>JAVSCE010003511.1:0-147283 GCA_032199065.1 Smutsia gigantea | reverse complement strand
AGGTTTATTCCTAGGTATTTTATTCTCTTTGATGCAATTGTGAATGGAATTGTTTTTCTGATTTCTCTTTCTGTTAGTTCATCGTTAGTGTATAGGAAAGCAACAGATTTCTGTGTGTTAATTTTGTATCCTGCAACTTTGCTGAATTCAGATATTAGTTCTAGTAGTTTTGGAATGGAATCTTTAGGGTTTTTTATGTACAGTATCATGTCTTCTGCAAATAGTGACAATTTGACTTCTTCTTTACCAATCTGGATGCCTTGTATGTCTTTGTTTTGTCTGATTGCCGTGGCTAGGACCTCCAGTACTATGTTGAATAACAGTGGAGAGAGTGGGCATCCTTGTCTTGTTCCCGATCTTAGATGAAAAGCTTTCAGCGTCTCGCCGTTAAGCATGATGTTAGCTGTGGGTTTGTCATATATAGCCTTTATGATGTTGAGGTACTTGCCTCTATACCCATTTTGTTGAGAGTTTTAATCATGAATGGATGCTGAATTTTGTCAAATGCTTTTTCAGCATCTATGGAGATGATCATGTGGTTTTTGTTCTTCTTTTTGTTGATGTGGTGGATGATGTTGATGGATTTTCGAAGGTTGTACCATCCTTGCATCCCTGGGATGAATCCCACTTGATCATGGTGTATGATCCTCTTGATGTATTTTTGAATTCGGTTTGCTAATATTTTGTTGAGTATTTTTGCATCCACGTTCATCAGGGATATTGGTCTGTAATTTTTTTTGGTGAGGTCTTTGCCCGGTTTTGGTATTAGAGTGATGCTGGCTTCATAGAATGAGTTTGGAAGTATTCCCTCCTCTTCTATTTTTGGAAAACTTTAAGGAGAATGGGTGTTATTTCTTCTCTATGTGTCTGGTAGAATTCAGAGGTGAATCCATCTGGTCCGGGGTTTTGTTCTTGGGTAGTTTTTTGATTACCGATTCAATTTCGTTGCTGTTGATTGGTCTGTTTAGTTTTTCTGTTTCTTGCTTGGTCAGTCTTGGAAGGTTGTATTTTTCTAAGAAGTTGTCCATTTCTTCTCTGTTTTCCAGCTTGTTAGCATATAGATTCTCATAATATTCTCTTATGATTCTTTGTATTTCTGTGGAGTCCGTCGTGATTTTTCCTTTCTCATTTCTGATTGTGTTTATGTGTGTAGATTCTCTTTTCTCTTAATGAGTCTGGCTAGGGGTTTATCTATTTTGTTTATTTTTTCAAAGAACCAGCTCTTGGTTTTATTGATTTTTTCTATTGTTTTATTCTTCTCAATTTTATTTATTTCTTCTCTAATCTTTACTATGTCCCTCCTTCTGGTGACTTTGGGCCTCATCTGTTCTTCTTTTTCCAATTTCAGTAATTGTGTCTTTAGACTATTCATTTGGGAATGTTCTTCCTTCTTTAAATAGGCCTGGATTGCAATATACTTTCCTCTAGAACTGCCTTTGCTGCGTCCCACAGAAGTTGTGGCTTTGTGTTGTTGTTGTCATTAGTCTCCATATATTCTTTGATTTCTGTTTTGATTTGGTCGTTAACCCATTGATTAATCAGGAGAGTGTTGTTAAGTCTCCATGTATTTGTGAGCCTTTTTGATTTCTTTCTAAAATTTATTTCTAGTTTTGTACCTTGGTGATCTGAGAAGTTGGTTGGTAGGATTTCAATATTTTTGAAATTACTGAGGTTCTTTTTGTGGCCTAGTATGTGGTCTATTCTGGAAAATGTTCCATGTGCACTTGAGAAGAATGTTTATCCTGTTGCTTTTGGGTGTAGAGTTCTGTAGATATCTGTTAGGTCCATCTGTTCTAGTGTGTTGTTCAGTGCCTCTGTGTCTTTACTTATTTTCTGTCTGGTTGATCTGTCCTCTGGAGTGAGTGGTGTGTTGAAGTCACCTAAGATGAATGCATTGCTGTCTATTTCCTCCTTAATTCTGTTAGTATTTGTCTCACATATGCTGGGGCTCCTGTGTTGGGTGCATATATATTTATAATGGTTATATCTTCTTGTTGGACTGACCCCTTTATCATTATGTAATGTCCTTCTTTATCTTTTGCTACTTTCTTCGTTTTGAAGTCTATTTTGTCTGATACAAGTACTGCAGCACCTGCTTTTTTCTCTTTGTTGTTTGCATGAAATATCTTTTTCCATCCCTTCACTTTTAGTCTGTGTATATCTTTGGATTTGAGGTGAGTTTCTTGTAGGCAGCATATAGATCGGTCTTGCTTTTTTATCCATTCTGTTACTCTGTGTCTTTTGATTGGTTCATTCAGTCCATTTACATTTAGGGTGATTATTGATAGGTATGTACTTATTGCCATTGCTGGCTTTAGATTCGTGGTTACCAAGGGTTCAAGGGTTGCTTCTTTACTATCTAACAATCTAACTTAACTTTCTTGTTAAGTTATTGTAAACACAGTCTGATGTTTCTTTCTTTCTCTCCCTTCTTATTCCTCCTCCTCCATTCTTTCTATAATAGGTGTTTTATTCTTTGCCTTTAGTTGGTATTTGGATGGTCTGCTTTCTTTGCTATGATTTTTTTTTCTCTGGTGACATCTTTTTAGCCTTAGGTGTGCTTCCATCTAGAGCAGTCCATTTAAGATATCCTGTAGTGGTGGTTTATGAGGCGCAAATTCTCTTAACTTTCGTTTATCTGGAAATTGTTTAATCCCTCCATCATATTTAAATGATAATCGTGCTGGATACAATATTCTTGGTTCGAGGCCCTTCTGTTTCATTACGTTAAATATATCATGCCATTCTCTTCTGGCCTGTAAGGTTTCTGTTGAGAAGTCTGATGATAGTCTGATGGGTTTTCCTTTGTAGGTGATCTTTTCTCTCTCTCTAGCTGCCTTTAATACCCTGTCTTTATCTTTGATCTTTGCCATCTTAATTATTATGTGTCTTGGTGTTGTCTTCCTTGGGTCCCTTGTGTTGGGAGATCTATGAGCTTCAGTGGACTGCGAGACTACTTCCTTTCCCAGCGAGGGAAAGTTTTCAGCAATTATTTCTTCAAAGACACTTTCTATCCCTTTTTCTCTCTCTTCTTCCTCTGGTACTCCTATAATGCGAATATTGTTCCGTTTGGATTGGTCACACAGTTCTCTTAATATTCTTTCATTCCTAGAAATCCTTTTTATCTCTCTCTGCCTCAGCTGCTCTGTACTCCTGTTCTCTGTTTTCTATTCCATTAACAGTCTCTTGCATCTCATCCATTCTGCTGTTAAGCCCGTCGATCGCTTGTCTGATTTCTGTATTGTCTTTCCTCAGTTCCCTCACTTCCTCCCTCAGCTCTTGCACATTTCTCTGTAGGTCCATCAGCATGGTTATGACTTTTATTCTAAATTCTTTTTCAGGGAGGCTGTGCATTTCCATCCCTTCAGACTCCCTCTCTGGGGTTGTCTGGTTGATTTTGGTCTGAACCATATTCCTCTGTCTTTTCATGGTTGTATAATTTGGTCACTGATAGTTGCCACGTATGTCAGCTGGGCTCTTTAAGACTTTAAAAAGAGAAGAAAAAAAAAGAGAAAAAAAAGAAAAAAAAGAAAAAAAAGAAAAAAAAGAAAGAAAGAAAAAAGAAAAAAAAGAAAGAAAAGAAAAAACAAAAACAAAACAAAAAACAAAACAAAACAAAAAAAACAAAAAAAATGCCCACTGGACGTAGATTCTGTGGGAATGCTGTAGGTGGCGCTATTGCCCCACTATTCCACAGCTGTGACTGTGCCGCTCCGCAGGGCCCTTTATCGCTCTGGCAGGGGTGGGAACGAGTAGGAGGCTGTTGATCTCAGTGAGAAGTGTTAAGTATGGCTACGCTTCCTCAGTCGCCAGCTAAGGCGTCTGAAACTCCCCAGGACTCCCAGCCTCCTGGGCTGAGTGTGCTGGAGCGATCCGGCTCCTCCGCTGGGCTCCTGTCTCTTTAAGACCGCTGAGGAAAGTGCGCACTTTTTTTTTTCCTTCCCGGAGCCGGCTGCAAGCCCCCTGGCGCGTTCCCCGCTCAGATCCTGCCCCTCTGTCTCTCCAATCTCCGCTGCACTGCGCAATGTGGGTCAGCGCTCCCCACGCAGATCACCAGGGCTGGCTACCTCGCGGGGTGCACTTCCACTCCCTCCCGGCTCTGAATCCTCTCCTCCCACCGGTGCGCTGGGGTGGGGGAGGGCTCGGGTCCCGCCGGGTCGCGGCTCCGTATCTTACCCGCCTCTTGGGGTGCCGAGTCCTCTCGGGTGTAGCTGCACGCTGTGCGCTTTCCTGTGTATTCTCGTCTCTCTTTTAGGAATAGATGTATTTTCTGTGTTTTCGTAGATAATATAGTGTTGGGAGGAGATTTCTGCCGCCCTGCTCACACCGCCATCTTCCCGGAAGTCCCTCGCAATTCATCTTCTTAAGGGAGACTTTTTTCTAACTTTCTTCCATCAATGCCAGAGGTAAGGCACCCAAGTCTCCCAGCTTTTTGGAGCAGCTCTTGGTGCTGAGGCACCTGCCTCGGGCCCTCAGAGCTCCCTGCAGCTGGGGGGAACAGTACCCTCATGCCTGGGGCAGTTTCCCCCTCAAACGCCTGCAGTCACTTCTCTACTAGCGTGCCAGCGCAGCTGGTTCGGGGAGCTGGGGTCCTGTGCACACAGAAATCTGAGAATCACTTGCTTATTAAGTGCACTTCACTAAAAGTGTTGGGCAGCAAATACCCACAGGGGCAGCCCTCGACCAATCAGGGAAGAGAGTCCTTAGGTAATATCCCAGCTTCCCTATCCCCCCATGCAGCAATTCTGAGGTGCGTTCTCCAGTTTCTCAAAGGGTCCTCATGTGACTAAGCCCATTTGCTCATTGTGGGAATCTGCCCACGACCCCCACTTCTTTGGCTGCCTTCCTTGCCCTTCTCATTTCCCCACTCCCTCACCTGAGCCTCCTGGGACCGGCTCCCAAATAAACTACCTGCACGTCGGGTCTGGCTCAGGATCTGCTTTTGGAAGGACGCGATCTAAGCTACTGCCCCCTGTTCTCCTGAGGATATAGCTCCGTGTTGTCTTTTATTGAATTCTCTTTCTGTGTTTTCCTTTTCTGTCTCAGTGATATTTAATAGAAGAGTTATTCTTATAATTGAAGGTATCTTAATTTCAGTGACATACTGTTAATGGAAAATAAAACTCTGCTGGGAATACATAAACACATTGAAATGAGTCATCAGCTCTTTATCCCTAAATCAGTATGAAGATTTAAAAATTTGTGAAATTTTCTGCCCATCCTGATCCAATTAAGCTCAGTTGGCCCATGCATGCTATGGGTCTCAGATCTTACCACAGAGTTCTAAAAATCATAGAAAACAATGGGCTTCAAAGCTTTACTCCAGTAGTGATTTGACCCTTTGGAAAAGTTATATGGTTTTTAAGATTTCTCATACGTTACATGGAGGTTGATTAGCTGATGTCTGCCCTAGTGATCCACTTGAGTTTTTCAAAAGGTAGCCCATGGACCACCTTCACTGGGCTTACTAGGACATTATTATAAAATTCACATTTCTAGGCTTCTTATCAAATCTACTTAATAAGAATATATGGTTGTGGAGCTTAGTAATCTATATTTTGATCATCTTACCTAGGGATTCCTGTGTGCATGGAAGCTTGAGAATCATCTGCTTATTGGTGACTTCTCATTAAAATAGCATCTTTAAGGTTACTAGACCTCTTCTACTGTGTGTGCTTAATATATCGACTACTAGACATTCTATTCATAGGAATAACCTATAGCTAATATGTAAAAGTAAATAATTGCAGCCTTGGCAATAGTATTATCTCAATAATATGTCCTTTTAAAAAAATGCCCACAATAGTTCCAGACAGAAATTCTGAAAAAGCACATCATTCATATATTTAGCAAATTCTTATACAATGCCTATAATTTGTTAGGTTATATGATTACAAAGATGAATGAAACTTATCCTAACTCAAAAGCAATGACAATAAAGGGCTGTGGAAACATGCATTTGAAGTGTGAATTCTCATTCTGCTACTTATATGCTGAATGATTTGGGGTTTTTTTTTTTAACCTCACTGAGACTCAGGTTTCTAATATGTAAAAGGCAGAGAGTAATGCCTACCTCACAAATAGGTAATATATATTGGCCACTTTGTGGAGGGTTTGGCTCATAACAAATAGTTATAGAAAGCTATGATTTGAGTAATAATAAATACACAATCTGTCAGGGCAAGAGAACGTGCAGGCAGCCCAAACAGGGACTATGTGCCTGGATCCTGGAGCTGGGTTATCAGTCTGACTCTGCTACCTATTAGCTATGTGACTCTGGGCCGATGACGCTACCTCTTCTCTTACTCCCCCTTCACAACTCTGCTTCCTCGCTTTGACTTTCACATACTTCCTTTCTCAGTAAACCTTGTGCTCCTAATCATCTAGTGTCTACTTGACAGAGAATCCAACAGACAGGCAAGGGGAAGACCTGGGGCAGAAATAGTTGCTGCTGCTCATGTTCTGTGCATGGAATTATTTTAGCTTTTTGAGGCTAATATTACTTATATCCCTGTGAAGGGTATTGTCAATTTTTTTAAGACAATGTCCTCTGAGTTTACCATTTTCCATTACGATCAGTCCACCAGGAGTCATGGCAGAGCCTTGACGGGGACAGGGGACTGATGCATCTGAGTAATAAGCTACTGAGAGATCTTTGTTGTCCTACCAGCACCAGTAATCTTTATTTTCTCTTTCCTAAACGATGTAATTTGATTACACTTCAAATTCTGAGCTTCTTTATTTTCCTATTTATTATGTAAATTATACATGGAAATTCATGTGGGATGAATATAGGCAGACTTTTGTCTATAAAAAAGATTTTCTGGTGTTGGGGATGGGTTTGCTTCACCCTAGTCCCACTTGTATGAAGTCCTCTGATATTCATAAGTGAAGGTCTTGGCTGTAGTACTTAGTTAGGAAAGAGGGAGCATATTGAACTTAATAAATTCTGGCCAAAGTATGATTCAATCAACATTCTCCTCTATAAGAACCCACTGAGCGTCTATTAAGCCACTTTGAATTTATTACTTGGCAGACATTCATTGAGCATCTACTATGTGCCAGGCTCTTTATGGGCAAAAGGGAAGCAAAATGATGTAAAATACAGTCTCTGCCCTCCAGAGACATATGCAATTGAAATTCAAAGTGATAAGAATTATTCAGGGTCCAGTAGAGGCCCCGTGACCCAGTCTGGAGGGACGGATAGGGAGTGCGTGCTTTCCTGGGGATGTTTATGCACAGCCTCGTCCCAGTTGAGCCCTGAAGGATGAGTGGGAGTGGCCAGGAGGAAAGGAGCACGGGAAGGGCAGCAGATGCAGAGGCCCAGAGGAGAAGGCACGGGCTGGGGAGAGAACCAGCCAGCAGTCCCTGCAGCACTTCCATGTGGCTGGAGTTTAGAGTTCAAGGGAGGGTGACAAACCGTGAGGCCGACGAGGCAACAGGAACCAGTCCTGAGAGGGCTAAGAAGTGTCACTGGGAAGGCTGCAAGACCCAGGGAGGTTTAGTCAGGGAGGGGCATAAAAGATTCACCTTCTAGGAAGAGTCGTCTGACTGCCAAAGGACAATGAATATAAGGAGGGGAGACTGGAAGTGGGAAGAATGGTTAGGAGAGGAGCATTTCTCTTCCTGGCCACAGAGCTGGACTAAATATCCCTAGTTTCTTAAATAGGTAGGCGGGTCCTCCTGACGGAACGGCAGCGAATGGACTGTGGGCAGAAGCAACGTGTGCCACTTCTGGGGCTGGCCCCTAAAACCCTTCTGTGTGAACGTCCACACTCCCTATGCTCGTCGCTCAGGCGTTGGCAGCGGTTCTACCACCTAGACAGTGTATTAAACAAGTATTTCTGGATCCTACAGACAGAGTCACTTGCTCAGCTGGCCTGTGGTGGGGCTGAGGGATCTGCATTTTGAACCCATGACCGGGTGATGCTAAGCCAGGAACCACATTTTGGATACAGAGGCCCTAAAAAGTGCAGAGTTACAAGATGTGTAAGAAGGAATTGTCCTAGGCTCCCAAATGACTGTGTGGAGCAGCCTTCTCTCTCCTCAGAATCACTTTAGAGTCTGAGGTAAATAAGAAATATGCTTTTCTCATGGTACATCATTGAGATTTTGATGAGGCTGTTTCTATAAGCAGCCTACTCAAATTAATACAAGAGGTACTTGGAAAAGGGGTGTATTAGAAAAAGTCATAATGTGTGTGACATTTAGTGTGACATTCACAGTAAAGTGCCCAGTGAGTGTGAGTGACTGGAGGGAAGTGTGAGCCATAGAGTGTCCTGCAGCCCCCCTTTGCACACGCCTGTTCCTTCCCTCTGAAATATTCGCCCACCCCCACCCAAAAGTAGCTGACTTAGCTTAGACATTACTTCCACCAGCATGGCTACTCAGAGGAAATCCTGGCAAGCTGTCCATCCTATGTCCATTAGCTTCTCCTACAATTTATAAAATATGTGTGTGTATATATGCATCATACAATTTTATAATCTATTCTTCTAAGTAGGCTTGTTCTTCTTAAACTTTCTTTGAATTTCACTTCTCTGTGCAGCCCTGCAAAACCATATTCATGTTTGACTCAATGGTTATCCAACTAGTTCAGTGTCCTATTTTTATTTGATCAATGATGTCCAACTATCGACTGGCCCTTAGCATATGTTCAGGGATCTTAGAAATTGATTTATTGTTTTACTGAAGCCATAGAAGTGGACAAGTTCCCCAATGAAAGCTTTTTAAATAAAAAGGAGTAGAAGGGTGGTGTCCACAATTAGGAAATAAAATAATTCAGAAAGGGAGTTGTAGCTGTGCATGCATTGTGCTTGAAAGACAAGGGCAACTCGTGGGATTATGAATGCTTCATAACAGCCAGGCAGAGCCAACGTGGGGAAGAGGTCACCAGATGTGAAATGCAGAAAGTCATGTTTGGTGTCCACATTTGTAGCATTAGAATCCAGTGTTAACAGAGCTGAAGCAGAAGTAGAACTCTGTGGTGATGGAAGGACTATATTGTGAGAGAATAGAAATAGTATCATGCATATAAGACCTGGCCATGCGGGAAACAATGGTGGCTTGATGGGGCATGGAAGGGAGGGGACAACAATAGCAACCATTGGTTTTCTAAGACACGAAAGACCTGTGTATGTCTGAAGGCCAAAGGGAAGGAACTAGTGGAAAGATATGTGTGATGACAGGAAATACGCAATAATTGAGGAGACAGGGTGTTTGACAAAAAGGGAAAGGGATGTAGATGTAATGTCAAGGTTACTGTTTGGAAGGGAGAAAAGTAGCTGTTATGCCGAAGTAGAAGAAAATGAGGAGGGGTTATGTGTTGCCTCAAAGATATTTTTGGTGGAGAAGATAGAAGGCTAAGGGATTTTCCCTTGAATGACCTTGATTTTTCTCAGCAAAGTAGAAGATAGGACCATCTGTGAAGAGGAGCAATTTGGAAACAAAAAAGAAATAGAGTGGGGAAAGTTTAGGATAGCTACTGTAAGAACTGTGCTTGGGTAAT
Organism: Smutsia gigantea; assembly: GCA_032199065.1. NCBI lineage: Eukaryota > Metazoa > Chordata > Mammalia > Pholidota > Manidae > Smutsia > Smutsia gigantea. Next base: position 137,775 of record JAVSCE010003511.1, on the reverse strand, counting down.
CAAATAGGTGACTTATGCACAGGAACCATTAAATGCAGAACATCAATAATATTTTTTTTTTAGCCTAGAAAAAAAGATATGTAAATTTATAGCACAGAAGCTTGGCATTGCTCTGAACTGAGTACCTGAATTGATGAACTCACTGTTGTATTTCTTTTCCCTGTGAGAGCTAATGCCAGGCACTTAATTTTTGCATGTCTTAACTCTTTTGTGTACTCTTCCTCATACAGCCTCCCTTGACCACCTCAGAATATTCATTTTTTAGTATTTCACTATCTGAAATTCATACAGATATGAATGAAGTCTATCCTTCAAGTGAAATGAACTTGGTGAAGAGGCCATATGGCCTTTCTGCCACTTCATGTTAGTTCAGTCCTGCAGAGGACCACCAAGTGCCAGGTGCTTTGGAAAATGCAGGGAGGTGACTATGAATTAAGCATTGCACCTGTCCAGAGGTGCTCACAGACTCTGTGGGAGACAGACTCACAGATACATCATTTCAGCACCATGTGGCTAGTACAGTCTTGGAGGCACATCTCTTATGACCTTGAGCAGCTAGACTAATGACATTCATTTGTTCTCCAAATATTTTATAAGGGTCCACTACGGGTTGTGTAATGTGAAACACTGGCAGTCTATTGGTGGAAAGGCTTTCCCCTCTAGATATGTATTTGAGAAAAATAAAAGTGTGGTGTGACAGAGATACAGCAAAGGGGAGTTATCTAGTTTGAGTGGTTGGGGAAAGTTTCACCCAGAGGGGAGCTTCAAAATGAGACCCATGTGAGGAGTTCCCCATTCAAAGATGCAAAAAAGATGTTTCCTTCGGAGGGCAGGTCCAGGAAAATGGCCAAAGGCTTACATACACTTGACCTGTTCAAGCAGCAGAGAAGAGGCCACTGTGGCTAGAGAATAATAGTGAGGGAGAAAGAGAAAGGGAAGAAATGTTGTTGAAGAGCTTGAGGTCAGACGGCATAATACCCCCCAGCTTTATTCTTCCTTCTCAGGATTGCCTTGGCTATTTGGGGTCTTTTGTGATTCCATATGAATTTTAGAACTGTTTGCTTTAGTTCGTTGAAGAATGTTGTTGGTATTTTGATAGGGATTGCATTGAATCTGTAGATTGCTTTAGGCAAGATGGCCATTTTGACAATTTTAATTCTTCCTATCCATGAGCACAGAATGTGTTTCCATTTATTGGTATCTTCTTTAATTTCTCTCAAGAATGTCTTATAGTTTTCAGAGTACAGGTCTTTCACTTCCTTGGTTAGGTTTATTCCTAGGTATTTCATTCTTTTTGATGCAGTTGTGAATGGAATTGTTTTCCTGATTTCTCTTTCTGCTAGTTCATTGTTAGTGTATAGGAATGCCACATATTTTTGTGTCTTGATTTTGTATTCCGCAACTTTTCTGAATTCAGCATGACAAATTTTTAAAAATTAACTCTATAATAGTAACAATAACAATAAAACATATTTTAAAACAAACTCAAAAGAAAACAAAAAATACATAAATGAACATTTTTAATGCTATGTAGGATTCATAAGAAAGGTTATTTTGGTAATGAAGACTCATGGTAAGGATGGCCTAAATTTAGCTTATTCCCAATAAAAGCACCCATTATCGAACAAGACAAACTAATTGTAAAATTTGAATGGAAAAATAAGCATTCACCATGTATTTTACATCTAGAAAAATTCTCTGAATAAACTCATTGAACATAGAGCTTCTTTTGCCTAAATAGGATGAATAGAGCTATAACATTAAAACTGGGATGGTTCAGTAATAAACAACTGGATGTGAACTCTTCTTCAGTTCCCATGTCACCACTGCTTTATTTTCTAAAAAGATGACCAAAATAGTAAAATCCTGTGTGGGCACCATTCATATTAAGCTAGTTGGGATTTTACTTCTAGGAAGAGTGCTGTAGTGTTTCGACTTGGTGTATACTTAAACACATGGCATTTCAGTGGCATTTAAATTGTCTGCTTAATTTGTGGATTTATTGGAATTTAATGGGATTAATGATTGATTGGTTTAATGACTAAATCACCAGTAAGGAACTTTGGAACAAAATGGTTGAATAAAAACAAAAGACTGGGTTCTAAATATATAGATAGGTTCTTCCTTCTTAATCTTCAAGGTCCAAGACCATATAGATATAAAAAAACAAAATTAAATCCCTTTGCAGGACTGAAGAAATATTGTTACCATACTAAAAAACAGGAAACTGTGAAGCACAGTGATGTCCAGCAACAAATAAATCATTGCCATTGGGATACAGTCCCCCTTCTTCCTCTCCCTCATCTTGTTGTAGCCCAAAGATGAGACTATAGGGCTAGGTTTAACAGAGAGTTTCAGATTTCCCTTACCACGATACAGACAGAAAGTGTACAAGTGATGGAACTCCAAGTGGTGACTATTGTTCCCTGGGAGGTAAGGGCAGGGCCCTTACTTGGCCAAACAGGAACCTGCCCTGATAAGAAGGTCAAATGTATTTGAACATTACAGCAGATGTTTAGGCTAGGGAAAATGGACAGGGATGGAAAAGGGACTTGGCCCACAGATATTTAATCTGCTATCCTGTTCTTTTTCTTGGCTTCTGTTGAACCCAGATGGTGATCAGGGTTTCCCCAGCACACAGACTCTGTGAGAACAGAAGGCTTGTTGCTTTGCAAATGAGGGAAAATGGGAAAATCTGACCTAGTTATCTGCAAACTCACATAGGATTTCTCCTTGTGGGTTTATGACAATCTGTCTTCCAATTCAGGGAGCAGGCATTATGCTATTAATGCTATCTCCTTTCTAAGAATAAGTTGCATGTATTGAGAATCTTTTTGAACTAGAAAGTACATAGACCAGATCCTCCTATTAGCAGTAAATATCTGATCTTCACTTTATAGGTGAGGACTGAAGCTTGAAGAAATTAAGAAATTTGTTCATGGCCACCTGGCCACAAAGTGCTAGAACCAGAATTTTCATCCCATCTATTTGAAGACATGTTGGTGACTTGTATATCAGGCAGACCCTTATTTTAAATCTCAGTAGAGGTGGTGGAGAAAAATTAAGAAAGCCCAGAGACAAACATTGACACTTCCTATTCTAGAAGAAACCCTTCAGGTGCAGTGTTAAGACTGGAAGGGAATTTAGAACTTGAATTGGGGATCCCCTCATTTTGCAAATCCTCCAGAAGTTGCTGACACAGTTGAGGATACGGAACCAGCTGATGGCCTGTACACAGTGAGACCTCACAGCTCCTCTACTCAATTCAGTGCTCAATTTACCTATGGTCTATCTCAACAGGCATTTTTCAGAATATCTAAAGGTATGTGACACATAGACCAAAACCATTTGCTAAAACCTGGCTCTGATAAAATGTAATTGCTAAAAAAAAAAAAAAAAAAAATGTAAGGGACAATCCCACTTAAGCAGCTTGGCAAAGTCCAGTCCTTCTTTTCTTTTTTGGGAGGGAGGTTTCTGAAATACACACCCTTCCTACCTACAGTGAATAGTATCCCATTATTATGTGAATTAATAAATAGTAAAACCTTCAAAAAAATGTAATTGCTTACAATTATGGTCAGAGGAATCTGAAAGGTGTTAAACAGGAGTGTCACTCTGTGGGTTCTCCATAATTTTCTCTCTCCATATCTCTCCTGGGAGTGTACAACATTTAAAAGACTATAAATGTAGCAGTACTGTGGTGGGCTATTTGCTAACTAACACTGAAGGACTTGGCCATGGAGACTCAGAGCGCCACGACTTCGGCATGTAACTCTGCTGCCAGCAAGGACTTGGGCTCCAGCATTCCTCATGTGACTGTGGTGGGCTGCAGTTACTGTCAACAAAAGAGCCTTGGCTGGGGGTATGCTTCCAAACCATCTCTTGATATGTCCCACAATATGGAATCCCAATTTTATTATTATTTTTTTAATCTGTAATTTTTGTTAGATGTATGTACAGAGTAAAACTGCAGAAATACAGACCTCTTTTCTATGCCAGACCAACCCCTACGAGACAGCCTTTACAACTGCTACTCTAAGTTCTCTGAATGGTCACCTTCTTACCTTTAAATAACATGGAATTAAGCTGCTATTTTGATTTCTCTTTCTTAATATCTACTGACCATTCCAATGACCAGTGATGATATATCATTTTATGTCACTCTCTCTCTGCCTAATTTTGATAGCTAAAATTATTTTTTCTAGCTTTTCTATTGGTTACTTTTGAATCTTAAACTTAGACACCTTAAGTATACAAGTTCTCCAAACTTTCTATTTTTCCTTTCTCCCTTTACACTCCCCACTGTCTGCCACACATTTACTATTACATGGCGAAAAACAACACTTATATTCTGCCCTGTAGCCATAATAAAACAAAATTGTTTATTCTCAATGTTAAAACCAAGAAATGCCATCTTTTATGATAAAGGTGGTAATCAGATAATATATTAAAAATATTATTCTAACTATGCTTTATTCCTCTTCCCTACCTATCACATTTCCTAGCAGCCAATGACCACTTTAGTCACCAGAAAGTTAGGAGAGCCAATGCCACTTCAGGAAGGAGGAAGAATATAGAGCCAGGATTTCTCAATCTTGGCTACACATTGGAATCCCTATGGAGCTTTAAAAACACTAATGGCTGGTTGCCATCCCAAGAGCATCTAATCTAATCAGTCTGGAATATGGCCAAGGAATTGGGGTTTTGGAGAGCTCCCTGGGTAGAGCATGTAGACAGGTTGAGAGGAAAACCAAAAACAGGATGGGGTTTTTGCTCTGCTTCTTATTTGGGATTTAGAACATAAGTCCTGGAGGATCTCCCTTCCACCATTCTGCATAAGGTGGTGCCTCACTGTGACTAGGCTTAGCTCCCCAGACCTCTTCATGCCTTGTCATAACTAGAAGTCTCCAGATACCCTATGTGTAGGATGCCCAGGGTGTAGCTGATGGTGCCAACTGGTGAGTTTACGTGGGCAATCACCACAGTAGGGAGCAAATGACCCTGAGTGGGACCACCGTGTGAAGAGCTGAGCAAGCTATGCACAGCACATTTGCAAGAGGCATTGATGTCAGTCGTGCCCCTGGATTTGTGAGATATGGAGCCTTGATTCTGTAGCTGAAAAGTGCAAAATGATCTACTGGGGCTAAGAAAAGACTAGGAGTCAGAGTCACACTGAATGTCCAGTTCAGGTCAAGCGATGGCATCATCAGAGAAGCAGACAGAAAGCCTGGGTTGGACTAGAGAGAACAACCCCCAGATTTTTGTATTAGATAGTAGCAGCAGGGCGCTCAGCCGTTAGGTAGCAAAGGGATTCATTAGAGAAGCCACAGAACTAGGAAAGGGGGGAAAACACAAAAGATTGAGAATATACATGAAACGGATGACATTCCCAAAGATACTTTAAATTGTTGGGCCAAATTGAACTTCCTTTCTTTGTTTCACAATAGGATTGAAATTTAAGGATTATTGTATCCACCAGTATTATCTAAAGTATATGCAGATTATCGTATTTATCCTTTTGCATTTCTGAATTAATAAGTGTAAATTGTTGGCCATCTTACAAAATGATCCAAGGATTGTTTCCAGGTGGGTCAAGAAGCACACTGGTCATGGATCATGTCCACAGAACCAGTCACGGCCCTCGGGTCACTCGGTCAGGAAGGTTCATGGCATCCAAGTCAAATGGACTGAAATGACCACATCTTAGTCGGCATCATATTAGAGCAAATTTTCTGGTATTTTGTTTCTTTTCTGGGTTGAATCTAGTGTTTACTGGATCCTCTGTTTTCTTGTTTTGATTTTTTCCCTCATGCTCTTGGTATGCTTCCTCAAGTCATGTCCTAAGAAAGAGTATATTAGAGGTAAACATCCTGAGGGTTCGTGTATCTTAAAATATATTCATACCCTTATTAAGGAAGGGCACTCAAGCTCAAGATCATTTTTCCCCCGGAAGTGTGAAGGCTCTGTTCTGTTGACTTCTAAAATTCAGAGTTGCTGATAAAAAAATCGGTGAGACTGATTTCTGTTGTTTGATGGCTAGTTGTCCACTTTGAAATTCCATGACGATGAAGTTCAGTGTGAGTCCTTTGTCACTCAAACAGTGACTTCTGGAGCTGTTACAATCACACCTGACAGCTCTGCGAGCTTTCATTGAATTTGCTTTGATTAAAGTTGTACTTTTCTCTCGTATTTTCCATTTCTTGTTCTTTTTGCTCAACTTTATCTTTCAGCTCATGGATTGATTTCATTTTTAATTTTGCAATTTCACGTTATGTTTTAAACACTCCTTATTTTCTAATTATTGCTTTTTAAATTATATCCTCTTTTTTTTTTTGAAGATGAGCTTTCTTTTTCCTTTAAGAAACTACAAATTATGTTGGGTTTTTGGTTTCTTGTAATAGTTCTTTTTAAAATTACTACCTTGAAGTATCTGTTTCTTTTACCTCTGCCTTTCACCTTTTCTCTAACTTGCCATTCACAGGGCTGGATTTCCTATTGTGTTTTACCTATTCAAGGTTGTCATTTACATTCACATTCACAAATGAGAAACCAGGGTAATAGAGGTTTTCTCTGATAGGGAAATGGATGTGTCCCCCTGCCCACTGCTTCCATAGGAAGACTCCTGTTGTGTAGGGGGTACTATGTAAGTGAGTGGAATGTGTTGATGGAAAGATTTTACCCTGGGGTAAAATGACAAGGAGACAGATGTCAGGCCACAAAAGGCCAGAATGTGGGAACATTAATCTGGGATGGTAGCATCCACACAAAAAACCCTAATTCTCCTCATTTAATTTGCTTACATTTCTTTATAACTGAGTTCCCCACTCCCTTAGGCGCTGTGGTGGGGAGGCTGACTGCTTTGATTATTCCAAAGAGAACTTCAGTTAATCCCCCGAAGCCGCCCCTCTTCTTCTCCTTGACCTCCATCTTGCCTACTGATCATATGTTCTGGTTTCCCAGGGCCGTCTCAGCTTATGTTTATCGTCCTGCCCAGTGTATTACTTGTAGTTCCCACCTTTTACTTCCAAAAGTGTCCCTGTTGTATGGTCACTCTCCTGCTGACCACCAAGCCTAAGCTTCTCTGGGGTTCCAAAATGGAAGATCTGCTTCCTCCTGCATGACGGCACTTCCCCCAGCCTATTCTAGACTCTGTTTCATCTTCAACATATTTCCATTTGCTTTCCAATGTTTGGAAATTTGTTGGAATCCATTGTCCATCTCCTGATTTCTTCACCACTGGGGTTTACTACAAATCTGTTTTTCTATATTATTATCCCAATGGGGTGTTTTGGAGGGATGGAAGTAACTATGTATGTTCATCCTGCAATCTTGAACTGATACCCTGTTGGATTTTAAACCAAACTAAATATGTGAGATGGAAGCCTCCAGACTGTTCAATAATGTAGTATTTAGGGCAACATTACTTCCCAAACTATGTAACCACTGACACAGGGAGCATACCACCTACCAGTGGTCTGAGATCCCTGACATCTGCCATCACCAGAGGTACACAGAACACAGATGCCAGGAAGCTCGGTTTCATGTTCATTGTGAAATGTATTTTTCTTAGGACAACTTAAGTTTAAGCAAATAATAACCACAAATATAGTCTTCTGAACAGAAGACTGATCAGGGATAAGTCTTAATAGTTGTTGCCCATGTGAGAACCATTAATTATATTTTGTTCCCCACTTAATTCAACTTGATAACACAGGGGAAATCTCAAAATGCTAAAATTTAAATTATGTTAGAAATGTGGCTGAGCACTAAAAAATATCCATATACATGTAACTTTATTCAATTCAAAATGTGTTAGTTTGGGTATGGCAGTGATATCTTTATACTCCCTTTTTATTTCATATTCTTGGGCTATCGCTATACTTTTGACACAACTAAGCATCTATGACATAGTCTAAAACTGCAAAGATGATAAAACCCATAGGCGATACAAATTATCTGGCATATTTTGCTCCCAAGAGTATTTACATAAGGCACAACTATTTGTCTCTCACACTTCTAGCATGATCCCTGGTGACCTGAGAACATGAATATGTTCTCCAGACCTTTGATGATTAAAAGTGACTTGGCTGCTAAGAGCAAGTTCCAGAAGGAGGTACCGAAATAATGATAACATAGAGAGCCAGTAATTCTACTGTTCTAGTTCCCGAAAAGGGAGGGATCATGGGCATCAGAATACTTGTTACTCATTGAAATGTAAGTAAAGTGCTTTCTAATTACCGAGGCAATGAATTGGCTGGTGTTCCCACAAGTTATGCACTTTATATATATTAGCACCATTTTAGGGTGGTAGAACATGCAGAGGAGAATCTCAGCTCATCAAAACAGCAACTGCTTTGGGAAATCTGGGTCAGAGAACAGGGAAACACAGGTTCCCACATTCTATGTAGTATGTGAGGAAAGGGGGGGACAAAAGAAGGGTGCAGGTTTTGAGGTATTGCTACAGAAACCTTTTGACCTTCGGTCCTTCATGTCCATGGCTGGGTAGGTGTGACATGCGGGGCTCCCCCTGGGATGTTCTCATGGACGAATCCTCTGTAGCACCTCAGCCTTGCTTTCCTTGCTACACACATACTCAGAATGGGGTAGGGAATGTGGGTAGTACATAAACTTCCCGACAAGACCACAATTAGGATAGACTTCAGAGCCTTCTGGGACAGCATTCCACTTCCCAAAGTAATGGTTTGGAAAGAAAAGCCACTAATTCAGGTTTTCTAAATCTTGGGCCATGCATTTTATAATCAATGTAGGAGAAGAATGGAGACATTTCTGAGGATTAGCTCCATACCCACACTGGATGCTCAAGAAGGAGAGGGATTTACTGGGTGTGTATCCGAGCATCGAGGACCCAGTGTGGCAGTCACAAGAAGGTGCCTTACAGGGGGGCGGGTTACAAGGTGTGTAATGTACCAGCTGTGGCCACTGGACTCCACCACTACATGTGTTCTGAGGCTGTTTCCCACAGGCTGCTCCCAGCCAGCGACTGAGGGGAACTAAGGCAGGTCTGTTCTTGGCCAGATTTGTCTGAAGGACCCCCAAGGGCTTTGCCCAAACTGTTTTACCCTGCATGCCTCCCACCTTCCTTCCTTGTCTCCTTCACTTGGGTGCCCCACCTACAGAGTGGGCTGATGGCTTGCCCAGCCTTCAACGGCCCCTCCTCCTTTTCTGTTACATAGTCATTTCCTTTAAGAAGACTTTGCATTTCCCAAATAAATCCCATTTCAGTGTCTGCTTGTAGGCAGACATAGACTAATGCCCTACACCTTAGAACAACGTGTACCACCCAGAACCAGTAGAATCTGCTGGTGTTCCGACAGATGAGTCAACTCTGGGCCATCAGGACTTTGCATCTACCTCAGAAGCCAGGTTCAGCCAAAGGGGATGGTTAACTAGCTCATCTAGGACCGTAGCTCATGTTTTGGCCTCACAAAACTCTGACTGTGTGCAGCTTTAGCCGTCACATCCTGTCAGGGGCACTGACAGACCTTCAGTAAGTGACTGTCATATCCTCAGTATTTGTCTCACATCCCACTGCTCAATCGGGACAGCCTGCAGGATCTTGATTACGACCACCTCAGATTCCCAGTTCACAGCACTTCCAGTGACACTCAACATTTTTGCCCATCAACACAGCCCCAGTGTCAGTCCACCCACACCATCTTGTTTCCCACTGAGGGTAAGATACCCATGGTCCTAAGCTTAATGGGCTTAGCTTGTCCAGGGAAAGTTTTCCTCACAGCCTGTGAAATGTTTGACATGCATTTCTTCCATTTGAAAAGAACTGGCTTGGTTTTGAAATGAGAGAATGGCCTTTGGAGAGAAAGATTTGGTGTTGGGAAGACCATACACAACCGTGTGGGGAGAGGGTCTGGGTCCCCAAGTCTGAGTTCCCTCATCAGGCTGCTTTCATCCCAGTTCTGATTTGCCTGAATCCAAACAAGGAATCTGATGCACAGGGCCCGAAGTGTGCTGAGAGGGAAGTGATTGTCGGGGGCTTCTGGTCTGTCGCCCGCAAGGGGCAGAGGGGATTCTAAGCCTCCCAACATGATTCTCACGCGCCGAGCTCTAAAGAGCCCCAGGACCATAACCCAGGAGCAGCTTGGAGATACAGAGACAAACGGCCCATGAGGTTTTCAGAAACCTCCTTATAGCTGAATACCTGAACACCCTAAACTGGGTAAAGCCCACAGCAGTTTGATATAATAAGGTCATGATATCATGGTGCTATTTTTTCCCATTCTCTAGAACTGCCTTTATTGTTACAATATGGTCGGGACAAAATATACATTTGAGAGGGAAAATAAGATAAAACGGTAAGTAGACAAAGCACCATTCTTCAGTCCTGGGTCTTTGGTCTTTGAGGCTGTGATTGTAGGCTGATGTTGAGATGAGATGTGAGGGCCTGTGGGATTCTGTGCCCAGCACAAAATGTCCCAAGGTGCTGGTCCTCTGGGAGCCCAGCAGAGGAGGAGGTCAGCTCTCTGCAGTTAGCCTACCTGAGTGACTCAACTGCACCAGGACTTCTTCACAGCCCATCTACTTCTCTCTTTCAGCTTTTTCTAAGGTGAGATTTTCATTATCATTAATAATCTTAATAATAATTCAGACACCAATGATAATATAGCTTATATAAAGCAAGAACCTCTACCCTGACATTTAACACCAAGTACAGTAGAGAGAAAAATTAGACTTCTACCATTAGAGCCTACGGTCGAGCCCATAGGAATGACCTAAAAGGATTAAAAAGAGTTACAACCGTCTCTCAGCAATTCCTTTCAGTGAGTAATTTTCCTGAGTCCACATTTCTGTTTGTCCTCAATTCAGTACTTCTGCGAATGGGGCTCCTTTGGGAATTTTGAGTTTCTTTATAAGATGGGCAACAGAGGAAACGATACAGGGTGAGAAGGGAATGTCCTGTCCATCCCCTGCTTTACGGTACGCTTCCATTCCAATAGCAACAGTTGAAAGTGGTTCTAATACATATAACCTCCCACCCTGCCCAGCAAGGGACATGAGTAAGGGAATGCAATCAACAATAAATCCTAAAACTTTAAATCTCTAAGCAGAGGAATAGCCATTTTACTGTGTCCCTGATTTGCCAGATTTCTATACGAAACATCAACCATGATTTTGACGGTCATGTTCTATATGCTGCAGCATTACTATTCGGAGCCTCAGTAAAAATGTCAGTGGAAGTGCATAGATCCCATCTCCATTCACGTTTCATTCCTTAAGTTTGGAAGCTCACTTTTGCTGGATTTTGGAGTTTGCATGGTCTGCTCGGGGACCGAATGAGCTGTGACAGATGCACTCTCATGATTTAGCACATCTGCCAGAAGCCAAGGGCTATAGGGTGTTTCTCTTGATCAGCTGCTTTAATAGGTCTCTTAATATCAAAGAGAGCAGCAGCAACAGGGAAGGTGCTATATTCTAGCTGGGGCACATTTAAAGGATGAAAGTAGCTGAATGTCTCTCAGGATGCCCTGGGGTCCCACACAGTGCTTGTAGAAACCAAGGGAGTAGATTAACCAAGTAATTATGGGCCAGAAGGCAACATCTGATCCAGTGTTCCTACAGCTCTTGGGTTTCTCACAGTTCATCACAAAAAAGTGTGGATTGTTTGTTGAGTTTGGAGTATGGGCAGAACAATGATAATAATATTAGTTACCAGTTTACAGTATGTCTGGCACTAATGCTAGAGCTTTACACATATTAAATCATACATTCCTTATAAAACAGGGTTCACTAGAGAAGAGCCTGCCTACCAGCTTGGATGGCCTGGCTGCCAAAGGTCTCCCTGCTGGCATACCCCATCATCTCACCCAGGGAGATGGCCATATGCAGAGCAGCCAGGGCTTGAAGCAATTTCTTTTAAAAATAAATCTCTGGACTTTGATGTGACAAATGAAGGTCTGGATCATTGTGTGCAATTCTATATCCATGTTTAGAGAGAGAAGTTGGCAAATCTAGCTTGCTTGGAGGTATGCAGCCAAGATGATGAAAGGTTTGAAAACCTTGTAGTATGAGAGGTGTTTGGAATAAGTAAGGAATGAATTAAGTGACTAACAAGAAGACACAGGAGGTGGCTCTAAACGCTGCCTTGAAATATTCAAAAGACTCTTGCCATATGGACCTGGCTTATTTCAGTTTCCCGTGCAGGGCTGAACTGGGATGAATGAGCAGAAGCTGCAGGAAAGTCAAGTTGATTTTTGAACACTCAGAATCATCGGATGGAAGACCCTCTAGAAAGGTAGGGAGTGCCCCATGATGTACCAGAGACCACAGTACCTTCTGGGAAGGAATAAAGCCTTTGTGCATCAGGTTAGGGAGCTAAATTGTGTGACTTCCAGGATCAGTTCCAAAATCAAGATTTACAGTAGAGTGATTTCACCATTTCAGAAAGGGGCTAAGTTGAAATGAAGCAGATACCTCCTTGACTATCATGCTCTCTCAGGCAGAACCCCTTAGAGAATCTTATGGGAGAAAAGGAGAGGGTGGAAAGAATTTTGGGTCACAACTTACAAATGTCAGGTCCTGCCTTTACCAGCTAAGTGTGTGACCTGGCCCGGGTGCATTAGCTCCTCACACCCTTCATTTCTGTAACTTCAAAATGGAGGAAAATGGATAACATCATTTTGAAATTTCTGAAATAGTGATAACTGGCCTCCCAAATTTTCTGATTAAGCATCGATTATTTGGAAAATGGAATGAACCAAAGTTATTATGCCCACAGCACTTTGGCTAATGGTGAAACTGTTGTATAAGGACCTCTGTAGATCATTTCTGCACATTTTCTGGACATCAAGTTTGTTAATAGACCTATACCTCTCTGTATCTTTTTATCAAGTGAAGTTCTCATCAGCAATTTCTTTTCCTTCTCCCTTTTTCTTATTCATTCTGCACCAACACAACTAGTTTCGTAATCCAGAACTGTCCCTTTGGCTGTGATAGTTTCTTTAGGCCTACTGTATTCTAAGCAATAATAGTGCAGCTTTACTGTAATTAATTTTTTGATTCTTCTATGCTCAACCAATATTTATGAAAAGCATCTATAAATAACCAAGTCCTTATTTGTCCTACCTATAGAAAATTTTTGTCCTGCTTATGCCATTTTTTTTTGTAAGTCAGTTTGTACTTCAAACATTACGTTCTATTTTGGAGATAACAATTCAGAAGTGTTTGGGGTCTGCTTTGCAAGCCTACTCTATGGCATAACACAAAGTGTGAGCTCAGAACACACCTTCCATGTTTTAAAAGGAGTTTTCCCCTACATCATGATTGTAATGTCCTCTAAAAATGTGGCACGCATATAAAATCTTCATTATAGCTACATACCCATACATATGCATCACTTTTCAAAAAGAAACTGATTTAGTTCATTTGAGAACCCCCCACACCAAAAAAGAAAAAGAATTCTAATCATTGGTTCCTTTTATCTGAAAAAGATGGTAGTGGATTTACAAAGAGTAATTCCCCTTTTCCCCAAATCTTGGTAATGAAAAACTGATATGAGAACACACTTAATCATCCTACTTCCCAGCACCTGAGGCTTGGAGACTCCCACTTGAGTGCTTGGGGAAAATACACATTCCCACAATTCAAGGGTGAGCAGGTGCCCCTCTCCCCACATTCCACGAAAAATCTGTGCTTTGCATAATTAAGCGCCACCTCACTCCATTTCAATAAAAATAGAGTTTAATTTGGCCTCAAAAACTTGCTTTCTCCCAAGAATGGGGTAAAATAGCTTGGTCTGTGGGATCAACTGCTGCAATGCATGTGGCTTTTCAGAAATAAAGGGGATTCAACACCACTCAAAGGCAGGGTGCAAATCTGTATTGCGGTTAATTAATTTAGATTTCATATTAAATGCTTGAAACTACAAAGAAGGTTTACCAGCTAGTTTCCAACAACCAAAGGATTAAAAAAAAAAACTAAATGAAAAGGCTAAGAGATTTAGCAAACAAACCGTTTGCCATTTGGGAGTATCTTAGGGGTCCTGAAAAGCGCTCCTTGATTGAAATCAATTAAAAGGAAACATACACTGACCTTGCTGAAGAGAGCTTAAATGCCCCACCTACCCAATAATGGTCCAAACAGAGCTCCAAAGCCCCGGAGGCCTCATGAATATTCCGAGAATTTGAAATGCTCAGAGATGGAGGGATGGGAGGAAGAGCGAAGTCTTTGCTTTTAAACAATAGCGGCTGGGCTCTCCTGTGGTTATGCGTAGCCTTCCAGGATTCGCTTTTCAAGCTCTTTATTGAAATTGCTCAGGTCTTTAACTGATCTCCCGTGAGGGCTCAAAAGCCTTAAGCTAATTACATTTGGCTGAGCTATGCTTGATGAGATGGGAAAAATATGAAGCTTTTGAAAGGGTGAAAAATCTCTAACCATCTGCTGGTGGTGTTACTAAAAGAACGGTAGGGTAGAAGAAAGAGGGCAGCTAGCCAGAGTGGCAATGTACGGGCTCTCTTTAATTACGGGGTCAATGAGACTATTACTGCTTGGGACGGTTGGGAGGGCAGGCCAAACAAGCTTAGAGGGCTTAGCAACAACTGTGCTGAGCAAACCCGCAAAGCCAAGCAGCAGCACCAAAAGAGGGACAGGTTTTTGAGGAAGAAAGGGGAATTAGGTCAGCTCGGTCTGGAAAAGCATTTCTAATTAGAAGTCACAGATAGTTTATGGAAAAGAGAGAGGGATATACTCAGAAATTGAAATGAGGTTTCAGAACCACCTCTGTACTTCTCAGGTTATCTGTGGTCCTCAAAGGCAGTTCCAGATGGAGCCCTGGCCAAGCGTGTTCTCTCGGATACCATCAGCCAGTTGCTTCTGTTATACTTGGCAATCCAGGTGAACAACCTGCATTCCATTCAGCTTTCAAATCAGTGCCCCAGGAGTTGATTCAATATGGCAAACAGCTTATGTGCATTGCTCTAAAAGCCCTGTTCAGTTTCTTTTATTATTTTTTTAAATAACTAATCTCCTCAAATTCAGCTGAGAAAATGTTAGATTAGGAAGACAAACTAACTTGAAGCAGAAAGGGGGCTGCTACGTCAGAGTTTACTTTTACTTTATGGATGGCAACTTCTGCAAGTTGAGCGGCAGTTATGTACCACTTCCTAGTTCTGTTTATTTTTTTTACCAACTTTTCAGAGGAAATTACCTTTTCTTTCACACTATTCCATCCTGTTTGTGTGTCTGAAGATGGGTAAAACTACTAAAATGACAAAGAGACGGGGTTTTGACCTTTTGTTTTCCTTTTCATCAGAACTAGGAAAGAACAACCCTTTACTAGTGAACATATTTTTCAGATACACAACTCAGTATATACTCAGGGTGCCTGGAATACCCAGGTCTGCTTTTCAACGGACAAACACACCCTCCTAACTGAGGCACCCAGTCTCTGTGTTCTGTCTTCCAAATTGCCTCCCAGATAGAGATTTTGTGTCTCCTCCATTTCCAAAAAGTATTGCCACTGTGGGCAGAATGCACTACACCATTAATCACAAGAAGGGCATATGGGGCAAGAGAGGCCACACAGGCAACTGATCTCAGACATACCAGGGAAGAGGTCCCCATCCTCACCACTGCTCCCGTAATGCCCAGTGTCCCAGTTGCAGGTCCTGGGCATCCAGGATGAGGCTAAAAGACCACCTTCTCCTATAGTGCCTGACGTGAGTCAGCTGTGTGGATAAAAAACAAGGGCTTTGCCAGTAGTTCTCAAAGTGTGGTCCCTGGACGAGCAGCATCAGTTTTACCTGCAACTTGTTAAAAATGTAAATTCTTGCCTGCCCAATCCCACCTTCCAAACCTACTGAATCAGGAACTCAAGCTACATAGGGCCCAGCAATCTACCCTTTAACTATCCAGGTGATATAGATCTACTGAGAAGGCTTGTGTTCTGTATCATTTATCTATCCATTTATCATCTGTCATCTATCATCTTTGCTGTGTTTAAACACCCCACTCTCCAACAAAATAAAGCAGGGAAAGACCTAAGGGACTTTCAAAAACAGGGATGTAAATTTGGATGCCAAACACTAGAGTAGTGGTGCCTTTCAAAATGTGGTGCCCAGACGAGCAGCATCGCCATCCTAGGAGCCTGGTAGAAATGCAGATTCCCAGGCCCACCAAGACCTACTGTATCAGATTCTTTGGGGGCAGGGTCCAGAAATCTGTGTTCTAACAAACACTCTAATTCTTCCCTTTGATAATCATTTTCATTGAAATATTCTTTATATACAATATTGTATTGATTTCAGATGAACAACTTAGTGATGCATCAGTTATACACATTATTAAATACTCACCATGGTAAGTGTAATTACTGTCTGTTAACATACAAAGATATTACAATATTATGAGCTATATTCTCTATACTACACTTTCATCCCTGTAACTAAATTATTTTATAATTTGAAATTTGTACCTCTTTATCCCCTTTACCTATTTCATCCTCCCACTGGTAACCAACTGTCCATTCTCTGTGTTTATGAGTCTATTTCTGTTTTGTTTGTTTGTTTTCAGATTCCACACATAAATGAAACCATATGGTATTCATCTTTCTCTGACTGACTTATTTCACTTAGCATAATACCCTTTAGGTCCATCCAGGTTGTCGCAAATGGTAAGATTTCTTTCTTTTTCATGGCTGAATAATGTTCCCTCATATACACATAACACATCTTCTTTAGCCATTCATCTATTGATGGACACTTCAGTTGTTTTCTTGTCTTGGTTACTGTAAATAATTTTGCAGTTAACTTTGGGGTGCACATGTCTTTTTGAATTAATAATTTCATTTGCCTCAGGTAGATTCCCAGCAGTGGAATTGCTGGGTCATATGGTATTTCTATTTTTAGCTTTTTGAGAAACTGTCATAGAACTTTCCATAGTGGTTGCACCAATTTGCAATCCCACCAGCAGCCTATGATGATTCTCCTTTCCTCCACATCCTCGCCAACACTTGTTATTTCTTCTCTTGTTGATATTAACCATTCTGACTAGTGTGGGGTGATAATCTCATTGTAGTTTTGATTTGCATTTCCCTGATGGTTAGTGATGTGGAGCATCTTTTCATGTGCTTGTTGGCCATTTGCATGTCTTTGGAAAAATGTCTACTCAGGTCCTTTGCCCATTTTTTAGTTAGGTTATTTGTTTTTTGGTGTTGAGTTGTATAAATTCTTTATATATTTTAGATATTAGGCCTTTATCAGATATATCATTTGCACATATATTCTCCCACACAATTGGTTGCCTTTGATTTTGTTGACAGTTTCCTTTGCTGTGCAGAAGCCTTTTAGTTGAATGTACTCCTGCTTGCTTATTTTTACTTCTGCTTCTCTTGCTTGGGGAGACATATCCAGAAAAAAAATTTCTAACATTGATGTTCAAGAGTTTACTGCCTGTGTTTCCTTCTAAGAGTTTTATGGTTTCAGGTCTTATATTTAGGTCTTTAATCCATTTTGAGTTTTTTTTTTTTTTTGTATGGTGTAAGACAGTGATACAGCTTCATTCTTTTGCATGCGGCTGTCCAATTTTCCCAGCCCCATTTATCAAAGAGACAGTCTTTTCCCATGGTATATTCTTGCCTTCTTTGTCATACAAACACTCTAATTCTTATACGCACCTAAGTTTGAGAGCCACTGCACTAGAATAATATACCAGCTATATTCATGGTCAGTTTGGCCTTAAAGTATTAGAATACTATTAGAGTTAAGAAATTCTCCATTCTCATTTTGTGATATTACTCAGGGAGAGACATGCTGGAAAGCTTGTTGGACATGACTTTTTTATGTCCTCCATTTCCAAAACGTGTTGGTTGGGTATTTACTGAATTAATTTTCCCCAGACCACAGAGAGAGGCCAGCTCTTTCTCATCCTTCCAGCCTTCTTTTTTCTTTCCCTCCTTTCTTCCTATCACTTTAATTTCTTTCTTTCTCTTTCCCTCCTCTCTTTCCTTATTTCCCTAATGCTTTTAATGCCTTTTCTTCTAATCTCTGAGATATGCATTACTATTCCACAGGCACTTACTGTGGCCAGAAATTCGATTAGCATATTAGATTTACTTGAATCAAATTCCAATGGTGCAACCAACAGAAACTAACATTAAGAAGGGATGGATCATGGTAATAAAAATGCTGCCGAATTTAGCATAGATTATAGAAGGAGGGACCACTTTATGGTAATTCCCAACTAGAACATGGAGAGATATTGGAGCCTCCCCCTCTCTAGACAAGCCTGAATCTCTCAACATGGTTTCTCTAAACCATGCTAAGAGGTAATGTATTAGTTTCCTATTGCTGTTGTAACAAATTAGCATAGACTTAGTGTCTTAACATAACACAGATTTATTATCTTATAGTTCTAGAGGCCACAAGTCTGAAATAGGTCTTATGGGGCCAAAATCAAGGTGTCAGCCAAGTTACCTTCCTTCTGGAGGCTCTAGGGAAATCCATTTCTTTATATATTCCAGTGTAGAGGCTGCCTGACTCATAGACTCCTTTATCCATCTTCAAAGCTAACAGCATCTTTAAATCTCAGGCACCCTCCCCCTTCCCCCCATACACACACATACACATTATATTTATCTCATCTAGTACTTGTGCTATTTAACTATATATAATTACTAGATTTTATGTAAGTTTTATTTTCTGATTACATAAGGTTGTCTTTAATATTTTGTTAATGGAAAAACAAGAATACTGTAACAATAGGAAATTATATTAATTTTTAAAATTATTTCCTTATATTGAAATTCTATGTCCATATGTATTATAAATATAAATAAATATATTTTTAAATATATTATAAACCATAACTCTCTTGATCTTGAGTATTATAATTTTATGAACTATGCTTATAAGTATATGGAAAATGAAAGGCAGTAATAAAGTAAATGTTGTGTATATTTGAGAGATAAACTAAATATGGTAAATGGAAGGGGGCATTCTCCTTTGAAATATGTGTTTGAAATTTACACTTTTTTCTTCCCTTTCTATTTCCCTGTAGCTTTTTAAAATTAGTTTCCATTAAAATCCAAGGCTAATAAACTATGACATCTCTGAAAAGTGAATGGACAATGCTTCTATGTCAAAAATGTAAGCTGTAACAATGAGATGATATTTATTGATTAGAAACATGACTGATTGCTCTCAACAAAATTTCCTTTGAAGATTCACAATGAAATAAAGCGATCAGATACAATCAACCCAAGCCCCTTTGGTATTGTTAAAATGCTTACCTCCCTTTTTTCTTTTTTTCAATCACTGAAGCAGCTGTCATAAAATAAATGTAGTGAAACATTCAAGCAGCAAGCTCCCTAATTGTTTCCATCTTGATTATAAAAACACATTGAAAGGTAAATCCTCACAGTGAAGTAAATGAAAAAAATAATTAAAATTCAAAGTACTCCTTGTACCACCTGCTCTTTACATACTGTGCTGAAATGAAGCACCTGATGTATAAAGAGTAATGAAAAGAAATTGAGTTTCCTCCTAAAACATGGAGAAAAGTAGCACTTAAATTTGAAATCCAAATCAGAATGGATATGCCTTTTGTACAGTCAATAGGGTCTGGAAGTTCCTTTATCTGATGATCAATTGAAGTTGGTTTAGTCTAAACCCAAGTTCAGTAAATATTTTATCCAATATATATGACATAATATTTGGTGGCTGTTTGTGTTTTTGTTGAGTCTTTTATGTAAATAGATGTTCAGCTTCTGTGGTTTTTGAAAGCAGATATTACAACCAATATCTGAATTTAAGGTTATATGCTAAATTTCAGGTTGACAATATTTTGGTCATTACAACAAAATGTGTAGATGAACATATTTCCACATTCACCTCATTACCATCCCTAACTATCCACCCGACTCGCTTTCTGGATTAGACCTGCATTTGCTGTCACCTAATGTTCTGTCTCTAAAAATGGCTGTGATTAGGATGTTTAACTCCGTCCTGATGCAAGTCTCATTTGCAGTACATTCAGAGAAAGCAAAGATCAGTTCATGGGTAAGTAGGTGGAACCCACTTTTAAATACAGTAGCAAAAACATCATGTTTAGAAGGAAACTTACATTTTTATTCTAAGGAAGAAAAAGCCAAGTCAAAGGGAAGGAAACTTCTGCATACAGGGCTGTAGGGATTACTTCACACCATCCAGAGCCTGGAATGCTTCGCACCCAAGCCACACTGCTGTGAGTACCTCTAACGGACGCTAACGTTTTCTCCAACTCCCCAGTTTGGGGAGGGGTGTGCGCAGAGCAAACACTGTGCCTACAGAATGGCAAGGCATTACGGGCATAAACCTGTTTATCCAGTATGGATGAAACATGAATGCATGTTTGTGTGTGTTGATAAAGGCTGCATAATTTAGGAGTTACTACACGAAAATGAGGGGTTCCCATTCAGGGTAATTTGGGCTACATTCACATAGATGCTATAGACTGAGGGTCAGCAAGTTCTTTCCTGTAAAAGGTCAGATAATAAGTGTCTTAGGCTTTGCTTGTTTTTTAAAAAGTTGATTTGTGAACACTGAAATTTGAATTTAAGATAATTTCCACATCTCACAAATTATTATTATTTTTCCCCTAATAATTTAAAAATGTGAAAACCATTCTTAGCTGACAAGCCATGTGAAAAGAGGCATATGGTCAGATTTGGCCTACAGGTCACAGTTTGCTGACCCCTACTACAGGCCATAGATTATTCTTCAAAATGGTTTCATTTCATCGTTTCAACAACTCTAGGAAGCAGGAGGGTAAGTCCATCTCTCACTGAAGAGGATACTGAGGGTCCAGGAGACTTAAGTAGCTTATTAGTGGTTTTAGCTGGTCAGTGTCAAAGCCAGAGCTAAAAATCAGATTTTCTGAATCTTAACCCTATGACATACACACACACACACACACACACACACACACACACACACACACACACACACACACACACACACCTTCCTTTGGTATAGGATTCCTTTGGGATAGTGAAAAAAGCTTAGGAAACATAAATCATCTGTATAAAAGTAAAAAGAGATGTATGTGATATTTTATCACTGCTTGTTAAACCTTGCAAATAGCTAACATTGATGAACTAAGTGAAATGGAAAGAAAAGTAAAAGTGACAGTTTTACCTTTCTATACTGTCAAGAAAAATTGTCTAATACTTGACAATGGAGAAAAGAGATCGCTGGGTGTCCTTTCCGTGTAACACTGGATGTTCCAGCATATTCTCTAGGATTATCTGATTCTATAAGCATGTTATCCCTTTGACTATCTCTTTATCAGCTAGACTGTTTTGCATATCTTTAGGGTTTAACTTGTAGAACACCTGAAGTCATGAAAATGAGACTTAATTGAAGCAGTACAAATGCTTTCTGTCTGGTGAAGAAAGAATACATTTTATTGCCATGTATGATATTAACTAATCTTTCAAATTTCAGTACTCTTGAACTATGTGGATATATTTAGTATTTCTGATTGTGTGTGTATATATATACATAATGGAGATTTTATATATATTTCAATTTAAAATTCTCTTTGAACCAGTTTCACATCTTACTGGTTCCCTCAATAATTAATGATTTAAATAAATTTTTACATGTATTTATTTTGTATTCATATGGGTCATGATTTAATCTTTCTGAAAATTACAATTTAGCATAATCTGACATCTTGGAGAAGAAGGTAGATACAATAAACATGTCACCAAATGTTAACAATTTGCTCATTGTCTTTAGAGAAGTCTAATTTCTGGAATATTTAAGGATAGTATATGTAACGTAACATTACACTTAGATGCAAATAAAAATTAATCTTCATTAGCTGTGATAAGAATTTATGTACTTCATACAAAAGAGAATTGCAGAACTCTAAGGAAGCAGAGAGGAATAAAAAGTTCAACTGGAGATAGAATTCCACTTAAGGGAGAGGTCTATTTTCTCTTTGTAGATTACTTTGATAAGCCACATTGCCATGTGCCTCAGGGCAAGGCCAGACAATCGAGGCAGGATACAAAGTTAAATTGTAAATGAAATTGGGGAATTAGGGAGGGAGGGGAGAAAATAAAAAAAGAGGTGATATAAGAATAAAGGTGGATGCTGGAGGATTATTAGAAGAGATGGTGTCTGAAAAATTCCCTAGATAGGGATGGATTAATTATTACAAATTTTGATCCTAATGTTCACTTAAGCCTACACATATCCTTAAGTTTGTGGTCTTACCGCCTAACAAGTAAAATAGAGATTTAGTACAATTTTTTTCTAAATCTTAAAAGATTCAAGATGATCACAGCAAGATGCAGGATTTGGTTACATTCAAGAGGCCTGATACATGTTTTCTTATCAAGTAGCTACATGATGTGAAGTCTAGACATGTTTAATTGAAACTTATACACAGACCTACACTAATACATTATGGAAACCAAAGTGTAGCAGGAAATATGCTCTTCATTCTTCTGTGTTAATTAACCTTAAAATGATGGGTCAGTTACATGTTTTATTTGAGGAAGAAACCTGAAGAAGATAAGCATTCTAAAAACAAAAATTTAAAAATCATGTTGAATATGAATATAAAAATTGAATCTTTACTTATTATCTTCTACAGTTTAATTTGAATGAACTGGTTCTATATGTATTGTATATATTGCATACACATAGATATGCAGGAAACCTAAATAATTTAGGTAAAGCTTTGTAATTTTTAACGTTCAATGTATTCAACCAATACAAGGCATTTAAAAATATTCATAAAACCTGAACAGGGACCAGGATTATTAATCAAGTGTACTTTCTAAAATATAATTTCGGTTGACAAATTCCAGCTACAAAATATGATAAGGAAAGAAAGCCAACAAGAAGAAACCATATGGAAATAAAATTGCTCCAAGAAACTAAATTTTCATTCTGCTAGTGTGAAAAATACAGCATTACTAAAGTTTCATTTGAAAGGATGAGATACAAAGACCTTCTGAAAATATAAAGTTCCAGTAAGTTAATTAATTGCTCAAGATTCAAGTTCACATAATATTTTGCACGAATCAAAATTCTGCTCGAAGTGTCATTGCCTGTAGTAAAGAACATAGGCTGACGTATGAGAACCTGAACGTCATGGATGTTGCTGCATTGCTGGTGTAGAGGCTGTTCTTCAAGTAGAGAGAGAAGGTCTCTGTCAGCAAAGTAAGAATCCCAACAATAATGGAAAACACCAAGGGCTTTGAAGTGGTGTTTATAGACAAATTCCGAAAGGATTTCACTGATAGGGGCAGAAGAGAAAGTGGTTAACCGACTATGTGTTCACCGAAAGATGAAACAGTGGTCGGAGTTGCTGCAAGAAAATATTTTTCCCCTGTGGACCAAGAAAGATGGTGATGGAAGTCCAGTCTGGTTCAGAGCAGACTTTCTGTGCAAACCCTATCTGAGCTAAAAGGCATTTTTCCCCACTTGAAATATCTTTGAGAAATAATTAGCTGCCCAATTATTGGTTAAGTCCTGAAATAGCATGTGGCTAATTTGGCTGATCTTTTTGTCTGGTCTAGGGCACCTCTGCATTTTTATCAATAATATAATCAATATGATTGAGTAAAACCTGTGACTTCAGCTTTCTCAGTGTATTGGTGACCATGGGCTCCCATGTCATCACCTCTTGTTTCATCAAGACTGTGGTTCTTCAGAGTTGGCCTCCTGAGCAAATTTATAAAATTGAAGAAACTCATAACTTCATGATTGAGTTCATGCCCCTCATCTTATTCCCCAGAAACTGGGATTCATAGGCGTTAAAGAACTACTGGGAACCACACCACCACAGCTAGAAGCCATGGTCCCCTGTACATTTTCTTACATGGTCGTGCTAATTAGAGGCCAAAACATGAACCTAAGAACTTGATAATTTATACTTGTTGCTGGCTTATATTTCACTTTCTACTTGCATGCCTGTTTGTATCCACCCTTTTCCAAGAAGATCTTAGCTGTAATACACCTTAAGACTCCATCAACATTTTGTCAACCTTAGGTAAATAGATGAAGGATTGCTATTCCATTTTATACTTATTAATTGATAACAAGAAAAATAACTGAGATCTACGCATTTCTTATAACACTTGAAGAAAAAGTCCAGTATATTTATAATAAAACACAAATGAAAATTATGTAATTTAATCGTGATACCATATTGACAAAGTTAAATTTTATGTCAAATATTTCTAAAGTCAACTAAAAATTAAAATCTTGAGAAAAATGTTTTTATGCTGGCTTTATATCCCATGCCAAAATATGAGATTCTGTTTAGAGGAGATCTCCTATAATATTACTTTCCTATTTAGTTATTAACCTTAATGATGTTATTTTACTGGATTTCATATGTGCTGCAGATCCTGCTGGGAAGGCATAAAACTGGACTCATTTAGGAAAAGGCAATGTAGCTATATGAAAAAAGCTGACATATCTGAAATCTCACTTTATGCCTGTTGAAATTTTTGTATTTCAGGTCTCCCAGGGACATGTCCATTGTACTATTGTGTAATTTTATCAGCATGAACTTCTGCTGAATATTTTCTCTTCTTTTCAAAACCTATATTTTGGCAGAGCTAACTTTAAAACTTTATGTTGCAACATCTGTGCCCATACACCTGGGAGCTATAGAAGATATATCTTGAAGATTATCTACATTTTCTAATCTTATAGAATGCTACAAATGAGAGAAAAGGATTATACATTTTTCCTGGTCTGGAATTTTTTGAAAGGAACCACTTTTATTTTCTTAAAAAGATTCTCTAAATAGAACTGATATTTCTAAAAAATATCCTTATAAATATAATAGAATACTCATTTGTTTCTGTTTGCAGATAAGAATAATTCTTAATACCTATGTGCAACTTGCAATTAAGTGACACTGAATATATACACAAAACCTGGAGCTATATTCTTAAAATGTTTTCAAATAGGACTCTTTAATAACTATATGAATCAAAAGAAATCAAAAAACAATCTATTAATTTGAACTTATTTACAACTTCTATTCTGTAGATATACCGATAGATCAATGGCATCTTTTAAAAATAGAAATTATGGTTGAAGCAACATTTCTGAAACAGAAGACTGAGTTCTTGACAAAGAAAAAGGGCTATCTAAATAGAGAGAAATACCTCCCACCTCATCACCGTTCACTAATTGTTCTATCTTTGTAGAATAAAATATGCATATTGAAATTGCCTGCAGGAGACAGTGCTGAAAATGAAATGTGCAGAACAATTTGTTCTTGAAGGATGATGTAGAATATGTGAAATTGTTATGGTTTCAAAATAGAAAGGACAATGAAAGGACTTGAGAAACCCTATGTGGATTCTCTTGGCTTTGTCATCAGTTTATCAAATTGTGGTAAGTTTTAAATACTATGAAGTACTTTCTATGTGGCAGGTATTGTAATGGCTTTACAGGTATTAACTCATTTAGTTTCACCGCAACCATATGCGGCATGTGCTTCTGTCATCACCATTTTACAGGGAAGGAAACTGAGGCCTTGAAAGATTAAATCACTTGCCCAAGGTCACCCAGCTGGTCAATGAAGGGCAAGGCTGCAGCCACGCACCCTGAATCTACATTGCCTCATTCACCTTTGGTTACTTTTCTTATATGTAATACAAGAGCTTTTAACTCTTACTTTGAGGCAAAGAATGAGATGATATGGTAATGTATTATAAATTATTTCAAATTTAAAGAGAGGTATTGGGGCAGAGCCAAGTTAAGTCTCCATGGTAAAGAAGGGAAGGGAAAACTTGGTTAATGCAAGCCCACAGGCATTATTACTCTCCTACAGTAAAAAGTAAAATCTAAACAAATTCAAGTTCAAAGTTGTTCCCAACAAGCAGAGGAATCTTACTTCACTTGTTTCTCACCTGCCATTCCACATTTTTGGAAGAGCGTTGGCATCCTTACAGTAGGGAGAGGGGAGAAGTAGTTAACTCTTCAGTCACTAGAGGAGAGCTAAATGTTGGAGAAGCCACTGGGAGAAGGGTAATATGTCAATATGGGCTGAATACAGTGTTCCCTAGTAGGTCAAGTTTAAAAGAGGAAAACATATCAGTTGTTTGATGTTCCTCATTTGCATGTCTTGAGGCACAATATACAAAGTAAATAATTTCTGCTATAGAGAAATTAAGCAGACAGGCACTGTGTTGTGTGTTTTATATTTTAGAAGTACCACTGAAGGAAACAATGCCATTTATTATCTGTATATGAAGTAAGGATTGTATCAATTCTGTGTTTTCATTGTCAGAAAGAAAATACTCTGAATATACCATCTACATGACTTGCCTGGAACATGATCTCTGAGCCTAGACAAGGATTTGCAATAGAGAAAAGGTTTTAGAGGCAGACATGGAAGAATATTGTGCTTCTAAATGCAATTTAGTGGAAATGAAAAAAAAAAGTCAAAATCACTAATATGGCTTAGTAATTAAACTGTGTCAATGCCCCTGCCAAGAAGAGCTCATAATTTGGAAGCTGTAGTTACTACTGACCTGATTTTACAATTGAGATCATGTCTGCATTTTAATTTTGAAACAAAATTCATCACTGTGTTCTATAAACAAGGCCTGTCAAGTTATTACTTTGTAACTGCTTTGCAAACACATATTTATTTAAAAGCAGCATGATTTATGATATAGTATACCAAACAAATTATTTCATTTTTTATTTCATAGTTGAGCTTATTTTGAGATTGCTTTATATTTTAAAATGGAATTCTTCAATAAACACATTTATTTGATAGTAGGTTTTTAAAATAGATTTTTAAAACAGATGTCTATCTTTACTTCAATAAATTGGCTTCTTCCCCCAAACGTTGTTAAAATTTATTGTGTTCATCTTCCAATGTCTTCAGAAATCATTATAATGCTCAGTTATTTTTTAACAGTATTCAGTACTGTATTCTAATATTAGCAGACAAAGCTTGCAATTTAGAAGGTTTGTATATGTGCATATTTTACATAAGTTGCTTCCTTAATTGCTACCATATGAAGGACGAGAGAATTAAATCAATAAAAAAAGAGGTTAATTAATCTATTTGTTTTAAAATCATCTCAGATTTTCTGAGAACCAAATATATCTAGTGCATAATTTCAATTTTTTGTAGGCTTTCTTCAATGCTATAATTTTTAAATTAAACTGTATCTAAATGAATAAGAAAAACCTCTCCATACTATTTGGAAGAACAAAACACTGTTACAAGCATCCTCTTTTGCTACTTCTAGATTTTGTTCTACTTTTAAAAGTAGGTTTAGAATTAAAGAAATGTTCGTTTTTCCCCTTTCACAGACTGAAATTGCATGAGGATAACTGATGGTTTAATTCTAGGCAGGAATCCAAAGAAACTCTGTCAATTCTTGATGGGTTAATTTAAGAGCAGACCTACCCTTTCCGCCGTCTTTTTTTTCTTGGTCATTTGTTAGTGGAATCACTTCTGGTTGTTCCACAATTGTGGCATCTTGGTTTGAGGAAAGCTCTAAATAGAAAGAGACAGAAGGATACTCAGAGATGTCTTAGTTGGAATCATTGAGAGAAAACACAGTGGTTAAAGCATAGAAAGTTAAAGTTCTTTATTTTCCTCTTCATGTTTGAACAGGCACTCAAAGCAAAATATGATTGCCATTCTCTAGTAATCATTGCCTGAAAGACACATGCATACTACTCACACATACAAGTATATATAGAAGTTACAGTTCACAGTTTCATCTCCTTCTCTGATAACAATATATTCTGGTTTCAATACCTTCTGTTTCCATATATGAGATCTGGGACTCAGCCTCAATTTTTATTTCATTCTTCATTGAGTCATTCTCCTGTCCTGTTAAGAAAAGTGATTCAAAAATAAAATAAATGTGATATGCATGACCATAGCTTTATCCCTGGTTTAAAAAAGCAAAAATCCCAGAAACCATGAATAGAGAGGGAGAGAATAGTTTTGAACCAAAGCAGAGGGCGATGATGTCACGTTGCAAATCATCAAATTTAGGTCAATTATTTTATGAGAAATATACAGATAAATTAGGAAAAATCGTATTCTTTGAACTGATTGGTGTAATTAGTATTTTACTGATCAGTGCACTCAATGTTCATGGACACAACTTGGAAGATGTGCAATTTTAAATAATTTTGGGGCCATATGGGTTATCTACATTTAATTTCCCTTCAAGAAATAGATATTCTCCCTTCTGAGGATTCCTAGAAAATTAAAACATTACTTGTATTTTCATTCCTCCAGCAAAGGAGCTTGGAAAACATGAGCAATGTGAGCACAGAGAGACTGGGTCACCAAACAGCTCAACCATTCTCTTAAGACACCTACTAAACAAGGCAAAGGTCAGGAGAGAATTCAGCCAGCTCTTGATTACTCTGAGGCTGATTACCTCATAATGGTTTTACTTTCACACCCCCGGCTTCTCCCTCTCTCCTTCCCTATGGAGTTGAGAATATTTAAGTGCTCATTAAGTGAGAAAATTGAAATCTGTCCATTTTGCTTCATTTTAGTAAAAGGTTTTATGCTGAGGATATTTAACTATTGAATTAAAGATTTCAGACCTAGGGTTGGTTTTGGTTATAGGCACAAACCTCTTTGTCCCTATACAGAGAAACCTGGGCTCTTTGCCTAGGTACATACCTCTAGTAGATTTCATTATTGTTCCCACTTGTCCTTTCCTCTTCCTAAAAGAGGATCTACTTCCCTGTCGGGGACCATGTGACCTGTGGTGGCCACTGTGGGACACGTTTATGTTCCCACCTCATAGACACCAGGCCTACTGATGTGACTTGGTTTAGAAAACGGCACAGCGACAGATGTGATAAGTGCTACATTTGAGCAGAAGCTTCCTGATTCACTACATGTTCCCTCCAACTCTGTTGTTCCTAATAGAGTGTGTTCCTTCAGCGTAGATTCTAGAAGGAAACGTGGAGCAGAACCAAGCAGACACAACAAAGCTTTGGCATTGTAAGCCAATAGGACTTTTAATGTTTGCTACTTCAGTGGAGCTGACTTATACAACTCCTTATCTTTATAGCTTCCTCTGCTATATTCATCTTTCTTGGCTTGTATGACCCAGACTGGGGAAAAAAGTGTTTTTTATATCCATTCCTCTTGAGTTCAATTTTAATTGAAAGGATCTGATAAAAATAATTACAACTAAGGTATATTTATCTGATCATTGAATATCCCAAGCTAAAAATCCCAAGCTGTCTTTGATGAATTTCTCTCATCACTCCTAAAATTCAGTGCAATACCACATTCCGATAATTCTGCAAAATGCTTCTCTTTTCCTGCTTCCCACTTTCCCTTCCCCTTTCTTCATTCAGGGACATATTGTCCCTTGAATCGGTCATTCCCTTCTCCTGTAATCTATCCTGTGAATTGTGAGCAGAAATAGCTTTTAAAACATTGATTTAATCAAGATGTTCCCTCTGCTGATAGATTCCATTCATCCCCACTTCTTCCCATTGCTATGCGAAGTATGGTCCACGGACAAGCAACATTGGAATTATCTGGGAGCTTTTTAAAAATGCAGGATTTCAGTCCTCATCTCAGACCTGTAGATTCAGAGGCTGCATTTTAACAGTATCCCCAGGTGATCTGCATGTTTAATAAAGCTTGGAAAACACTGGCCTAGATAAGGGTATCTGCAAATTATTTGTACTATAAAAAGTGCCAGACTTTGCCCAGATGCTTCACATGCCTTATCTATAATTACCACATTAGTCCTGTAAAGTAATTGTAGTGATCACCATTCTGCTTTCAACATTTACAACTAGGTTTATCTGACTACAAATCCAATTTTCTTCTTTATTTTGCCTCGAAATGTCTTTATTTCACCTATTAAATTTTAACTTGAAGTGTACTTTGCATATAGTAAAACATGCAAGTAATAAGCATATAAACTGGTGACTTTTTTCATATACATATATATGTATCTCTTTGTATGATCACTGCTGAGATAGAAAACATTTCCAGGACCAGTGTCTCCCTCTGATGGTATCTGCGGATACCCCCCAGTAGGTAAAAGGTAACAGTTTGTCTATTTTTGAAATTCATATAAATAGAATATATAGAATATGCTCTCTTGGATTTTTTTTTACACATTTCCTTGAGATTAATCCCAATTGTTGCATATGTCAATTATTAATTCTTTTTATGTTGGGATATACTACTCCACTATCTGCATATATTATGTCAGGAATACAAGAATGCCTACCCTCACCACTTTTAACATAGTATTGGGAAATCTTTGCATTAGCAATTAGGTAAGAAAAAGAAATACCAGCCAAATTGGAAAGGAAGAAGTTAAACTGTCAATATTTGTTGATGACATGATACTATGTAGACCACATCAAAAAACTGTTAGATGTAATAAAAAAATTCAGGACATTTGCAGGATCCAAAATTGACATACAAAAATCAGTTGTGTTTCTGTATATTAATAACAAATTAACAGAAAGAGAAATCCCCCAAAAATATCCCATTGACAGTTGCCTCAAAAAGAATAAAATACCTAGGAGTAAATTTAACCAAGTGGGAGTGAAAGACCTGCACTCTGAAAACTACAGCATATTGATGAAAAAATTGAAGACAACACAATTAAGTGGAGATATATACCCCCTCATGTATTATAAGTATTAATATTGTTAAAATGTCCACACTACAAAAAGAAATCTATAGACTCAATACAATCTTTATCAAATGTGAATATTTTGCACAGAACTAGAATAAGGAATTCTAAAATTAGTACGGAAATGCAAAAGACCCTGAATAGCCAAAGCAGTCTTGAGAAAGAAGAAAAAGCTGAAAGTATCATATTCCCTGATTTCAAACTATCCTATAAAGCTATTGTAATCAGAACAGTAGTGTACTAGCACAAAAACAGACACATATATACATGGAACAGAATAAAGAGCCCAGAAATAACCCCACACATTCATAGTAAATCTATGACAAGGATATACAATGTTGAAAAGACAGTCTCTTCAATATGTGGTGTTGGGAAAACAGGACAGCTATGTGGAAAAGAATTGAACTGGACCAATATCTTTCATCATATAGAAAAATAAATTCCAAATGGATTTAAAGACTTGAATGTAAGACCTGAAACCGTAAAACTCATAGAAGAAAACAGGCTGTAAGCTCTTTGACTCAGCAGCATTTTGGGTGCCAGTCTCCTCAGACAAGGACAACAAAACTTAAAATTTTAAGAATGGGATTACATCAATTAAAAAGTTTTTGTATAACAAAGGAACCATCAACAAATTGAAAAGGCAACCTACTGAATGAGAGGAGATATTTGTAAATCATATATCTGATAAGGAGTTAACATTAAAAATATATAAAGAACTTATATAACTTAATAATAGGAAAAACAAGCAACATGATTAAAAAGTGAGCAGAACACTTGAATAAACATTTTTCCAAAGAAGACATACAGATTACCAACAGGCACATGAAAAGATGTTCTACATCACTAATCATCAGGGAATACAAATCAAACCACAGTAAGATCATCTCTCACCTATCAGATTGACTATTACCAAATAGACAAAAAATAGCAAGTGTTGGCAAAGAGGTGGAGAAAAGGGAAGCCTTTCATTGTGTTGGTGGGAATATAACTTTGTGCATTCACAATGAAAAGCAGTATAGAGGTCCCTCAAGAAATTAAAAGAAAACATCCAGCAATTCCACTTCTGGGTGTTCATTCAAAGAAAGTGAAAACATGAATTTGAAGAGACATATGCACCTCTATGTTCACTGCAGCATTATTTACAATAGCCAAGATATGGAAGGAACTGAAATGTCCATCAATAGATGAATGGTATGGGATATATATACAATGGGATATTACTCAATCATAAAAAAAAGAAGAAAATCTTGTTGTTTGCAACAAAATGGATGGACCTAGAGGGTATTATGCCAAGTGAAATATGTCAGACAAATAAATACAAATACTGTATGATTTCACTTATATATGAACACTAACAAACAAAACAAATGAAAAATAAAAACAAAACAGACTCATAGAAACAGGAAACAACCATTTGGTTACCAGAGTGGGAAGGGTTTGGGGTGTGTGTAAAATAGGTGAATGTGATTAAGAGGTACAAACTTCCAGCTATAAAATAAATAAGTCATGGGGATGTGATGTACAACACAGGAAATACAGTCAATATATTGTAATAAAATTGTATGATAACAAATGGTAACTAGACTTATTGTGGGGATCACTTTGTAATGTATGCAAATATCAAATTACTGTGATGTACACCTGGAATTAATAGGATATTGTAAGTCAAATATACTTCAATAAAAAAAGATGAAACAGAGTTCCAAATTATTGAAAAATTCACTTTTGTAGCTTTTTAAAAATCACAGAAAACTGAGGGATAACTAATATATTGGACAACAGAATCAAGACTGAAATACTCTTAAAAATAGTCTAAATGAACAGGATGAAATTTGACAAGGATAAATGTTCAATTCTAAAATCAAGTTTATGAATTCAACCTCAAGGAATGAGATGGGAAGAAATCAACCCTACTTTTGATAAAACTAGAGCCACAGGTTTTCATTCCAGCTCTACTCTAGCTAAATACTTGATGGGTACCAAAATGCCTAGATGGAGGGAAAGATTATGTCACATGCAAAGTGAAGGGAATATTCTCAATTTATCTCCTGGCAAACATCTTGCCTGGATAGCTATTTTTAGCTATCCAAACAAACAGGGGACTTAATAATTGAAACATGATATAAGAGGAGAATTAAAATATTTTTGTAGAAGATATACCCAGAAAAAACAAAACACAGAAATTGTATTTGTGCTCACAGTGAAATATGAGAACTGATGAATAAAAATATGAAAAGATCGATTGAAGAGAAAATTGACTGAGACAATAAAAAAAAATCTGCAAGCCTAAAAACCACACTGACAGTATTAACATGGATGTCATAAAAAAGAATAAACACTATAAATAAATTGTTTTGGAGGTAAAACTATTGAAATAAAATTCATTACAAAAGCAAATATATTGAGCAAAATGAAATATGAAAGATGATATATACAGAGGAGAGAAAATAGCAATAGAACTTTTAACCTTAGCATTATAGGAAGTCTAAGCAGCAGCATTTTATCTATGTGATGGCAAACATTAAATAACCTTATGAGGTTTTAAAAGACTGTAGAAGGTAGGATATGATTTCAATGTTGGTAACTATACCCTCATCAACATGTGCTCTTATACATAATTTTAGTGGGGACAAAAACTGAAAAGCCTTATCTCAAATGTTAACACTTAATATCTTTCAGTGGTAGGTGAGATTTTTAATTTATAGATCATTAATTTTACTAACCTGCATTCTGTATTTTATAACAATTGCATATTGTATAATTTAATAATTATAATGAAACAATTTATAAAATAGAGAAAAATGCTTTCATTGATATCATAGAAGAAAAATTTCTACCTAAAAGGGGTATGTGTGTCTAAGCAAATCCAATTAATTTTTCTCAATGCCTACTTAACTTGAACTCTAGAAAACACTTGAGAAATTTAACCGATTTGGTAACCTTTTCTTCTTGAACATCTGGTTTTTTTTTGGTCTTTTGGTCATATCACCTACCATTCGCAGTTGTCCCTATATCCCAACCTACTCACGATTTTCTAAGCACATTACTTTATTTCTTACCTTTGTATCTACCTAATATGTGTTATCAATGGCTGAAATACCCTTTCTTCCCCTTTCTATCTGGTAAAATTCTTATCTTTCAAAGCTAAGCCATCAGTTTACCCTTTTTTGTGTAGCATTCTCTGAATCACTAGGCAGAATTAACCATTATCACATCTTTGCTTATTATGTCCCTTTGCTCATTCATCTATTTATTATTCTCCTTATCATACTGTTACTTAGTTGTATCTATGCTTGTCTGTCTTATCAGGTTATAAGCATTGTGAACAGAGAAATTGTTTCATTCATATTTTCCTTCCTTTACATATGAATAAGGAGTAATCAATAAATGTCTATTTAATTGGCTCTCTATTATACTGTTCATCAATGTCTGAAAATAATAATTAGGGACTGTAACTTACTTTCTGTTGCACCCTTTAACAACAAGGTAAGCGTGCGTCTTAGGCTACTAAACCCTCCATATACTACATTTATTGCAAAGAACTCTGTAAAGGAGAACTGAATGTTTTAGGCAAATTACAACTGCTTTGGGCTTCAATTTTGTTATTTTTTAAAAAGACTTCAAAACTACATATGTTAGATTCCCTCTATCTCTGGCCTTATATGAGAATATGTTTCCTTATAAAGTTTCTAGCCACATTGACATGTGTTTATTGGGTGGATAATATTAAGAGGGAACCTTCACTATTTATCAGGTGAGCATTATTCTCTATCATTGTTGGTATGGGGAACTGACCACTGCACCTACTGCCAGGTCATTGCTGGGACCTTCAACTAATTATCTGTGATGTTGCTTTGCCTGTACTCTGAAGGGAGAGTAGAACATCTGGAGAATAGAAAGAGCTCCTCTGTACTGCTATGTGTGCCCAGTCCCAGTGCTCTGCTTGATAAATTTTTAGAGGAATTCAATCAGGAATAGGAAGATCACAATTCAACAGGGACATAGGGCACTGCTGATAAGGGGGGTGGGGGCAATCCAAGGCTGTTAATGAATGCTAGGAATTTTCCCTTTGAATAGTAAGGCTTTACTTTGGTCTTTACTTTTGTCTTGAAATATTTATGTCCCCTGACTTTTTCACTTGTCCTCCCTCCTGATATGTTTTACCTGTGTGCTTCACATATTTTAGTAATAAACTGAAATGGAAAAACATGTATTTTCTTCTTTCTAATTTTTCTGAAATAAAGTTAGTAAAAATTGGGGAAAGAAATGAGATGCGCAGCCTTGAAAAATAAGAATAATCACATTTGCTTATTCCTGAACTAAGCCAGGATTGGGCATATTACACAAAGAGGAGGTATGTGTGAACTCCTTGCCCTGTAGCCAAGCCTGCTGTGTGTTAATGATGACTCCAGGGGTCTCTAGCCCCTCTGCCTTTCTCTTCAGTGCACTCAGACATTCCACATTCCATCTTGCTTTCTTGATCCTTCTCAGGCAAGCTTTTTATGTATGTCTCTCCACATTCAGTCTAGTTGAATTCCACCCACTGTCCTCTGCCCTAATCCCTCCTGGAGTAAACAAGAGAACATAAAGGATCCCACAGTTTATATATATATATATGTGTGTATATGTATATGTATATATTTATACAGTGAACTCAATCATTCATAATAATGGGAGGGGACTATTTGAATAGGTAATCCATAAATCAACTCACTTTTCTTTAGAAATAGATCACATGAATGATTGGCACACATGGTGTGTTGTGGGGAATCATGGGAAAGACAGTATAGCACAGAGAAGACAAATAGTGACTCTATAACATCTTACTACACTGATGGACAGTGACTGTGGTGGGGTGTGGGGGGGGACTTGGTAATATGGGTGAATGTAGTAACCATAATGTTGCTCATGTGAAACCTTCATATGATTGTATATCAATGATGCCTTAATAATAATAAAAAGAAATAGATCACATAATTGTTTCTTGGAGCCCTGTAATTAAGTTTGGCTCAAGCTTTAAATAATTTGCATAAAAAATGGTCTAAGAACACCAGTCTGGAATTAAACATTTCTAGAAGGTCAACATAAATGGCTCACTTTGTAAATGGCTTGTTTTTGAACAATAGCAAAAACAATCTGGTTTTATTGTTTTCAGATTATTACATGCTAGATTTTCCTAAGAACAAAGATTTTGTTTCTTTGATGCTTGACTTAAAGATAATGGCAACTATTTCCTTCTGTTAAACTTGAAACTTGATTTCCACTAATATGCAAAATTTTATTCTTACTATGTCTAAAAATAACCCAGATTAAGAGTAAAAGTTAAACCTAGTTTAGTGCGCAGTTGATTATCTTCTATACATCCTAGTTTTCTCCTAAGGCCCATAAAATGGGCTTTCCTAATGTAAATTATTTCTATAAATATTTTTTCTTTAAGTTACAAAAGAAATGCAATAACCTTGTAGAAACACTGAAAAATACATACAAATGTTGAGAATTACAGATAACTTTACAACTAAGGGATTGCTACTGTTAATATTATAAACAGCTATCTTTCTCTTCTGTGTGTATACATATGTCCATATATGTCTACAAATATTTGTAGCTATACATATATACACACACACATGTGTAGCTTTATGTATATGTCTGAATACACACACACAGAGAAATATATATTCTGAGATGAAAGTGAACTTACTTTGATTCTTGATTTTTTTTAGTTCATATTTATAAGCATCTTACCCTGTCACTAAACTTTTTTTCAAAAATCTTAATTTTTAAAAGGTGCATTATACTCTGTTACGGACAAACTTTGGGATGTTTCCTTTTTTTTTTTTTGCCATTAAACATAGTATTGCAACAAACACTTTTGTGAATAAATGTCTCTGTGCTCTTGGTGTGTATTACTTTAAGATAAATTCTTAAAGCATGACTCTTGGACCAAAGTATCAAAATTTTACATTTTATTAGATTTTGTTGCAATTGTTAATGAGAGGATATGCTCTTTAGTCTCCCATTAGTGGTGTGTGAGCCTGTTTGGATACCTTATTTCAACCAATTCTGTGTATTTTCAATCCTACTGAAGCTTATCTGATAATCAAAAGGGGAAGACACTGAAATCATATTTTATTTGCATTTCTTTAAGTAATGAAAAGATAGGTCATCTCTTGATATTTAAAATGACTGTGCATTTCTTTTGTGAATTATAACTGAGTGCTTTGTATATTTTCTTCTTGAGTTTTTTTCTCTTATTGATTTATGAGGTCTTTTTTTTTATATAAGAAAACGAATTCTTTGTCACTTAGGCTGAGAATAGTTTTCCCAGTACTTTTTATTTGGAATTTTATTATAACCTTTATTTATCAAAATTCATATATTTAGATTTAACCATTTCCTTCTTTTATGACATATATTGACATATGTAAATACATATTGCAAATATATATACATGCATCCATTTTTATAATATATATATTATAATCATGTGTTTGTGTATATATACTCACAGTTATTTAAAACTTAGAAAAAATATCCCTTGGTTCTTTTAGTCTAGCTTTTTTTAAAATATAATTTATTTTATTATCATTAATCTACAATTACATGTGCAATATTACGGTTATTAAACTACCCCTTCATCAGGTCTCCCCCACCAACCCCATTGCAGTCACTGTCCATCAGCGTAGTGAGATGCTATAGAATCACTACTTGTCTTCTCTTGAGTTGTACTGCCCTCCCCGTGCCCCCCCAACATTACATCTACTAATTGTAATGCCCCTTTTTCCCTCTTATCCCTCCCTTCCCGCCCATTTTCCCCAGTCCCTTTCCCTTTGGGAACTATTAGTCCGTTCTTGGGTTCTATGAGTCTGCTGCTGTTTTGTTCCTTCAGTATTTTTTCTTTGTTCTTATACTCCACATATGAGTGAAATCATTTGATACTTGCCTTTTTCGGCTTGGCTTATTTCACTGAGCATAATACCCTCTAGCTCCATCCATGTTGTTGCAAATGGTAGGATTTGTTTTCTTCTTATGGCTGAATAATATTCCATTGTGTATATGTACCACCTCTTCTTTATCCATTCATCTACTGATGGACACTTAGGTTGCTTCCATTTCTTGGCTATTGTAAATAGTGCTGCAATAAACATAGGGGTGCATCTGTCCTTTTCAAATTGGGCTGCTGCATTCTTAGGGTAAATTCCTAGGAGTGGAATTCCTGGGTCAAATGGTATTTCTATTTTGAGTTTTTTGAGGAACCTCCATACTGCTTTCCACAATGGTTGAACTAATTTGCAGTCCCACCAGCAGTGTAGGAGGGTTCCCTTTTCTCCACATCCTCGCCAACATTTGTTGTTGTTTGTGTTTTGGATGTTGGCCATCCTCACTGGTGTGAGGTGATATCTCATTGTGGTTTTAATCTGCATTTCTCTGATGATTAGCGATGTGGAGCATCTTTTCATGTGCCTGTTGGCCATCTGAATTTCTTCTTTGGAGAAGTGTCTATTCATGTCCTCTGCCCATTTCTAATTGGATTATTTGCTTTCTGTTTGTTAAGGTGCATGAGTTCTTTATATATTTTGGATGTCAACCCTTTATCAGATACGTTTTTTATGAATATATTCTCCCATACTGTAAGATGTCTTTTTGTTCTACTGATGGTGTCCTTTGCTGTACAGAAGCTTTTCAGCTTGATATAGTCCCACTTGTTCATTTTTGCTTTTGTTTCCCTTGCCTGGGGAGATATGTTCATGAAGAAGATGCTCATGTTAATGTCCAAGAGATTTTCGCCTAAGTTTTTTTCTAAGAGTTTTATGGTTTCATGACTTACATTCAGGTCTTTGATTCACCTTGAGTTTATCTTTGTGTATGGGGCTAGACAGTAGTCCACTTTCATTCTCTTATATGTAGCTGTCCAGTTTTCCCAACACCAGCTGCTGAAGAGGCTGTCATCTCCCCATTGTATATCCAAGGCACTTTTATCAAATATTAATTGACTGTATATGTTTGGGTTAATGTTTGGATTTTCTATTCTGTTCCACTGGTCTGTGGGTCTGTTTTTGTGCCAATACCAAATTGTCTTGATTACTGTGGCTTTGTAGTAGAGCTTGAAGTCAGGGAGTGTAATTCCCCCTGTTTTATTCCTCCTTCTCAGGATTGCTTTGGCTATTCGGGGTCTTTTGTGGTTCCATATGAATTTTAGAATTATTTGTTCCAGTTCATTGAAGAAAGCTGTTGGTAGTTTGATAGGGATTGCATTGAATCTGTAGATTGCTTTAGGTAGTATAGCCATTTTGACAATATTTATTCTTCCTAGCCAAGAGCATAGGATGCATTTCCATTTGTTAGTGTCCCCTTTAATTTCTCTTAGGAGTGTCTTGTAGTTTTCAGAGTACAGGTCTTTCACTTCCTTCACTAGGTTTATTCCTAGGTATTTTATTCTTTTTGAGGCAATTGTGAACGGAATTGTTTTTCTGATTTCTCTTTCTGTTAGTTCATCATTAGTGTATAGGAAAGCAACAGATTTCTGTGTGTTAATTTTGTATCCTGCAACTTTGCTGAATTCAGATATTAGTTCTAGCAGTTTTGGAATGGAATCTTTAGGGTTTTTTATGTACAGTATCATGTCATATGCAAATAGTGACAATTTGACTTCTTCTTTACCAATCTGGATGCCTTGTATGTCTTTGTTGTGTCTGATTGCTGTGTCTAGGACCTCCAGTACTATGTTGAATAACAGTGGAGAGAGTGGGCATCCCTGTCTTGTTCCTGATCTGAGATGAAAAGCTTTCAGCATCTCGCCGTTAAGTATGATGTTAGCTGTGGGTTTGTGATATACAGCCTTTATGATGTTGAGGTACTTGCCGTCTATACCCATTTTGTTGAGAGTTTTAATCAGGAATGGATGCTGAATTTTGTCAAATGCTTTTTCAGCATCTATGGAGATGATCATGTGGTTTTTGTTCTTCTTTTGTTGATGTGGTGGATGATGTTGATGGATTTTCGAATGTTGTACCATCCTTGCATCCCTGGGATGAATCCCACTTGATCATGGTGTATGATCCTCTTGATGTATTTTTGAATTCGGTTTGCTAATATTTTGTTGAGTATTTTTGCATCTACGTTCATCAGGGATATTGGTCTGTAATTTTCTTTTTTGGTGAGGTCTTTGCCCGGTTTTGGTATTAGAGTGATGCTAGCTTCATAGAATGAGTTTGGAAGTATTCCGTCCTCTCCTATTTTTTGGAAAACTTTAAGGAGCATCGGTGTTATTTCTTCTCTATATGTCTGGTAGAATTCAGAGGTGAATCCATCAGGCCCGGGGGTTTTGTTCTTGGGTAGTTTTTTGATTACCAATTCGATTTCGTCGCTGGTGATTTGGTCTGTTTAGTTTTTCTGTTTCTTGCTTGGTCAGTCTTGGAAGGTTGTGTTTTTCTAAGAAGTTGTCCATTTCTTCTGTTTTCCAGCTTGTTAGCATATAGATTCTCATAATATTCTCTTATGATTCTTTGTATTTCTGTGGGGTCCGTCGTGATTTTTCCTTTCTCATTTCTGATTGTGTTTATGTGTATAGATTCTCTTTTTCTCTTAATGAGTCTGGCTAGGGGTTTATCTATTTTGTTTATTTTTTCAAAGAACCAGCTCTTGGTTTCATTGATTTTTTCTATTGTTTTATTCTTCTCAATTTTATTTATTTCTTCTCTAATCTTTATTATGTCCCTCCTTCTGGTGACTTTGGGCCTCATTTGTTCTTCTTTTTCCAATTTCAGTAATTGTGTCTTTAGAGTATTCATTTGGGAATGTTCTATCTTCTTTAAATAGGCCTGGATTGCAATATACTTTCCTCTTAGAACTGCCTTTGCTGCGTCCCACAGAAGTTGTGGCTTTGTGTTGTTGTTGTCATTAGTCTCCATATATTCTTTGATTTCTGTTTTGATTTGGTCGTTAACCCATTGATTAAATTAGGAGAGTGTTGTTAAGTCTCCATGTATTTGTGAGCGTTTTTGATTTCTTTCTAAATTTTATTTCTAGTTTTATACCTTGGTGATCTGAGAAGTTGCTTGGTAGGATTTCAATATTTTTGAAATTACTGAGGTTCTTTTTGTGGCCTAGTATGTGGTCTATTCTGGAAAATGTTCCATGTGCACTTGAGAAGAATGTGTATCCTGTTGCTTTTGGGTGTAGAGTTCTGTAGATGTCTGTTAGGTCCATCTGTTCTAGTGTGTTGTTCAGTGCCTCTGTGTCTTTACTTATTTTCTGTCTGGTTGATCTGTCCTCTGGAGTGAGTGGTGTGTTGAAGTCTCCTAAGATGAATGCATTGCTGTCTATTTCCTCCTTTAATTCTGTTAGTATTTGTCTCACATATGCTGGCGCTCCTGTGTTGGGTGCATATATATTTATAGTGGTTATATCTTCTTGTTGGATTGACCCCTTTGTCATTATGCAATGTCCTTCTTTATCTCTTGCTACTTTCTTCGTTTTGAAGTCTATTTTGTCTGATACAAGTACTGCAACACCTGCTTTTTTCTCTTTGTTGTTTGTATGAAATATCTTTTTCCATCCCTTCACTTTTAGTCTGTGTATATCTTTGGATTTGAGGTGAGTTTCTTGTAGGCAGCATATAGATGGGTCTTGCTTTTTTATCCATTCTGTTACTCTGTGTCTTTTGATTGGTGCATTCAGTCCATTTACATTTAGGGTGATTATTGATAGATATGTATTTATTGCCATTGCTGGCTTTAGATTTGTGGTTACCAAGGGTTCAAGGGTTGTTTCTTTACTATCTAACAATCTAACTTCACTTTCTTGTTAAGTTATTGTAAACACTGTCTGATGTTTCTTTATTTCTCTCCTTTCTTATTCCTCCTCCTCCATTCTTTCTATAATAGGTGTTTTATTCTTTGCCTTTAGTTAGTATTTGGATGGTCTGCTTTCTTTGCTATGATTTTATTTTCTCTGGTGACATCTTTTTAGCCTTAGGTGTGCTTCCATCTAGAGCAGTCCATTTAAGATATCCTGTAGTGGTGGTTTATGCGAGGCAAACTCTCTCAACTTTCGTTTGTCTGAAATTGTTTAATCCCTCCATCATATTTAAATGATAATCGTGCTGGATACAATATTCTTGGTTCGAGGCCCTTCTGTTTCATAACGTTAAATATATCATGCCATTCTCTTCTGGCCTGTAAGGTTCTGTTGAGAAGTCTGATGATAGTCTGATGGGTTTTCCTTTGTAGGTGATCTTTTTTCTCTCTCTAGCTGCCTTTAATACCCTGTCTTTATCTTTGATCTTTGCCATCTTAATTATTATGTGTCTTGGTGTTGTCTTCCTTGGGTCCCTTGTGTTGGGAGATCTATGAGCTTCGGTGGACTGCGAGACTACTTCCTTCCCCAGCGAGGGAAAGTTTTCAGCAATTATTTCTTCAAAGACACTTTCTATCCCTTTTTCTCTCTCTTCTTCCTCTGGTACTCCTATAATGCGAATATTGTTCCGTTTGGATTGGTCACACAATTCTCTTAATATTCTTTCATTCCTAGAAATCCTTTTATCTCTCTCTGCCTCAGCTGCTCTGTACTCCTGTTCTCTGATTTCTATTCCATTAACAGTCTCTTGCATCTCATCCATTCTGCTGTTAAGCCCGTCGATTGCTTGTCTGATTTCTGCATTGTCTTTCCTCAGTTCCCTCACTTCCTCCCTCAGCTCTTGCACATTACTCTGTAGGGCCATCAGCATGGTTATGACTTTTATTCCCAATTCTTTTTCAGGAAGACTGTGCATTTCCATCCCTTCAGACTCCCTCTCTCGGGTTGTCTAGTTGATTTTGGTCTGAACCATATTCCTCTGTCTTTTCATGGCTATAGAATTGGTCACTGATAGTTGCCACGTATGTCAGCTGGGCTCTTTAAGACTTTAA
Organism: Smutsia gigantea; assembly: GCA_032199065.1. Classification (NCBI taxonomy): domain Eukaryota; kingdom Metazoa; phylum Chordata; class Mammalia; order Pholidota; family Manidae; genus Smutsia; species Smutsia gigantea. The sequence goes on along the minus strand of JAVSCE010003511.1, from coordinate 95,205 downwards.
AAAGAGAAGGAAAAAAAGAGAAAAGAAAAGAAAAAAGAAGAAAGAAAGAAAGAAAAAAAGAAAGAAAAGAAAAAACAAAAACAAAACAAAAAACAAAACAAAACAAACAAACAAAAAAAACAACGCTCACCGGACGTTGATTCTGTGGGAATGCTGTAGGTGGCAATATTGCCCCACTATTCCACAGCTGTGACTGTGCCGCTCCGCAGGGCCCTTTTTCGCTCTGGCAGGGGTGGGAACGAATAGGAGGCTGTTGATCTCAGTGAGAAGTGTAAGTATGGCTACGCTTCCTCAGTCGCCAGCTAAGGCGTCTGAAACTCCCCAGGACTGCTGGGGTGAGTGTGCTGGGGCGATCCGGCTCCTCCGCTGGGCTCCTGTCTCTTTAAGACCACTGAAGAAAGCACGTGCTTTTTTTTTTTTTCCTTCCCGGGAGCTGGCTGCAAGCACCCTGGCACGTTCCCCGCTCAGATCCTGCCCCTCTGTCTCTCCAATCTCCGCTGCACTGCGCAATGTGGGTCAGCGCTCCCCGCGCAGATCACCGGGGCTGGCTACTTTGCGGGGTGTACTTCCACTCCCTCCCGGCTCTGAATCCTCTCCTCCCGCCGGTGCGTTGGGGTGGGGGAGGGCTCGGGTCCCGCCGGGTCGCGGCTCCGTATCTTACCCGCCTCTTGGGGTGCCGAGTCCTCTCGGGTGTAGCTGCACGCTGTGCGCTTTCCTGTGTATTCTCGTCTCTCTTTTAGGAATAGATGTATTTGCTGTGTTTTCATAGATAAATATAGTGTTGGGAGGAGATTTCTGCCGCCCTGCTCACACCGCCATCTTCCCGGAAGTCTTTTTCTAGTCTAGCTTTTTTATAGTTTTATTTTTACATTTCATCTTCGCTCCTTCTGTAAGTTAAGTTTGTATAAGGAATGAGATTGGGATTCAGGTTCTTTTTCCAAATGGCCAACTAGTTGTTTTAATGCCATTTATTGAGCCATCTGTCTTTGAAATGTCTGCTTGAACATATACTGAAATCCCAGGTCTACTTGGATCTATTTCTAAACTCTTTGTTTCATTGATCATCCTATACTGTTAGTCATATTTTACTAAGATGCCACATCATTTTAGTCTATTTATTCTGTCATTGATTGATAATATTGTATCTGTGGGTTCCCCATTGCATTTCCAATAGGATTTTATTTGTATTGTATCTTTCTGTATCATCAGACACATAAAAACCCATCATTTTTACGTTTATTCAGGGATTTTAATTTTTATTAATATAAAATGACCAACTCTTTCACTTGAGACTTTTTGCTAGAATTCCAACTGGATAGATTCTATTATAGTTTTCCATGTTTTCTTTTGATTTTCATTTCCCAAATAAACCTTTTTTTTAACTTTATATTTTTAAACCTTTACTATTTTATTGAAATTAATTTAACCTGACTGGTTCTTATACTTAATAAAGTAACCTCATTACATTTACTGTCATTACTATTTGCCTGCCTGTGTTTCTGTCATCTTATTGATATATTGGGCCTTTGTCACACTGCTGTTTATTTATTTGCTTTAAAATTTGCATTACTGAATATACTCATGTTTTGTATGAACTTTCTGGGAAATTTAAAAAGTAGGATATCTTCCTTTAATTCTATTATGATTTACTTCTACTTGTGACTATCATAAAAATTTTCAAAAATAGTCTTAAATTTAACTTATATTGTCAGAATCCATAGTAGAGTAGGACTTTTTAGTTTTTGATTACCTTTATTGAAGTCTGGAATGTGTGGAATGCTCCCTGCTCCCCACCATAGTATTTGTTTTATAAACTCTGCCATTGATAGTTCCTTTCTTTTCTCTCTCCCTGATTTCCTTATTTCCTCCCTGTCTTAACTATTCTATAAAAATACAATATACATAAAGGAAAGTACAGAGAGCTCAATGAAACAACCAAAAGTAAATAGAAACCATATGCCCTATGGTAAGTATCCATTCCAGGAGCCCAGTGTATTGCCAGTCAAAACCTCCTCTCCAATTACCAAAGTTTAATCAACACCCTAAATCATAATAACCACTACCTAGATTTTCTTTATCATTTTACCGCAGAAGCATGCCTTTCTAAATATCACACTTTTCCTACTTTTATGAACTTGATTTGAATGAAATTATAGAATATACAGGCTTTTCTACCTCCTCTAGTTTAACATTATGCTTATGAGATTCATCCATGTTTTAGCCTGTAATTGTAGTTTGTAATTTCCAAAGGTACTTTGTTTCATCTTTATATTTGTTTCTCTGTATGTAACTTGTATTTTCCTTTGACTGTTTTGGAGATTTTTCTATTTATCACTGCTGTTGAGCTAGTTGATTACAATGTGTTTAGGAATAATTTGTATTTCTTGTGCTTTGAGGTCATATGCTTCTTGGATAATATGGGAGCATAGTTTTTATAAAATTTCTGAAAAAATTCAGGCATTTTTACTTCAAATATTTATTTCTGTCTCCCTCTCCCATGTCTGCCTTCAGAGGTTCTAAGTCATGTATACTCCAACTCATGTAATTACCCGTGAACTTGTTCCATATCTCACTGATGCTCTTTTCATTTTTTTTTTCAGTCACTTATTCTCTCTGGGTTTCAGTTGGATGGTTTCTATTGGTACATCTTCAAATTTACTAATCTTTTCTTCTGCAGTGTCTAATCTGCCATTATTCCCATCTATTTTAATCTCAGACATCTGTTTTTCGTTTGTAGAAATAATATTTTGGGTCTTTTTATGTCTTCCATGTCTAATTAACAGGGACAATCTTTCTTTTAGTTTCTGGAAGATGTGGAATATAATTATTAAAACTTTTAACATATGATTTCATATTAATTATACCATCTATGCCATTTCTGGATCAATTTCTACTAATTGATTTCCCTTCTCCTGTAGGTCATACTTTCCTGCTTCTTATCAAAACTTGGTATCATCACTATTCATTTACATATCCAGTAATTACCATTTACCTTGATTTTATTTGCTTCCTTCATCTTTGACCTTTCATCTGGGATCTATACCTTCCTACCTGTAGAAGACCAGAATTCTCTGGTGATGAACTTTCCATTTATTTATTTATTTATTTGGTCTGAATGTCCTTAATTAACCTTTGTTCTTGGAACTTATGTTTTCCCTGGTTTTACAAGTCTTGGTTAACAGCTATTCAGGTGTATTGCCTTTTTATTTCCATTATATCTGTTGAAAAGTCAGTTTTCAGTGCAATTGTTTGTTTGAATGTTTTAGATTTTCTGTTTATTTTTGATTTTTAAAAGTTTTACTATGATGGTTCTAGCTGTGTATTTAATTTGCTTAGAGTTCAAAGAGCTTTTGGAACATGTGCCCAGCTATTCTTCATCAATGTAGGAAATTTCTCATCATAACTTTGAAATACTGCTTCTGCCAATTCCTTCTTTCCTTTCTGCCTGGGACTCTAATTACATATGTGATAGACACTGTCATTTTATCCTCCATATCCTTCTTTTTCTTTAGTGTTTGCCTTCTTTCTTTTTTCCTCTAATGTTTTTATTTTGGATATATTCATTCGGCATAACTTAGACTTCACAAATTCTCATTCATCTTTGTCTAATTTGCTGTAAAACTATAAATGCATTCATTGAATTCTTCATTTCAGTATTCACTTCTAGATTTCTTTTTTGTTTTGAATTTCCAGTTTTCAGCTAAAATTTTCTGCCTTTTCTCTATCTCCTTATATATGGTCAGCATAATTATTTTTTACTTTGTATTTATAACTCTAATATTTTCAGCCTAGATTGGGCTTTATTTTTCTTGACTCTGGTTTTAATGTTACCTTGTTTGATTTTTTTCTGGTTAATTTTTGTATTTGTGTACTGTACATTATATTTGACTAATAGTTTATGTAAATGGTTTAAAACCTAGTAAAAAAAAGCCCCCCTTTTTTCATCTTGTAAATATTTTACATTTGTTTTTCTCAGGTGCCTAGAATTCTGGGTTGTTCTTAATATAATTTAACTTATTTTGGGGACTGAGATGATTTAAAGCTGGGCAAGTCTTTCAGAAGGAAGGTCTACTGCTGGTTCATCTTTTCTACTAGAGTACATATCTTGGGGTTAGAGTACACAAAAATGGAGCTTATGAGGGTCTATTGCCCTTTACAACAGTGGGAATACACCAGATACCTTTTGTAGAATCAGCAAATTCCCAGGATAAAAACAGTTTCAAATTTGGAGCTCATATTGTAGGATATCCATTTTCTCCCAGAAATAGCCTAACAATTCTTCATTATATTGTGAATTCTCTGATGCCTTTAAACTGACTTGTTATTTCATTTTATTTTATTTTAGTCTAGGTTGTCTATTTATCTTCAGTGCGAGTAATGGTCTAAATTATTTAGACTTTCATTACAGTAAGCAGAATCTCTCCTTTTGCTTTCTCATTTTTAAATAACATATACTATAATTTTCAAAGATAAAAGCAAACATTTAAGCAAGATACTTTGATACAAATTTTGAAGCACTTATTTCAACATTTTCATATATGTAATGAGTCTATCATATAGTCCTTTCCAACTGTGCCTTTCTCAATGTTGAATTTTTCCTTTTCTATTTTTATTGTTTTTGCATAGGCCTTCTGTTAGTTTATTCAGAAAGGATACTTGGGTGGCATATTTTCTTAATTTTTGCTTCCTGGGAAAATATTACTCTTGACTTCATGCATGAATAATAACTTAACTAAATATAGAAACTGTGCCCTTTTGAGCAATGGAAATGTTACTCCATTTTCTTCTAGTGTTTTGAGTTGTGGACAAAGTCTTCAGCTACTCTGATTCTGGGGATTTTGCTTGTAACCTGATTTTAACCTTCTTTTGTGCTTAAAAATCCTTAATCACTGATCTTCAGAAATTCCACGTGGCTTTGTAGGTTTCTGTTTTTATTTGAGTTTTCATTATCTTTGCCTGTAAATATAATGTGTTTCTTCATGTTTTTGATGGAGGAACTGGCTTTCATTAGGAAAATTTTTCTGCTATTTTTCTAAAGATTGCTTCACTTGCCTTGTTCTATTCTCTTTTCTTAGTATTCTAAGGATGTGTAGATTTAACCTCCTGGATCTGTTCTCTATATGTCTCACATTTATTCTCATTGTTATCATATCTTCATTTGGGTAGTGGTAAACCAAAATGCCTACAGAGTTCAGGAAGGTAACAAAGATAAATGAAAGCCAACCTGGTGCAAAAATAATGAGTGATGAGGACTGTGGAGAGAAAATGCCCCTTCTAAATGTCGTAGCTGTCAATCACCTGGTAGTCAGCTCTAATAGAATATTACAGATTCCTTTTTTCCCCCAAACACTAACATCTGTTTTTATTTTTTTAAATATATAATATTCCTCAGCAGAAAAAAAAACTGAGAAAGAATTTCACAACTTACCATTGGGATGATCTTGGTCACACACAGAATGATCTGTGACTTCACTGTCTTTTGTAACACTGTCATCCTTTGCAGAGTCTGACACAACAAATAACCAGAACCTCTAGTTAGAATTTTTAACTGAGAAATAGAGCAATGTCCAGGACTAGCATATAGATCTTTCTGCGGGACAAAAATGTATTATTCTTTTAAAATATCATTGAAATACTCAAATGTGTTCATCAATAAATAATCTTCTCTTAAAGTACTGCATAAGATGTCTCTAACAAAGTTTACAAGGATAAAGATGATAGAGATTTGGTTGGGAGATTATCTTGCAACAAAGAAAATATAAGCAGGCTTTATACATTAGTGAAAGTCTTAGGAGAATTGTGCAAAAGGATATGAAAGGAATGCAAAAGAGAGAAGATTGAAGGAATTTCTAATTTTAATATTCTTAATGCTTCAACTGCAGTTGTTCATATACGGGGGCCTTGAGTCCTTGAGAAAGCCAGATGCAGAGCTTTGAAATCCAGTGGTAATTAAAGTTCATCTTCCTTAGGAACCGTACCAGTAGCACAATAGCAAAGGGGGAATGCAAACCTTCTGTTCTGTGCAATATATGCCATCCTTTCCTTGGTTAGCACATTTAAAAGTGGAATCAGCACAAGTTCTTTTTTGTTATGTGATGTACTTTATAGGAAGTAACATGGCTTAAACAGCTGCAATGACTATCAACGCTCACAGGACTAGAAAGGATCCCTTGTTGGATGTTTGAGGGCTCTTTATAGGCTCTTTAAAAAGCTACCAGAAAGAGCATGAGACTGGGTCAGCAAGAAGACAGAATATAGGTCTGTCATTCATTCACAAATATTTATTAAGGGCCAACACTATGCCAGACACTGTCTTTGACACTGGGGGTGTCAATAGGAATTGACTCAGTCCTCACAGAGGTTACAATCTAGTGGTATTTTTCATGCAGCTACAAGGGTGTTAATCCAAAGATATCTAATGCCATAAACTAGACTGCTATGCCTATGGCCATGGAGAAAGCTGGGGATGGTAGACCAGCAGCTCTATTATTTCCAAATGGGGGCTTCACCGAGTTTATATTGCTTGGTTGAGTTGCAACTCCCTAACAGAACTGAGTCAGATATGGTCCAAAATAAATCACTCTTTCTTTGTCACCAAAATAATCCCTTTCCCTTTGCCCTCTCTCCCCAGATTAGGACATAGCTCTCAACAATAGGGTTTTGAGTATTATGAGAAAGTTTGTTTCTTGAAATTGCCACAAGCAACATTTAGTGGACATGTGAGAAACCTGGGTAGTTAACATATGATTCAAATTTAATAACCAGTGAAGCAAGTATACATCCAAAAGGGTATGATCTTAGTTAACTGCAAATAATTCCCCCAAGGCAAATGTTTAATTATCTACACAGCTTCTTCTTTCTTTCTGAGACTAACAGTAAGTTTCAAAGTCCAAACTGGAAACAAAACTGAGCATAGACACATTTTCCAAACTGTTATCTCACTCAAGTCAAAATCATTTTAAACCAGCGTCCATGAAAACATGGCTTTTTAATTTTGGCTCTCTCACATGGATTTAAAAAAACCCTTTGCATACTCCTTTCCACAATAACACTGAAAATGTACAATGATTGAAAAAGGTACTATACAAATCAGGCTAAATTTTAGTTTAGAAACTTTTACCTGTTTATAGAAACATCATTTGATATGCAGACTTGCGCAACACTCATTTCTCTCAACATCAATGTTTTAACATTATCCAAGATGTTGTATGTAGTTAAAATGTAAGTATTTACACTAAAAAGTAATTCGTTATGCTTTCTAACTTAAACAGTATGTTTCATTATGTAGCAAATATTTAATAACAAATGTCTTTTAAAAAGTGATTTACACTGAGTTTATATGTTTATGATCTAAAGATTCACATAAAATGGTTGAAAGTATTTGAAAAATTAATTTCTAGACTGTACATGTTTGGCACCAAAATCTGTGTCTTCAGCAAATTAACTGACCCTTTAATTTCAATTTCCTCAGGGAGTTGTTTTAATATTGCTAAGGACCCATCTGATATATGCTCTAATATTTAACATATTTCATTGAATCTAAGACACTATCAATTGTTATTTGCACTATTATTTAATGTAGGATTTTAAAAATAACGAAATGAACTATAACACACTATAAATCTTAAGATTGCATCTTGATTTAAAAAAAATGAAAGTCTATGCTTCCTAGAAATACAATATTTGAGTATATTCTATGTGTACACAAATACATGTCTTTATGTGATGATAAGGATTTCATATCAACAAGACCCATCACAAAACTCACAAATACAATTTGTTTTGTATGTGAGCCTCTTCTCCAGAAATGGTTATGCCTCATATACAGCCATAAAGCAAGATAAAAAGGATACAGTCATACAGTCATGACATCATTTAAACATAACTTAGTGGAAGACTGTTTCTACTGTAGTTTCTCTGTTAAAAGGGCTATTTGAATTTCTAGTCTCATGGATCTGACAGTGTAGCCTTTTTGCTTAGGAGGTGATGAAAACTGTCCTGCTTACATATATAAAATCATTATTCATAATGAGAAAATATATGCAGTACATATGGTCACTAAAAGAGCTTTTATTTCTATGTAAGTTCTATAAATTACTGTGATAAATGTAATTGTATATACTAAATTTTTACAATATCTTGGGAGTCATAATTTATTTAATTCTAAAAATTATCACTTGGTAATATTCAAAAACTGTAAAATAGTTATCACCTAATTCTGAGATTCAGTCTATGTTATTTTAATAGCAGAATACTGCAATTAAATTTATATGTAGATTCTGACTTTCAAAATCTTTAAGGTCAATGTCCTATTAGAGAATATTTTCAAATGCTAATATTAAGTCTAATATTCAAGCCAAAGTCCTAAAGATAGATTGTCTTTTGTGATTAACAAGAATAAAAACGAAATACTGTCATAAATCTTTAAAAAATCTCATTTAGAAAGCTGAAAAAGGCTTAAAAGAATATTTAAAGTAGATTAAAACTGAAAAAGCATAAAACAAATTCTAAAAATAGGTCCTTCTTAATCCAGTCAATTACATACGTCTACACAGAACTGTACATATATAGATTTAAGGTGTGATCATAAGTGATGAAACTATTGAATGTTTAATAAACACACCTCAACTATAAATCAAAATAAATGCTCTCTCTTTCAAAAACGTCCCTTTAAAACAAAAGTTCTTAGCCCTAGGGAATCCTTGACTATATCTAGGGATCCATAAACCCTTCTGAATGATATGCAGAAATGTGCTCAGATATTCATATGTTCATTTTTTCTGGGAGGTGATAGCTTCCATAATATTCTCATAGGAAGCCATTACTCCAACAAGGTTAAAAATAACTATAGAAATGTATACCTAATGTCAGAGACACTGTCATTTTACAAAAGTTTTTTAGGGTTTTTATTGAGGATTAGGTACAGAACTTGATGCCCATCTGATCAGTGATGGCAGTTCTTGAATTGTTAAGGTAGATTTGACTTGAGGAAATAGCCAAAAAATACAATACAGAGATATGTTAATAAATGAGGACAATCCAGCTGGCAAAAAACATTTTGCACCAAAATTTAGAGGTGACTTTAAAGTAAAAAACTGAACTGTCTGAAGACATTTTCAAGTAATGAGCTGTACCAAATCCATGTAGTAAGAAAGCTAGCCCCTGACTATTATTTAGAGTACGGCAGGAGGTTATTTTGGTGTAAACGTTCAATGGATCTGAACAAAATAAATTCTAATACAAACACATACACAAAATTCTTGTTCTGTAATGTGTAAACATCCACATGGAAGTAACTCAGCTTGATGCAAAAGTTGCGCAGAAACACGATCACCCGGGCTTCTTTTGATATTTGTAAACACATTCGATTATACCAAGCAAAACACTTATCCTGGTCTGCTCATTTGAATCACTGGTTTATTATGTGAAGCAATTATTAGAATAAACTAGTTTTTCCTCCATCTGAACAGGGTGCTTATCCACAATAAATTAAAGTCTCCACCACCATTTATGATCTCATTGAACTTTGCATAGACTATTCCGCCATATAGAAAAAAGATATCCTGCAATATGTGCTCCCAGAGTATTCAGATGGTGATGATCTGAACTGTGCCTGGTCTCAGTGAAGCTAGGTATACAAGGCTGATCTATATTTACTTGAAAAGTAACTGGGTCTGCAGGACAGGACATTGTCCTGGGTGTCGGGAGGCCAGACTGAGCTGTGGGCAGTCATTTGTCTTCATTATGCAATCATTAACCTCCATTACAAGGTGGCCAATTATTCCCAGAGTTATGGAATCCAGGTATTAACAGTCTTTGGGACACAGCTGAGAAAGCTACCATCACATATACCCACCAACTTGGTTTCTCTTAGAAAACAAATGCCAAATTCCAAACAGCAAACTCAGGTACACCAGCTCATTCCTACATTGGAGGTGATGTTCTTCTGCATGTTGTTATTGAAAACAGAAGCAAGTAAGAGAGTCAGTTATGATGGGATGTACAACAGTTAAGGGTTTGGGTTCTAGATTTATAACCACAAGCTTCGTAACTCTAGGAAAACCCATTCACCTTACATAGTCTCAATTTCTGCACCCAGGAACTGAGGTCTTGAGCCAGATAATCTCTCCAAAATACCTTCTAATGTACATCAGCTGATTTGTTCACGTTATCTCTTCATTCTGGATGACACTTTTCTGTAAATGTTCCCATGTGCCCCTCACCATCCACATACCTCAGCTGGACAGTTCTCACCCTGAGAGTTTTACAATTTATAAAATAAAGGTGAATAGTGGGGGAAGTAGTGCCATGTGACATCCGTGCCACGTTGGCCATTTGTCCTCATTATGCAATCATTAACCTCCATTACAAGGTGGCCAATTATTCCCAGAGTTATGGAATCCAGGTAATAACAGTCTTTTCTAAGAGAAACCAAGTTAGTGGTATACGTGATAGTTAACTCTATGAATTGACGAAGAATCATCACGCTGTGAAACAGCAGCTGGCTATGAAGGCGGGCTGGACCATGATGGGAAATGTTCAATTGCCTTTTCCACCAAGTCAGTTTCTCCCCTTTGGCAATGTAAACAAGGCAAATATGCTCTTGTTTTCAGCTGTCTTGACCTCCATCCTCTGACTCCTTTCTCATCTCGTCTGCCTCTCTCTTGCTAAGCCTCCTACCCCAGGTTCTCTTCATGTCATTAAAAAAAAAAAAACCAGATCAGGCTACATGTATGAACAGCAGCTATGATTTGAGATGTAAATTGAATTGGAATTCTACTAAAATGTTCATCTATAAATCAAGGAAAATGCCAAGTGTTTTATTTACACTTTGGTTTAATTTGGTCTGATAATGAAAAGTCTTTGTGACTGTACTACTGAGAGGAACTTGCCCAACCGGGAAATGATGAGGGCTTTTCATCCCTACCTCTGAATGGAGACACGGCGCAGCAGCTGGCCACTGCTTTTCAGTGATTTTATTTCACAGAGAAGTTGAGGCAGTAGACAGTCTGTCGTCAGATTCATAAATGCTTCAATGTCTGGGCTCATGTTGTTTTCAACCAGATGCTTGGAGAGCGTGGCTGAGATGCCAGAACCTGAAGTTGCTGAAAGCCTGGGGTTTCTTAGCCTTAATGGACTGAGTCATAACCCAGCCTGTTGGACATAATTCAAGTCTTTTTTCCCAAGTGATGTAAAGGGACATGACTGGAGACTAAGATAAGCATCTTTTCCCTTTGTGGGAGTTACTCATTTTATGTGAGCCTCAAAGACCTATTCTTACTAGCACCTATTTGTTCCCACATCTATAAGGATCCACAAACCCATTCAAATGAAAATGGATATGCTCATTTTTTCTTCCTTCAACTTTTCCCCATGCTACTGATGTAATTCCATGATGATATATGTGGATGGCTACAGAGTGGTTCATTTTGTGGATCTGCCACAAACTAGTTTACTATTGCCTCTATTATTGGACATTCAAATTGAATCCAATTTTCAGTCATTCTAAATAATCCTATGGGATTATTGTATTGGGTGCTCTAAGGCAGGATTCAGTCTACTCTCTTTCTCTTCCTTATTCCTAACCCACTTCCACCTCTGCAATGTAGAGTTTAGATCTCTTTATACCTGGAGTGGCTAGAATAGAAACAACTCATGTCAGCTAAACCTTGTGTGAACAGCACCCTACCCACACCCTATTAGACTACCCCTGAGACTGCAGCAGATGGTCCAGGAGGTGGGCTGATTTCTGAGACTCTGACTGGAGGCATTCTTACCCCAGATGGGCCAGAAGTACTCAGGAACTAATGACCAACTAGTGATTCAGGAGATTAAATTGCAGTTTCCTCACCTCTCAGGGAGACATTCTGAATGTGCTCTACACATCTTAGAGGAATGGAACTCCAGTTCACCCCAGTAGTACCCTGGAGGGGGGATATGCCTTTCATTGGCTATCTTCCCCTCTCAGTTACATTTCCCCATGCCTCACCTGTACTTCTTGGGACCACCTCCCAAACAAACCATTTGCTTGAACGCTTATCCTATTCTCCTGATTTACAGCTCTCTTATACCATGCTGCCTTCAATTAGGGAATGTTGGCAAAAGTACCTCCTGCCTGCATAGGGAAAGTTGGGGAAAGAAGTTGCCATGACTTGTATCAGATAATACTGAGAGCTGGGCTACAAATGATGAGTGAGGGATGGGGTCTGGGCAGTCAACTTTAGGTTGGCCAACAGACATTAGGGTGGCCTGACGTGAGAACTCCACCCACCAGGAGATAAATAATATTACACTAGATGAAAGAAATCCATCAGCTCCTTTGTCTTAGAGTGTTTGGTGGTAAAATAGATAGCTTTAAAGCACAGAGTGGTTTAAAGACAGGGTTCACAGAAAGAGAAGGGAAGACACAAGCCATGAATGGAGTAGAACAAAGAAGCCTGAGTTACTTGGTAGCATTAGAAGAGTAGAAAGAGGAAAAGAAGATACTGAAAGTCTTGGGTGCTCCTTGAGTGGACAACTGTTAGAAGAGCCATTGAGTTTCTAGGGTTAACTGCTTGAGCTTCTGTGGCCTCCCTGGTGATCCAGTTCTAGGGGCTGAAGAATGGTCTCCTTCCTCTAAGACTTTCCTACTCAGTGAGGTAATTGCAAAGTGTGTCACTTTTGCATAACTTGAGTTTCACTTCACTTACTTTGTAGTTCTTTCAAGTTCATTATCCAATTTTAAAGTGTATGTATAACTTTAAGCATTTCTAAAGTGCCTTTTAGCAGTATTATTTTAAGAAGTATAACCTTTCAGATCCATTCTTTAAAACATTCACCATTTTCATCATTGTGAATGTATAGCACCCTCATGGACTTTGTTTGTGCACAGATTGAAAGATACCGGACCAAGAAACTTAGAGAAAGTTAAAGAGGGGAACGGCCTGGCCATGCAGAATAAGACAAGTTCAGTAATTTCATTTTCAAATATGACCCTGGTGGGGAAAAAATAAAAAGGTGACATCTGGTATTACAGGAAATGGGGTGTATAGAGGCAATTGTATGATGAGGGCAATGTTTTGCCTCATAAACTGAGAAAAATGTGTTAAAACAAAATACTGCAAAGTGTTACTTTATGAGGACCTTGGGATGTATCCTGAGGATTAACTTAAAAGTTCTTTATTTTGTATTTTCAAGGAGATTTTATTTTAATCTACTATGTTAGACTAGGCTTAACCATGAGTTCTAGAAATCACTGTAATAGATTCTTCTAATGCAATGACTGACGATATTAGTCTGCTTGGGCTGCCATAATAGAATGCCACAGACTCAGGGGTTGGGGGGGGGGATGCTTAAACAACAAAAATTTATTTTCTCATAGTTCTAGAGGCTAGAAGTCTAAGATCAAGGTCCTGGCTGATTTGGTGTCAGGTGAGGGCTCTCTTCCTGGTTTACAGAAAGCTGCCTTCTTGCTGTGTCCTCACATGGCTTTTCCTTGGTATGTGTGCACGTGGGGAGACAGAGATTAACATCTCTCTCTTTTCCTTTTCTGAACAAGGCCACTAATCCTTGGCTGTACCCTCAGGACCTAATCTAAACCTAATGACCTCACAAACACTCCATTTCCAAATACCATCACACTAGGGGTTAGGACTCAACATACGAGCTTGTTTGTGTTTGGGGGGACACAAACGTTCTGTCCACAGCACTGATATTTGTGAACATGGCTGTTTGGATGATTTATTTAACCTTTGACTGTGAGCTATTCAAGTTGGTGTCCTTGCTGTATGTCAGAACAAAGTCTCAAAATAGAGGTGGAAATGGCATGTTCCCCAATGTAAGGTTCCCATTCTGCATCTCAATTCTCTGGGGTTAATTCTCATTGCTCCTTAAACTGCATCAGGAAGTCAGTGTTGGGATAGCATGGATAAAGTGGAGATGAGGGAATCTGGGTGATATTCAAAATGCTTAATAATTGGCATTGGTGTTAGCCAACCAGAACGGACATGTCCACACACGGGGGCAAGGTCCTGGAGCCTGCTGGTGTTCCCCAGGATGGCAGCGTGGTGTGGTGAGTTACTTGCAAGAAGGGGAATTAAGTCACTGTTTGCCAGACATCATGTAAACATTTTAGTATTTTAAAAAGACTTGCAGTGTGTTACCAGGGTATGCTCGTAGAGTATCAGTTCTGTTTATAGTAGAGAACCATAATGATAAGTTTCCAAAAAAGGATAATGAGAGTAGTTTAATAACCAACTGCCTCTGATGAAAGATAATGAGAAGTAATTTTATTGTTATAAACCCAAAGAATCTACAACATAAGGATTGAATAATCCTCAAACACACATTTGTGGTCACCTCTTATTTTGTGATAAAGCACCTTTGCAAACAGAATCAGCAAAACCTTTGGGTTAGTAGTACCTCTGTCTGGAACGCCACCATATCCTATTTAAGCTAGCATCATATTGTCTGCCCCTTTGCCACACCCACACTTTCTACTGCTCCCTATGCCACCACAGGGGAAAACACATCTGGTGAGGGACTGTGTTAGCAGTTGAAGCTGACAGCCCAATGGTCATCTGTGTTGAGATGTAAGGGGGATACCAGGTAAGACCACCTGCTACCAAATAATCACCCTGTTCTCCCACCATTCCCAAAGAAATGTTTCATTCTTTTGGGACTTGAAACTTCTGTCTTTCAAGACTTTTAAAAATGCAGATCTCCTTGGAAGGAGATCTTGACTCGAGAACTGTTTGACTCAAGTTCGTTGTAACAACTTAATAATTGAATGCTAGAGATGGGTTTGAAGCCAGCTGGGAACAAGGAAAGGACGGCACTGAGCAGAAACCAAGAGGGAGGGAAGGACCTTAATTAAACAGAGGACATGAGAGGCATCAAGGCAGCTAGTTCATACTCTAGCAAAGAGAACTACTAAATGGAGTCACTTTGAGGGGAAATCTCTATTTACTGTTTCAAAGAGGCAACCGAGGGGGTGGAGTGCTGTGAATTACAGTGTATGTTATTTGCATTACTGAACACTTTCCTAAAGAAGTTGTGTTCATAGTTTTTGAAAACCAAACAAACTTGAATTCTTAAGTTTTCATCGAAGATAAGCATACACAAAGAAAACTGCAAATTTCATAAGGGCACAGCTTGAGGAATGAGCACAAGTTGAACAGTTGTATAACCAGCACCAGCTCAGGAAACAGGACATTTCTAGTGTCCTGGCAGCCCCGCTCATCCTCACTTGCAGTCATCACCTTCCCTCCAAAACCCACCACTGTGACTCCCAACAGCACTGATCAGTTGTCCCTGTTTTCAGACTTTACATAAATGGAATTACACCATCTTGCCTGAGGGTTTCAGCCCTGGGCAAGTTCACTCTGTATTCAGTGAGACTGAAAAATGACAATGGAACTTTGGGGACAATGGGGTTTACACCCAATTTTATTCTCATGGTGGCAGATCAAGCCCTAGAATCCCATCTGTCTCAGGGCAAGTCCGCATGCAACAAGCCAGCCTCTGCCTCTGAGTCTCTCTGCCACCTTTCAGCCCCTGCCTTCACTTGTGGGTCTCCCTTGCTCTCTATTCCAGCCTGTGCTCTCTGCTCCAGTCTCTGCTCCAGTCTCTGCTCTGCCCCAAGCACTGGGCTGAGCTCTTTATGTAGCAACACAGGCAATATCGGCTTAATGACAATGGGTGTGTAAGCAGTAGCCTAGCAGTAGGCCAATTACATCATCAGAGAGATTAGGGTCAGTTGAGGATCCTGGTCATGGGAACTTCCATTTTCCCTACATACATGTAATATGTGCTCTTCCATGTCTGGTTTCTTTTGCTCAACTTCATGTTGGTGAAATTCATTCATATTGTGGCTTATGAAAGTGAATTTTAATTTCATGATGAAGGCTGGCCATGTCAATAGATCTTATGGAGAATCTTATTTGAAGAGGGAAACTAATTTCTTTTCTCTTTTCAAGCACCAAACATTCATTGCTTTCCCATAATTTGCCCTTAACTTATATTTTCTTACTAGAGTGACTCTTAAATATTAGCATGCAGTGGGATCGCCTGACGGGCTTTTTAACACACAGACTCTAGGTCCCTTCGCCAGAGTTTCTGATTGCATAGGTTGGGGGTGAGGCCTGAGAATCTGCATTTCCAACAAGTTAGCTATGTAACACACACCTCATATCTCATTTTTCCATCTAGATTATAAACTCCTTAAAGGTCAATAACTATTCTTCATATTCTGATCTGGCTCCTCCAGGGACTACTCTTTAAGAACTACCACCAAAATACATTGAATTTGTTAACCAAAGTCCATCTGTGTGCATTTTTTTCTATATCTAAGTCAACTTTAAAGTAGGATTTTAAAAATAAGTACCTCAATAAAGACTGCCTACAGATTTTCCATTGCAAGGAGGGCAGCATCTCATATGTGGTGAGGAAGGATGCAATGCTCTATCAGTGGCTGAACCTTTGAGATTCACATGTCAATATGTGACTATGTGAGAGCCATTTTCAGAGTCCTGTTTTATTGAATCTTACTGTTAAAAATCTGAAACTCCTTGCAGCTTGACATGTATCCAGAAAAAAACAAGTATCAATAAAAGCCAAAGTCCTCTCATTGTTGCTTGCATAAAATCCTGCAGAAAAGAGCTCCTAAAGGATAAGGCCTTAAGACTAAAGGAAATATACCATTGCTACAATATATTCTTCTCAAGCTAATGCTAGACATGGGCCAATACATTAGCCATCAGCGGCATGTGGCCAGTGAGTCTTTGCAATGTGGCAAGTTTGAATGGCATGCTCTAGGATACACATTAGGTTTTACATAAAATACACATTAGGTTTCACAGGTTTAGTACTAAAAAAAAAAGAATGTAAAATATCTTGTCAGTAATTTTTATATTGACTATATGTTGAAAATATTGTATTTTGGATATATTGGTCAAAGAAAATGTATTATTAAAACAATTCCACCTGTTTTTTTTCATCCTTAATATGGCTCTTAGAAATTTAAAAATTGTATATGTGCCTCTCATTTATTTGTATTGGATGGTGCTGGTCTAGAGAATTTACGTTAGCCTGGCTTATGCAAATGATTAAAGACATGCTTATTTGAAGGCCAGAGTTATAAAGATGAGAAATTGCAGCTTGCCAAAGGATGGCCCATCACAAACTAGAAAATCTAATTTGGCTTTATAGAGTAGCATCTACAAATGTTAATAGGGATGACTGGAAAGAAGAAGAGTCTAATTAGGTATAATCAGAGAGGATGTTCTGAGAAGGAATTAGGGGAAGAAAGAGAAAGATGAATTTGTAACAACTATCCCACTAAAAAACTACTTACACCCCAACAATATCCAATGGCTGGAAATTTTTACTTTATGTTGATTTGACCTAAATTTATTAGCCTGACATTTAGTACTCTATATAATTAGGGCTCTAACTTAGCAACTAACTAATGAGTGGATGGATGAAACCACCATTTAAGCAAAGTAGAGTTATTCATTGCACCTAAAATAGGTTTTCTGATGCCCTATTTTCAACCTTGCATGGATGCTTTCAAAGAGAATAGCTTCTACATTTCATTACATTTGTGCATTTTCAGATGTCAGCTCAAATCTCATATTCCCTACCTACATTTCCCAGATAATCCCAGTCCAGTGATACTCCTCAACTCCCAAGCTCTTTTAATATGATTCAGTGTAATATTTCCTTGGTACTCGTAATGCTCAGTCTGGTTTGTTAGCTGTCTTTCATCCGACATATGTGCCCTCAGGCCACTTACCTCTGTGCTGCACTTCCCTTGTCTCTAAAGTGGGTTGGTAATTGTATTTATATCACAGATGAGAGAAGAATGAGTGAAAAATGTGAAGTTCTTGGAATAGTATCTGGTGTATAATAAGGGTTATATAAAAACGTTAACTGCTATTATTATTGTGTCTGATATTAGCTATGTAACACACACCCTCATATCTCATTTTTCCATCTAGATTATAAACTCCTTAAAGGTCAATAACTATTCTTCATATTGCAGAAGGTCCTAGAAAGAATTAAAACTCCATAAATATCTGTTTATGTCCATAAACACCAATACAATTAAATGGGTACTTTCTGTAGGCCAGACGGCATACTAATCACTAGGGATAAAATGATGGACAGACACTGTCTGCCCCCATGAAACTTAAGTCATGGCGGAGGGAAATGGACAAAAGAGAAGTATGCATGGGAAAAAAGACGTTTACATAGCTAGAGATAGCAGTAAAGGTTACAAAGGAATGGACAGAGAGCAGGGATGGAGGTTTAGTGGAGGAGGGCCCTACCTGAAAAGATGGCTGTAGAAGGCCATGATGAGATAGAAGCATGTGAGAAGCAGAGGATCTCAGAGATAAGAATGGAGGGACACGTTGAGTCTGCAATGGTGCACCTTACAGGGTATAGTTAGGTGTTTGCATTTTACTTTGAGGGAAACATGAAGGTGTTTCATTAATTGCAGGAGAGAACTATAATCTTAATTATACAAACTTAATTTTATAAACTTAACTATAAACTTAATTTTGCTTTGTCTGGTAATAGCACTCAGCTTCGGAGCTGTGACCTTTTACTTGACTTTTGAAATGAGATCATATTCAAGTACAATATATTAATATGACCGTGGATGTTAGCCTATGTAAGGTTAGATTAATTCATATGGGTTCAGATACATACACCTGAACACAGACTCATTAAAACCAGCTGTTCTATAACACATGAGTGTGTGAAATCGAAGACCAGACATACTAAGATATCTGCCACTAGGAAAACCAGGAAGCCAATTTACAAGTCAGAGTTCTGTCTGACCCTCTATTGTGACACATTCTAATTTATTAACCTATATGTGGACACTGTTGTTCACGATAGGTGTTATTTCTGAGGGAACTGCTTCAATGATTCTGGAATAAGGAAAGATAAAAAACAAAAAAATTGTAAAAATTATAGAGAGAGTCTGCTAAAATAGAATGCAAAAACCTAAACATATTATCATTCAGTCATAGGCATTACTGACTTTAAAAAACAGCAGGCAATTTAAAACATATTATTGTCCTTGAAAACAGAAATGTGAAAAAATCAAGTGTTTAGCACTCATTTTTCCCTCTGTGGGATTAGTTGACATCTCAAAAAGCATTGATAGTGTGTGTGTGTGTGTGTGTGTATGTATGTGTGTATTTCTTAATACAGAGCAGACTCATGGCTTAATGGGAAAAATCTTACAGAAAAGGGAGATTTTCATTTTTTGTTTTTGTTTTTCAAACAGTCTCAAGCTCAAGTCTATGCATTAGCCTTCAAAACTTGTTTAGTCCCGGGCAAGTTACTCAAGCTGAGCCTTGGTTGCCTTATTTGGACAATCAAGGAAATAATAAAAATAAAAATTACTCCCACCTATTACTGGAGGATACTGGGTAGCTGTTCCCCAAGTCAGTTTCCCTCATCTTAGTCTCAGGGGAAGGAAGCACTTGCAGGATTTAGGAAGATCTCTCCTGCAAGCAGGTGGGGTCATGTGACTGAGTTCTGTCCAGTGGAATGTGGGCTGAAGTGATGTGTGCCTTTTTTAGGCCTGGCTATAAAAACCATCTGTGCAAAAAAAAAAAAAAAAACTTTTTTGCCTCTCTTGCCTATTTATGACTAGATACAAGTCCCAAGACAACTTTGTTTGAAAGTCACAAGCATCCATTAGTTTGAGTCCCTGAATAACCTTATGGAACTTGACCTCTCATTGTGGATTTATGTACATGAGAAAATTAATTTCTCTTGTGTAAACTTAACATTTTCGTTATAGGAGCTAGCATTACCTAATCCCAAAGACTCATTGAAAGAATTAAATGAAATGATATTTGGGTACTATGAGATTTTTGTTTTTTGATTATCTTATTATTCAAATCCAACCAGTTAGGATCTGTGCACAAAGCTCTTGGGACACACTATGTATTACTGCTGAAAGGATTTTCAATATAAGGGAAGAAATCAGTAAAGATGACACAGCATAACAGAAAAGATACTTTGTGAAGGAGAAGAATATAATAATTAGTTTTTAAATCCCACCTCTTTTTTTTTTTCTCCTGGAAAACTAGCAAAATATTTGTGGTGACAGTAGTCAAGTGTAGTTTCCTCTGGGTTGATAGTCTATCCTCAGGAAGAAGTTTTCTTTTCCTTTATCCTTTTCCTCCCAGAAATAATGCTATGTGGTCTAACAAGAAAATAGTATCTTTGCAGTTAAAACTGTATGTGAAAATCCAGGGCATATGGTCACCATAGGGCCCACAAGAAAATTCCTGGTTTCTTTGCACTTAGTGTCTTGCCTGAGAGTTTTAGCCCTGGGAAAGTTCACTATGGATTCAGTGAGACTGATAAATGACAATGGGACATTCTTGGGGTAAAAGGCTTTATTCTCATGGTGGGAGGTCAGGTAGTAGAATTACATCTGCATCCAGCAGTCTGAAGGTCCATAATCCACCTCATCTCTGCCTCTACCCAGAGCACTGGGCAGAGCTCTTTATATAGAGACTCAGTCAATCATAGCTTATTGCCTATGGGTATGGAAACATTAGACTAGCAAATAGGCCAATTATGTCATCAAGTAGATTAGGGTCAGGTGAGGATCCTTGTCATAGGAACTTCCATTTTCCCCACAGTAAGAAAGGGAGATCATTGATTGGGAAGTGTGGTTCAGAGAGGAGGCCCACTAAGTAGGTAAAGAGAGAGGCATTAGTAGAGATGGAAGAGTTGATGCTTGTAAATTCAGAAAACACTATTTCAGGGAATAAAGAAGGACCAGAGTCTGTTGTGCTTTCTTAGCTTAATGTGAAGGTAAGCACTGGGGAAGAATTTGGGAGAGACTTCAACCATGGACAAAGAGTGCTGTCAAGAAGAGGAAGGTATAAGTGCAGAAGGGTTTGCTTGAATACCTCTTGCACCTCCTGCTGATCCTGGTAAACATCAGTGCTAGGTTATAAATAAATAGCTGCAGATCTTAGTTTGCTAGACTCATATACACCAGAACTTCTATTAGAAAGAAGCTACAGGAAGTAGGAAACTGCAAGATTGGAAAAGATGGTTGCTTATTTTCCTGAAACTGAAAAGAAAAATTCAGAGAAACTCAGAGTCAGGTGCATGGAGAAGGCCTTTAATTGTCTACTCTGAGAAAGAGGTTGACAGAAATGTTTCTCTTGTTACATGGTTTGGATAGAATTATTGGATGAATATTTAGTGATTGGTTCAGCTTCAAAATGTGGTTAGCATAGAAGAAATTCAGATGGCCAACAGGCACATGAAAAGATGCTCCACATCACTCATCATCAGAGAAATGCAGATTAAAACCACAATGAGATACCACCTCACACCAGTGAGGATAGCCAACATCCAAAACACAAACAACAACAAATGTTGGCGAGGATGTGGAGAAAAGGGAACCCTCCTACACTGCTGGTGGGAATGCAAATTAGTTCAACCATTGTGGAAAGCAGTATGGAGGTTCCTCAAAAAACTCAAAATAGAAATACCATTTGATCCAGGAATTCCACTCCCAGGAATTTTCCCTAAGAATGCAGCAGCCCAGTTTGAAAAAGACATATGCACGCCTATGTTTATCGCAGCACTATTTACAATAGCCAAGAAATGGAAGCAACCTAAGTGTCAATCAGTAGATGAATGGATAAAGAAGAGGTGGTACATATACACAATGGAATATTATTCAGCCATAAGAAGAAAACAAATCCTACCATTTGCAACAACATGGATGGAGCTAGAGGGTATTATGCTCGGTGAAATAAGCCAAGCCAAAAAAGACAAGTATCAAATGATTTCACTCATATGTGGAGTATAAGAACAAAGAAAAAAAGCTGAAGGAACAAAACAGCAGCAGACTCACAGAACCCAAGAATGGACTAATAGTTACCAAAGGGAAAGGGACTGGGGAGGATGGGTGGGAGGGGAGGGGCAAGGGGGAAAAAGGGCTATTACAACTAGCAGATGTAATGTTAGGGGGAAACGGGGAGGGCTGTACAACCCAGAGAAGACAAGTAGTGACTCTATAGCATCTCACTATGCTGATGGACAGTGACTGTAATGGGGTTGGTGGGGGGGACCTGAAGAAGGGGGTAGTGTAATCACCATAATATTGCTCATTTAATTGTAGATTAATGATATCAAAATAAACTTGAAAAAATGTGGTTAGCATAGACAACATTATGGATGGTTTAGGTAAACTGAAGCAGTTTAATGGCTTTTGAAATATGCCTTTTGAAAAACTTAGATGAGTCTCCTAACACATAAATAGCTCTGAGAAGTTCTGCATTGTAGAAACTACTAAACTTTATCTAACCTTGTAGTTTCTAAAATTTTTGACTGCTGAACTTGTTTTATCAAGGAACACATTAAAATCCTGATAGATCCTGATAGATACATGAGAGTATCTGAGCATGAGCCCCATCAAGTTGCTTATGAATCTGAAATGAATTTTTAAAAATTTTCTCTAGGGTTTTTGACCAGTCAAAATATGAACATATGCCATTCTTCATGAACCACTGTCATGATCTCTGTTTTCCAGTGAAGTCATATTTTATGTAGTGGCCAAAATACATATCTTCAAAATTAACTCTGGAAATCCTTTAAAATTCCTTGAAGTACAGTGTTCAGTTTTAAATTCAAATATTAATTCCATTAAAAAAACTGATTCCAAAACACGTTTTTAACTATGCTTTCTGTTTGCTTTATTTATTTATTTATTTTTACTTTATTTTGCTACTTTCTCTGAGGGATCAGTGATATCACTTTAATGTGACCCAAATACTTTTTTTGTCTTTAATAAAAATAAATTTATCTAATTTATTTTAACTTCAAAAATATCACTCATTTCTCCCATTCCCCTCTCTCTGCCTCAGGCAACCAGCAATGTATTCTCTGTATCTATGAGTGTTTTTTTTTTAATACAGGAACCTTGGAGATATTGCAGGTTCAGTTCCAGATCACCACAATAAAGTGAATGTCTCACTAAAGAAAATCAAATGAATTTTTTGGTTTCCCAGTTCATATAAACGTTGTATTTACACCATACTGTAGTCTCTTAAGTGTCCAGTAGCACTATGTCTAAAAAAATGTGTCTGTATCTTAATTAAAAAACACTTTATTATTTTAAAAATGCCAACTATCATTTGAGCTTTCAGTGAGTTGTAAACTTTTTGCTGGAAGAGGGGCTGCTGAATGATGAGGGTGGTGGTTATTAGACATTGGGGTATCTGTGACAATTTCTTAAAAAAAGATAATGAAGTTTGCCCCACTGATTGACTTTTCCTTTCAAAAACAGTATCTCTGTGGCATATGATACTGTTTGATAGCGTTTTACCCACAGTAGAACTTCTTTCAAAATCAGAGTGAATCCTCTCGGACCCTGTTGCTGCTTTATCAACTAAGTTTATGTAATATTCGAAATCCTTTGTTGCCATTTCAATAAACTTCACAAGGAGTAGATTCCATCTCAAGAAACCACTTCGTGCATACGTAAGATGCAATTCCTCATCCATTTAAGTTTAATGGTGACATGGCAGCAATTCATTCACACCTTTGGGCTCCACTTCCAGCTCCAGTTCTCTTGCTGTTTTAACCACATCCACAGTTACCTCCTCCACTGAAGTCGTGAATCCCTCAATATCACCCGTGAGGTGGAATCGGCTTCTTCTAAACTGCTGTTAATGTTGATATTTTGACTTTTTCCCATGAGTCATGAATGTTCTTAATGGAATTTAGGATATCTAGAATGGTGAGTCCTTTCCAGAAGTTTTTCAATTTGCTTTTCCCAGATCCCTCAGAGGAATTACTTTCTATGGCAGCTATAGCCTTATGAAATGTATTTCCTTAATAATAAGACTTGAAATTTGAAATGACTTATTGGGCTGTATTAGCAGGAATGAAACAACATAAATCTCATTGTAAATCTCCATCAAAGCTCTTGGGTGATCAGTTGTATTGATAATGAGCAGTAATATTTTGAAAGAAATCTTTTTTTCTAAGCAGTAGGGCTCTACAGTAGGCATAAAATATTCAGTAAACCATGCTGTAAACAGATGTGCTGTCATCCAGGTGCTCTTGTCCCATTTATATTGCACAGGCTGAGTAGATTTAGCATAATTCTTAAGGGCCCTAGGATTTCCATAATAGTAAATGAGCATTGGCTTCAACTTAAAGTCACCAGCTGCACTGGCCCCTAACAAGAGAGTCAGCCTGCGCTTTGCAGCTTTGAACCCAGGCATTGACCTCCACTCTAGCTATGAAAGTTCTAGATGGCATCTCCTTCCGCTATTTCATCTACCATGAAAATCTGTTGTTTAGTGTAGCCACTCCCGTTAATTATCTTAGTTAGACCTTCTGTATTTTCTATATCAGCACTTGCAGCTTCACCTTTTACTTTGATGTTATGGAGATGGCTTCTTCCCTAAGCCTCATGAACCAACTTCTGCTAGCTGCAAACTTTTCTTCTACGGCATCCTCATCTCTCTCGGCCTTCATAAAACTGAAGAGAGTTAGGACTGTGCTCTGGATTAGCTTTTGGCTTAAGGGAGTGTTGTGGCTGTTTTTATCTTCTATCCAGACCACTAAAACTTTATCTGTGTGAGCAGTAAGGCTGTTTCACTTTCTTATCATTTGCGTGTTCACTGGAGTAGCACTTTTAATTTCCTTCATGAACTTTACCTTTGCATCACAACTTGGCTAACTGTTGGACACAAGAAGCCTAGTTTTTGATCTGTCTTGGCTTTTGACATGTCTTCTTCACTAAGCTTAATCATTTCTAGTTTTTTATTTAAAGTGAGAGATATACAACTCTTCTTTTCACTTGAACACTTAGAGGTCATAGTAGGGTTATTGGCTTAATTTCAATACTGTTGTGTCTTAGGGAAGAGGGAGGCCTGAAGAGAGGGAAACAGATGTGGGAGTGGCTGTTCGATGGGTTAGAACACTCGCAACATTCATCAATTAAGTTTGCCATCTTACATGGGTGTGGCTCATGGTGCCCAAAACATCAAAGCTCACTGAGCACAGATCACAATAACAAATACAATCATAAAAAGTTTGAATTATTGCAAGAATTACCAAAATGTGACACATAGACATGCAGTAAGCAAATGTTGCTGGAAAAGTGGCGCCATTGACTTGCTCAAGGCAGGGTTGTCACAAACCATACTGTTTTCCATAGTGGCTGTACCAATTGCATTTCAACTAACAAGGGTTCCCTTTTCTTCACATCCTTCACATCCTCACCAACGCTTGTTATCTCTAGTCTTTTTGATAATGCCATTCTAATAGCTATCTCATTTTGATTTGCATTTTCCTGATTATTAGTGATGTTGAACATCTTTTCATGTACCTATTGGCCATCTGTATGTCTTCTTTGGAAGAATGTCTATACAGATCTTTTGCCTATTTCTAATCAATTTGTTTTTTTGTCATTGAGTTGTATGAGTTCTTTATGTGTTTTGGATATTAGCTTATCAAATACATGATTTTCTCCCATTCAATAAATTGCCTTCTTATTCTATTTACGGTTTCTTTGCTGTGCATAAGCTTTTTACTGTGATGCAGTCCCACTGGTTTATTTTTTCTTTTATTGCCTTTGTTTTTGGTGTCAGATTTGAAAAAAACATAGTCAACACCTATGTCAAGGAAGATACCATCTATGTTTTTTTCCTGGGAATTTTATGGCTCCAGGTATTATGTTCAAGTCTTTAATCCATTTTGAGTTAATTGCTGTGTCTTGTATAAGATAGTGGTTCAGTTTCATTCTTCGGCATATGGCTGTCCAGTTTTCCCAACCTCA
The DNA here is from genome assembly GCA_032199065.1 of Smutsia gigantea. NCBI lineage: Eukaryota > Metazoa > Chordata > Mammalia > Pholidota > Manidae > Smutsia > Smutsia gigantea. The sequence continues at coordinate 69,377 of JAVSCE010003511.1, read as the reverse complement.
CTTATTTAAGAGACTGTCCTTTACCACTGCATATTCTTGCCCATTTTGTGGTAAATTATTTGACCACATACATGTGGGTTTATTTTTAGATTCTCTATTCTGTTCCAATGATTTATGTGTCTGTTTTAATGCCAATACCATGCTGTTTTAATTACTATAGATTTTGTAATATAGTTTGAAATCAGGGAGCATGATACCTCCAGGTTGCTCTTGTTTCTGAAGGTTGCTTGGGCTATTCAAGGTATTTTATGGTATATTTTATTACAATGCATATTAAAGTTTGAGAATCATTGAACTAGTCTAAAATACATTTTATAGAAAAGTTGACTGCACTTATTACCAGATTTTCTGGTTCATCTAGATATACCTTTGTGAGGATATCTAAAAGAGTTACTCCAAAGATGGTTTTATATTAATTAACAAGTAAGTGATGAGGTAAGAGACAATTATACTATAAGAATAGTATACTTTTAGGAATCAGAGTTCAACAAACATTTTTTGAGTGTGAGTGAGAGGTATGATTTTTAATTGGAAGACGAAACAGATTTCATGTATTTTAGGTAGGGTGAGTGCACAACTTGATTTCCACAGTCCCAGTATGGTCAGCTGTCTTGGTGTAATTATTAATAGCAACCCCATAATTCTCTCAAGAGTGTGCTCATTTTGAAGGTATATATTCTTACTAGGTCATGCTGAAAAGGGAATTGTAAAATATGGATACATAGGCTTTCTTTTCTAGGTCTTATCTGTAAGAGAATAAAACACAGAACAGGTAGGATCGATAGGAGGGTCAAAGGAAAGGAGAGTCTATGTCTGGTATTCAAGCCAAGCTACCCAGCTATCAAATCCTTGTTGGCGAGTGAAGACTAAGTAGAGAGTTTTGAAGCATTGCTGCTTGCCTGTGTGGTTTATTCCTGGTGCTTTTCAATATTAGTGCATACCAGTATGGCATGCTCACATTGATGGTCAGGGACTGGGCCACCTCTGTTGTTAAATATTTTGAATATCACCTGTGATTGAGCTTCTCTAACGTTAATACAGGTTAAAAGATTTGGTGATTTGGTGACAGCTCAATGAGATATGGGAGTATTACTTGGAGTAGTTAGGATTCTAAAGCAAGAACACAAACTTAATAATAAAAATAATTGTATAAAAATGATGTTGCCAACCCCTACTGAAAGTTTGTTATGTTTGAGAAGCTATTAAAAGCACTCTAAACATATTAACTCTTTTAGTTTTCACAACCCCTTGACGTAAATGCTACTATTATCCCCACTTTACAGAGAAGAACCCCAAGGCACAACCTTCAGAAAGCTACCTAAGGTCACACAGCAGTCGTGATGTGAATCCAAAATAAACTGAAGTTCATAAAGACTACGTGGTTTGCCCCCAAAACTAAAAAATTAGGCCAGTGAACCTAAAATTAGATAACAGAGATGTTCATATTACTTAGATCTATTTGGATCTAAATTTAGGTCCAAAATTGTGTGTTGGACTTAGGTGTTTGCAACCCCATTCAAAGAATCCCCATATTCTAGTCTGGGATGATTTTGTTTCCAAGCCTCATTTACCAGATCTTTAGAAATATGTCCCAAGATATATATATATATATATATAAAACTCAACTGTTACAAATATATATAATTATAGCTATACTTATTTGTAAGAAAAAAGAATATATATATGTGAAAGTGAAATTGGAAGGCAACTGCTATTGCAATTGTTTTCCAATTGCCACTTGAGATATTTTAAGTTATGCTAAATGGTAGGTAAATATACTTTTAATGTTAAGGAGCAGATAAATGATTTTATCCACTTTCACCTATTTAATCCAATGTTAAACATATTTAATCAAATCATTTGAAAAGCTAATCAGAAAAGCCTCATCATAAATTAAGCATAAATAACTAGGTTCAGCCAGAGCAAATAATCTAAATATATATTTACCATTTAGGAGAAGTTAATTTTGTTCTCTTATAGGGTAAGAATATCCAAGTCAGAAAGTGAACAAATAGTGGAGGCATTGGCTTGAATTCACCTTTGTGTTTTTGCACCATGATATTTTGGGGAAAATTCACTTCTGAAATGGGAGACTCTGAAAGGGAATTTTCTCTGTTTGGAGCCTCAGTAATAATAATAAATGTTTTGAGAAAGTGGCTATGATATTAGGAAAATTGTAAGTGACCTATTTTCCATGGTAGACTGTATATCCAGTATCGAGGACCCACTGTGCACAAGTCATCTGTTGGGCTTTGCAAAAGACATAAAAATGAGTGAGCTTGGTACCTGACTTAAAGATACTTACATACTAGTGAGTTAGCTAAGTCATGTATATAACTAATATTTAAACAAGGCAAATGGCAATTTTTGAATTTTGCAAACTTACATAAAACAGTAGAATAGGCAATTTCCTATTGTATGGAATGAAATGTAACAAGGAGGGGAGAAATTAAGCAAGGTGAAAATGTATGTGACCCTCCCCTGCATTATCTAGTATAATTCCTGTCATTAAAATGTTTGCTCAGATAATTTTTGATAGAAGGAAGGAAAGAAGGGAGAGAGGGAGACAGAGACAGAGGGAAAGCAAAGGAACAGAGGAGTAAAGGGTTAAAGGCAGGTAGATATTGCAAGTGAGTCTTTGAATCTTGAATAAAATGGATGTGACTGAATGATGGCAGAATGCTGAAGGCCAGGGGTGTTTGGAATGACAAATAAGAGAGTTGGGCTACAGAGCAGGGTACATGTGGGATTTTAAGGAGGCATGATTTTAAGGAGGCAGATTTTACAGAAAGATCATGAATGTTGTGCAAAGGGGTTTGAACTTTGTATTTGGTGGGATACATAGTTTCAGGTTTCTGTGTACCCTTCTCATTGCAGGACCCTGGTGAAGGTCAAAGTTGTGATGTGGACCCTACATGTAGGTTGGTTCCAAACTCCCTGCTCTGTTGCCTCAGACTCATTGGCCTGCTCACCTAGCTTGGGTCTCAAGCTTTCCCCTGTTGCCTTCTCACTGCTCTGCACCTGCCTGCATCCTACCCCACCTCAGTCAAAGAATATGCATTGCCCCAAAACTGATATGGGAGGCAGCATGGTGGAATGGAAAAAGCATGGGCTTTGGGTTTAGACAGACTTGGTTTCCAAATTCTGCTTCTACCTTTTGGGTTAACTAGACCAGTAACTCAAGCTTTCTGAAACTCAGTTATCTGCAAAATTGGGATAATAATACTGACCTTTTAAAAGTAATAAGATATTACTTTATACTCATTGAACTGGCAAATAATAGAAAGAACAAAAATAATGATTGCTGATGGAAATACAAATTGTTATAACCTTTGGGGAAGCAATTTGGCAGTATGTATTAAAAACAAATACTCCTCAAAACAGACCTCACACTCCTGGAATCTTTCTCGTACAAATCAAAGCATTTCTTATAAGGATATATGGACAAGGACATCTATTGCACCGTTCTCTGTATGGAAACAAAGTGGGAAGAAAGTGCTTGCTCATCACAGGAGAAGGGTTGAATAAATCATAGTACTTCCAAGCAAAGAAATATCACAAGAGTTTTAAAATGAATAAAGTAGATCTACACAAAATGTCTCAAAGGGATTTCCAACAAGCGCCTGTAACAAAACAAGATTCAGGAAAGTGTGTAGAATATGATACAGTATTTATAAAGCAATGGCTAACATTTTCGAGCCTCCTTCTGTGGATCAGGCATTCCTTGACATGTTTAAATGAACTGACTCATTTTAATGCTCATTATCCTGTGATGGAGGAGTTATCATTTCTATTTTACATATGAGGAAACCTGAGGTGCAGACACTAAATAATTTGGCCAAGGTCATACAGGTCAGGACAGAGTTGGAATCTGGACTCTGAAATTTGGGATCAGAGATTAGACTCTTAATCAGTGTATTTTACTCACTGAATAATTGAAGGGTGGGAAGTAAGCAAACAATAAAAGAGGGGGAAATTGTATTATAATCATACATTATATGATTAATTTCAACACAAATTTTGTGTAGGTGCATATTTCAGGAAGTGATCCATGAGAAGGTGGTCCCCAGAATGTGAGCTGTAGTTATCTCAGGGGGCTGTGATGGCATGTTTAAAAAATTCTATTCCTTATATTCCTTTATTAGTTGAATTTTCTATAATGAACGTATATTATTTAAAGAATCAACGAAAGGGAATAAACTCTATTCATTAGAGAGAAAAAAAAACTTATGTGCATTTCTGTTTATTCACATTTTCTTACAGGAATGACCATGAATATTTACAAAATTAATAAGTTGTTTCTGGCCAATATAGTATTTAAAACTGAAACCAAAGAAACAACTCAGAATGTAGGCTGGGCATGTAAATTATGGGCATTCATTCATTGGGATATAGAACTGAATGAACTGAGGCTATCAAAAGATGTGGAAAGAATATTACAATCTATTGTTATGTTTAAAAGACAGTGTCAAAATGGTATGCATTTAGAATACCCTAAAAAACCCTCCATATATATGATAGTCTAGAAAAATACTGGAAATTTTTATTTCTGGGAATTGAGATTATGGGTGATATTTTTCATTTCTTCTTTTGCTTGTTTCTCCATACAATAAACACATATCGCTTTTAAAATAAGAAAATAAATGTAAGCAATAAAAATGTTTTGAACTTTTCCCTAATAAATCACCAAAAAAAAAAAAAATCAGGATTTTTTTATCCTGAGGAACTGATCATAGATACGCACAAAGATTTATTTCATATGCATGCACTGCCCTTCCCTACTATTTTGTAACAGAGAGAAAACTGTAAATAACCATATAACCCAACATTACAACACTGGCTATGTAAATTGTCAGATAACCATACGATGAAATATTATGTCTCCAATAAAAATCATGCTTTTGAGGAATATTTCAAAACATGGGAATATGTTTACGGTATACTGTTAGCTGAAATAAAATAAAGACTTATTTTCCCCACAATTTAATCCTTAAAGGGAAAATAATCCTACGCTTTTCCCTTTTATGTTTTTATGCATTTTAAAATATTTTACAATAAATACGTATTATTCTTATAAGCAAAAAAAAAAACACTGTTAGAATAGCATACTATCATTTTTGAGGATTAGGTAAGCTAATTTTGAAGATTATATGTTGGCTAAGAGATCAACACTATTAAAGTAGTCTCCTCCCCTCAGCCCCTACACACACACCTTTCTCCCTTCCTTTCTGAGTCTCAGGTCAACCTTTGTGAAATGAAAAATACATTGTACATAACTGTAAAGCATTGACTACAGGGTACACTACATATATCTTACTTGTTTCCCCCTCACTGAACTGCCAGAGGGCAGAGGCTTTCATTCCACATTTCAGATTCTGAAAATCCAGAGAGATAACTCCAGTGCTCAGTGCATCCAGGCACTCTATCAGGGTAGATTCAGGACAAGGGACAGCTTTGTCCCACTTTGGTGGGTACTGGGGAGGCTTAGTAGGGGGACGGTGGACACCAAGAACAGGAGCAACACTAAGAAAAACAAGATGGGTGAAGCCTGAAGGGAATGTCATGGGTGGCCCAGTGTTTTGTTTCTCTCCAACGATTTAGACAAGGAAGAGGAAACGATGCTCAGGAACATTTGGAGGTGACACCAATGACCCAGGCTCACAGTGACCAGTGGCTGGGAGCATTTGTGAGCATTTCCAGTACATCTCTGTGTCTGCATCCTCAGATAGAACCTCGTCCTTTCTCTTTTGTTCTCTTTGGCAAGGCTGACTCTGCTCTAGCTTATGGATATATGGAGCGTACCCTGTAGCTTTTTTCCCGTTCTACAGAAATTCCGACCTCTAGGAGGTCTGAAACTAGATCAAGGGTTAAGAAGTCCTTTGTCAGGTGACATCCCTCTTCATTAAGTACCAAACAGCAATGATGTGACTTACGCAGAGCTCCAAAGGAATGCAAGCTCAGGTGAGCATGTACCTGAGCATGAATTGATCTTGCTTTTAATATTAATGAGCCTATAATTGGGTCTAGTTGGCCTTCAGACTCAAATTAACTACTGATTAAATAATAAGACAGGAGAATCCGAATGTCTTTAAATAGCACATTTTTCTCCCCGGTAATGGGTGACATGACTTGGCCTTGTGAATGAGTATTGAGACAACTTTAGCAGAGAGTTCTTTTTGAATTAAGGAGACTGACTATATCTTAAATAATAATGATAATAATAAAAACTTTGCAGCCTTTCAACCAGAGTACTTGATAGCCCTAATAAGAATTTTACTCCAGTGTTTATACTCCAGCTGATTGCCTGTATATCTGTTAGCTTAAATAGCCCTTTTCTTTTTTTTTTTTTGTACTCCTGAGTTTGTTTTTAGATTTAAAGTGCAAAATATCATTAAATAAACAGATTATTCTGACCAGCAGAGGAAAAAAATCTCCCAATAGCTAAGTGTATGCCTTATTTTATAAATAACCTCAGAACCCTTATTAACCCACATATATTTTCTTAGGCCAGCTTTACCTTGGAGTTCATTTCAGTGCAGTCCTGGCTGCCGCATCCTTGGTATGCAACCCCCCACAACTGTGGATGAATTATTCATCAGCATTCTTCCTCTCATATCTCATCTTCCCAGCTCAACTCCTGCCCACTGAGGCTGTAATGAGTCATCGGGAACAGGTGGCTTCAGTCTGTAGCTCACAATCTAGCTCTTGAGCCAATAGCCAATCAGGTGTACCTCCCTCTGCTAGCAGCTTGCACTGTTAGCAGTTACGTGGGGTAAATGGGCAATAAGCATCCATTCTCGGTACCCAGTGGGAAATATGTCTGGAACATTTGGGTAAAATCACTGGCAGGGAAGATAACCCAGAAGACAGAGCCTCTTGAAATTCCTTGACTTTCACATGCCTGTTTTAATTTAAAAACCTTATCCCCCAAACCAAGTTGACATTAGTCGGCTCATTTTTTGTTTGCTTGTTTTCAGTGTTCACGCTCTTGTGCAAAGAAGGCACTAGTTTCCCGTGGGAACCAAAGTTAGAATAAATGTAAATCCAGCCAACCAAAAAGCAAGGGTGGGAGTAACTGATGAGTCTCATATCTTTAGGAATTAGACTAGAAAAAAAAGGGCTAGTCCATAGTATTGTGATTCTGAAACCTAAGAAGAGCATGCAGGGCCAAGATCAAAGTCTAGAAACAAAGGTAGGAGAGCAGGGGTACCTACAGGACCCCTGGTCAGCAAAAATGTTCTACCACTTAAACAGATAAGCATTTTATAAGTGATCTTATAACTCCAGAGCTCATAAATAGCCCAGGTGTCACCAGGGAGGAGATATATTTCTGCATGAAAGCTAGTAATGGCAAATGTTTGAAACGGATCCTCATCACATATGACTGCCTTTTAACCTCCACTTGACCTCAATCTTGGAGAATTTCAATGGCAAATTCATTTCCTTTTCATTCTAAGCTATGTATCTATCAGTCAAGATGCTTGCATAAGCATTAGACTTGGTCTAAGCTTTGTAGTGATTAAAAATTAAAACCAGTGATCTTCCATACATGCTTTTACAGAAGGAAAAGGCAAAAACCATATCCTATGTGTCCTATTTTTAATTGAAATTGGATTACATGCTAATGGGGATGTCAAAACACTTTTCTTTTCCCCAGATAAACATGTTAATGGATATTAATAATTCACTTCAATAAAATACTTAAAATTTCACATTTAGTTTTATTAGGGATTTGATATCCGACAGAAGTGTTGGAGCCACCACCATTAAAAGTTTTATGTAAAAGAACCCTAAAATTATCTCAAGAAAACAATCCTAGCGTGAGCAATTAATTGTGTGAGATCCTGAAAGCATCAAGGAACATCACAGTGTGTTTCTATAAAGGTGTGATATCTCCAAAGCAAACAACGCAACAGGAAAAATCTCAGCCTGAAGCACTTAAATTAGATCATCTCTCCTGTTTCCTAAACACTGCCATTCAACTTCATGACTGTTAAGGTTTTTATCACAAGCTAAATGACTGGATCATCCAAAATTATTTACTTAGGACGGACACTACTTTCTGTCTTTTCACTCTGACTTGATCAGGTTTCTTTCCCTAAGATTACCTAGGGTTTCTTGTCAGGGCCTACATGGACATCTGACATGATTTACATTTTTAGATATACCAATCATTTTAAGACCAGGGATGTAAAAACACACACCTGAGTAGTATGAAGGGAGATGTAAAGGGATTCATTTAAAACTTGGCAATGAACAAGAAAAGGAGCTCCACAAATAACAGTATGGTCTGATCCCCCTTCAGAAGAACACATTCTCCCAGCTGCAGGCAGTCCTGTCCCATCTCAGGATTCCAGGGTTACCTCATTAGAGGAGGAGAGCTTCCTCACCCAAGGCCACACCCCCTTCCCAAGGCAGAGAATTTATCAATGGGGGATTTTTACAGCTTGATTCTGTCGCCCCAAATGGATCATCTGGAAGGGTCATGATGTCTCTAGACCAGCGGCTGCTTCTGTTGAGAATGCCTCACAGCTCAACTTCTCCCTCTCCCCACTTCTGTTTCTTTCTTTTTCCTTTCATAGATGATTCCAAGAGCTCTCCCTAATCACTGTCTGTTCCCTAATCTCCATCCTAGTCTTTCTTCTGAGGGGCCCACTATGCACTTTGTGCCAGGTAAACAGTTTGAACGTCGACGCGTATATTGTCTTCTGTGAGGTAGATACTAGTATTATTTCCAATCTCAGAGGAAAAAAGTAAAACACGGAGAGGTTAACGACTTGTCATTTACTTGTTAATTCCTTGAATTACTTGTCAAAGTTTACATAAATTTCAAGCGGTAGAGATGGGATTTAAGTTTCAACAATCTGACCCCAGAGTTTTTAATTTTAGCAACTACCTCATTACACGGGACATCTCATTTAGAAACACCCACATACCAGGCAATATGAAACGAAATGATGATACACACAGTTGAGTATTAAAATTTTAAAACCACCTTCGATTTTCTAAGTACCGATTCAAGGAGTAGCAGGTATCAATGTCGAGTATGAATCTGTTTTCCTATCGCTATAGACTGAAGAAATGCCTACAGCATGTTTATACAAAAGCTTGCCAGATGTCCATTTGTGTAAATAGAACAATCTTGTCTACCATTCCAAAAGTGGCTTTAGTAGTTATCAATGACGGACATCAAATAACATTACCTTTTTTGTGTGAGGACAGTTAATCAGACTGAAAAGAATGACTATTTTATTTTCCTTTAACTTTATCATCTGCACATGAATGTCTCCACTATTTCCTCCTCAAATTTCAGTGAAATCTACATAAAATTTTCTTTTACTTTTTTCTTCTTTTGGAGATACTTGGATCAACAATCTTTTCTCATAGTGACCGTCCCTAGAATGAGGAATGATTCTAGTCAGACTTATTTCTAAGGATGTTTTCCAAACATTTCTTCTTTCTTATTACATCTGCATCATGGAACTCTCTGGTAGGTGGTTACCAAATGCCATTCTTGCGAACTTATTCCTGATGAACTGTAAACAGAGCTGCCTGATTTTTGGTGCTTCAAATAAACATCTTCTTCAAACATAATTTCTCCAATCATTCTCTTATTTCATAAACAGTTACTTTTCAGAGGAATGAATGTAAATGTATACATAAACACTGAAAAGGGCAGATATGGAATAAAACACAGTGGGTGGGATATTTGATTGTGTTCGAAATAGAGATGCCTAAAGAGAATTAGATAGCTTTGCTCACTGCTTCATTTTTCCATATAAACAAAACCCAAATGATCTTCTAAGAGTTTGTGATTTTTAGATGTAGTGACTTCATACCTTGATCTTTACAGACTTCAGCTACCTCTTCTGAAGCAGGGCTGGGCACAGCAGCAGTATTGACTCCATCTATAAAGCAGAGAGAAACAGTGTCTCAGTGTTAATACTGTCTACCTGCCCTCCCCACTCCATCAAAGGAGGTCAGAGCCTGTTTGATGCTCTAATACACCAAATGTTTTTTTGAAGGGGTTAGGGTTTGTGACTCTCTTTTATAACTGAACAGCAACCTTTAATTAAGACAGAGCCTAATGAACTACAAGTTATTTGTGGTGAAGAATACTATTTGTTGGTATTATTACTCTTTGGCATTTTGCTTCTTCCCCACCTCTAGAAGAATGGTACGTTATTTTTCTTAGTAAAAGATTATGAAAGCATATCCTTGCAAGTTTCTACAAAGTGCTTTTGGGTGTGTGTGTTTAAAGTTTGGTTTTTCTTAGCACAGCATTTCTCCATTATGCTGGGCTTCAGACTGCAGGGAGCACACCTGATGGCTGTCAGAGCAGAGGCTCAGGAGAAGGGCACCATTTGTAGGAAAGCACCAAAAGCCGTTTGAGATTTTATGCCACCCAAGCAGAGAGTGGGGACTAAGGATCCCTGTCCGCCTCACAGCAGCAATTAACCTCGTCAGAGTTGATCTTTCTTTTTTCACTATGAGCAGCCCAACAGTGGCTCTACTCACACTTGGCTTCCAGGATAATAGCTTCCAAGATAATAACTTACTAACATAAAAAAAGTGAATTTAAGACAAGGATTATCACAATCATTTGAAACAGTTAATACTTGACAATTGGGAAAAGTAGGTATATTTTTCATGCAATAGCAGGGTTATGGAACTGAAGACAACTCATACATGCATGACAACTAAAACTTAAAGGCAAATCAGGTCTTTTCTAGCATATCTTCTGTCCATATGTCTATGACAATTACTTTCAGGGCATGTCTCTGTTGGAATAGAGAATAAAATTTTTTAATAGGGGGATAACCGGAGATGGTGAACCACTTTCTTTTGTTAGGTGACAATCTCCTATTGCATAGAAAAGGACAAACTATTAACCTTCCCTTGATGTCACATCTTCCCATTTCTCTAGCTCCCTCCACAGCAAAGCTCCCTATGAGAAGAAGAGTTATATATGTTACTGCTCTATACTTCCCTACATCACAGTCTTTCTATGACTCTTTCCACTGGCTTGGGTACTCCTCCAAGAATTGTCAGTGGTGCCAATGCCCTACCTCCCTTTGCCAAATTCAACGGTCACTTCTTTTTTTGTACCCTGATTTCTCAGTGGTATTTCATAGAAAGTACTCTGTTCTTTTTGAAACACTTCCATGTGTCTGCTCTTCTCTGTTGCCCCATATCTAGATGTCATTGTGTCCTAGGCCCCCTTGTTTTCTTTTTTTACATGTTCGCTCTACTGAATCTCATCCAGTTCTATGGTTTTAAATCTCATGTATATGCCAATGATTCTCAAACCTGTATCTCGGTCCACACTTCTTCCTAGAAATCCCGACTCACATAACTAACTGGCTTCTTGACATTCCATATGGCTAACAGACCTCTCAAATTTATCATGGCCAAAACTGATTACCTTTCTCAACAAAAACTGTGCCCTGTGGCCAATCTTCCATACATCAGTAGTAGAGCCATTGTTCATGTGGTTACTGATGCTAAAAACCTAGGACTTATCCTGGATTCCTCTCTACCCCATACCCCACATCTAACCCACTGGTATATCTTGTTAATCTCTATCTCTGGAACATAACACATCAGGCCCTTTTTCTCGATGTCCAGAAAATTCCATCATTACTTTCCTGCTATATTCTTCTCATTAGTCTCAGTCTGGCTCTTTGCACCAATATTTTTCATTGGACAGGAAAGTGAGCTTGTTAAAACATAGACTATGTCTCTCCACCACTTAAAAACTTCCAGTGGCTTCTCTTTGTAGTTCTAATGAAATCAAGTCTTACACAATCAGACACAATCTGGTCCTGTGATCTCTTATCAAATCTCACGCCATGTTCCCCTAATCCACAATGCTCTAGCCACTCTGCTTTCTTTCTCCAACACGCTAAAATTGAGGCATTTGCACTATTCGGTCCTTCCATCTAGAATGCTCTGCTACTACCTCATCATTGAGATTTCACCTAATCATTGCTTCCTTAAATAGTCACCCCCAAATCTAGCCAATGGAAAGTTGCCTTCTCAGTATTCTTTCTACATATCTCATTTTTCTGCAGAGCATTTGTCACCTTATACAATTTTTGTCTATTATTTTTGGATCTCCACCCCTTTCCCCCCAAAAAATCAGATAAGGTAAGAAAAGCTTCGAGGAAGCAGGGATAGTAGTATTATTTCCTGCTCTATCTCAGTGCCCAGAACAGTGCCTGGGTCACAGTAAACCCTTGATGTGTATTTGTCAAATGACTGAGAAATATTATCTACAACTTTGTTTTGATTTGATCATGACAGCAGTGAAAACTGCTAGATCATGCTGCCTTGAGATTGTGCTTTTTCATGATACAGAAGAGGCCTGTGGAGTTATATAATCAAAATATAAGCTGGAAATGATACGGAGTGAAAGGAGCTATTTTTATTTTGGAAGCATAACAGGAGCTCAAAAGGGCTTTAATGGCCAGAACTGCATCTATGATTTCTCTGCACTTAGATTAAGGAGGCTATGAAGTGGTCAGAGTGGACATAACAATGTATGTTGACACTGGCCCAGTTCATAAATGAATCCCGCAATTAGACTTTGTGCCAGTCAGCAGGTCACTTGTTAGAGAAAGAGGAGGCCCTCAGGAGTACATTACATTGCGAGGTGTCCATACTATAGGGACAACACTATTGATCCAAGAAGTGGAGAAGCTGGCTTATATTCTACCACTCTGTGCTAACAGGCAAGATGATCCCAAATCCAAAAAGAAACTGCCTGTTCTCAACTGATTAAAGGGAAAAGGATAAATAAATAAAACGCACGCAAATGTGTGTGCCTGCGTGTGTGTGCATGAACAGGGGTGGGAAAAATCTATGTTGATAAAATAATTTGGGACAGAGCAGTAAGTGACTAAAACCTGGGAAACCTCAGCGGTAAGAGAATGGCCTCAGCTGTCAGCCTTGAGTTGACTAATACTTGTCAGCTCAAAACAGTAAAAGCAGTGACAGCTTTTCACATAAGACTCATCGTCCATGGAGCATAATGAGCTGGGGGCGGGTGGTGGACAGAGATGGTTTGCTGTATCAAAAATTCATTTCATTGCAAGGACTGCGTTTCAGCAAAGGGAGCCAGCTAACCCAGCTGCTGGTACATGAGGTTCTTCCTGCCTTGCTTCGGTGCTCTCTCTGATGGGCCTTCTTCAATTCCATCTTCCAGGTTAATAATAAAAGATTCCAGTTTTGTAGCAAAAGTTCCAAGGTTAATGTAGGAAGTTTTCAGTGAAAAAGTTATCACACTACCTGGTCTGTTTCCAAGAGTTCAGCATATGGCCTATGTGCCTGGCACACATTAGAAAGAGCCCACGATTTCAAAAATGCCCCTCTATGGGGCTCATCAAAACTGGGAGAATGCCTTAGAAACTAAAGGGAAGATGGATATTTTTATTTTGGTGGTTATGTTGATAACAGCATAATTGTGCCTGTCATCCTTTTAAAGGAGAGCGTGACTGGGTACAAAAATGGGTAGAAGAGATGATAAATCGAAGGTGATGATGAACTCCTTTGGGTCTTAAGGGTTATTTTATTTGAAAATGTTCAATTTGTAATCTGCAGTAGAGAACATATAAACATCCCATTGATGCATCTGTTTTTTGGAACAGAGATGTCAGGAAGGCTTTGGTTCACACTGGAGCTCTGCGCGTGGGGTAGTTAGGCTTGTGACACCATCTCCTACAGCATGCAGAGTAATACGTGGCATTTCAGAATTTAACACAAAAAAGAGTTAAGAGCACTCCACTCATGAAGGGAAAGCCTCTTCCTTATTTTCTTTGAACATTTTCCATTTCATTCCCCCCCAACTGACCACAAACTAAATCTGCTAATTTTGGCCTGCCCTAAGTCAGCTAAGCTCTGATTTGGCACTGCCACCCTCTGTGCCTGTCCTCAGAGCATCACAAAGCACACTGTCATTACATGGAAGCCCACGGAACTGGTGAGTGAGCAATGAGGATGTACCCTTCTGCTTGGAAGCACTGTCACTCGTAGTCCTTAGAGTTGGTGGCTTCCTGAGGGAGACCTGAATGAACCCTGAAGTTCACCTGGTGAAAAGGCAGGAGCATTTTTAGAAAATCGTACTGAGTGAAGTCAGTGTTCACCTCTGTGGATGAAGCCTAGGAGGCTCCTAAAAGAAATCTGAGCCCACCTGCTTCTTGGCTGTGCGCTTCCACATCTTCAGCGCTTTGCTTTTCCTCCGGACCATTCTCATCTTTCAAGAAAACCATAGAGGAAAAAAAAAATACATAAAGTCAGTTTATGAAATATCTCTTTATGGCTAACATGTAGCACTGAAATTAATTGTAACCAATGTACCGTGACTCCCCAAAGCATGGCAGAGAGAGGAGTCGGGCATGAAACAGAAAAATTACCTACGTAAATAGGTACATTTATATTCGTCCCTTCTCACATGATTTGCTTGATGAAATGTTGGACTAAACAAAATCCACTCAGCAGTACTGGGAATATTTCGCTCCTTGCACAGCATTTCCCAAAATGCAATACAGATTTTAATTCCAATTTGCTTTATCCCTTAATTCAAGCAATATGTCTTGTGTAAGGAGACTGCAATTTCTGTGCCCATTATTTTCCTATTTGATATATATTGCAAGAAAAAAATTTTTTTTTACTTTACGTACACATATCAATGCTATGAAATATTTCACCATGAACAGATTATGTCGGTCAAGTTTATGCCATAGTGCATAACGCCTTGAAAAATAAATAGCTAGACAGGTGCCAAGGTGGCTGTGTGCTGGAAGCTAGTTAAATTTTTCTTTTGCCTTAAAATGTGTAATATATACCTATGGATTTATGTGTAGAAAAAAATAAAGTTTTCAAAGGCAAATAGAGGCATTTATAAGTCATTGTTGGGAGGGTTTCCAAATCCCTTTTTGTTTGGAAGTTGTTTTTAAAAATGATAAATCTACATTAAGACACAAGAACAAAATATAAAACATGTGGCTAAAGTACAGAAACCAGAAACACAGAGGTTAGCAACGTATATTACTATGGATTAAAGATGGCCACAGATTCTTTGTCTCTCAGGAAGTGGAATCTATCTTTCCTTTCCACGAATCTGGATTGGTTCTGTAACTTATTTAGATCAATGAAATTTAAAAGTGATGTTCTGGGCCCTCTACACCAAGGCCTCAGAGGACTAGAAGTTTCTACTTTTTTCCTCCAGGCATCCAGCCACCATGCTGTAAAGATGCTCAGGCTAGCCGACCATGGAGAGAGAGACAAATGCAGAGAGAGAAGGGCCCTGGGGTGGAGCCCTGAGGGGCCGGATGCACGGGTGAAGCCACCTGGCACCTTCCAATGCAGCCCTGCTGTCAGCCAAATGCAGTCAAATGACCTCAGTCAGTGCCGCAAGGTGCCGAAGAATCGCCCAGCGCAGCCCTTTAAAAATTCCTGACCTCCAGTCAGGCTCAGATCCCTGAACCTTGATTTGCTAGAGTGCTTTGACACTCCATTTGCTACTACCACCAGCTCTTAATCCAGAGGCAAGAGGATGGGGACTCCTCCCCAGAAGGTGACTCAGCTAGTAGAACTAAAACAAAAGCCTCAGAAGCAATGGGGAAACATTTCACCAAGACGTTCTGAAAAATAACCTATTGAACAGTTGTAAAAGGAAAAACATTTGGAACTGATGTGAAAAAGTTTATAATAGCGTGACAAAAATAATTAAGAGTGACACTCCAAAGCGGGGAAGGAATGCAATCACTATGTAAGCATGTATACAATTCCCTCTGCCCAGCACTGTGCCCCTTGTCATGGGGACACAGGTAACTTAATATGAGAGCCTGGGGCAACTCTGTAACTACCTAAATCCAATGTTCCAAACAGCATGTTTACAAGTACCACATGATGATCTGACATTTTCTCTGTTCTCGTTCTCAGAGTAGGCAGTGACACTGGCTTTTGCTCTAGGAAGGAAATAGCCAGCACTGTGCTCCTGGCTGCCCTAACAAGGGTAAGTTGGTGGGGGAGCACGGGACAGAAACCCAGGTCAGTATTTTCCCCCAAAACAGACTGAATCAAGCCAGGGAAGTCTGCCAGCTTTTCTGTCTTCTCCAATGGACAAACCTTTTAACAGAGATTTCACAACAGGCTTGAAGACTGCAGAGACAGGCTGCCTTTAAAATTAGTCTAGTTACCACATCTCCTACAGAGTGGGGGTAAAAAAAGCTTTATTGTGAAGAGAGGAAGATAAGCAGGGAAAGAGAAAGAACAATTAACCCACAGGAAGGTGAGGAATTGGTTTCAGCAGTTCTAAATGCATGAAAAGGAAATTCGTGGTGAGGCCCCCAAATCCACTTTTATAATAATAAAAACAAATCTGGCTGTTTTCCTGATCTGCCGCTACTGGGTTTTTACCCTTATCCGTGTGCGTGCTGCCCCACGCCCGAATGCAGCCATCCAAGTGCCACACTTTTGTTTTCCACTTTGAGTCTTGTTTGCACAGTGTTCCAGTTGCAGTATTTCTGCCCTTTGGAAGCAAACTCAAGGAACACTTGGCATGTTTATCACGGAGTAAATTCATTCTAGAAGAATGCCGGATTGGCCATTTGAGTAACATGCCCTCAAATGAAAAGGTTTAGGTATATTGCTTTCATCAATTTCTAAAGACAGTGCATCCTCGCGTCCAGCAGGGGGAACCAGTGTAGAAGTCTTGCTTCCAAAACCCAGTTTATGCATTCTCAGGCAATTAGATTAGCATTCATTTCACTCTTTTAGAAGGGCATTTTGGCTGGTTTATAACTTTCCATCCATTTAAAATGTCTCAAATGGCTGAGTTCTTAGTGAAACAGTGGGCTTCCAGCGGTAGGAAAAAAAAAATCCCATTACACAGTTACCAGTAAGTATTTGATAAGAACAAGTTTTCTTTTTATCAGCCTTGTCTGTCTAGCTATCTTCACAGGAAGTCCATAAACAATAAAAAGTTAAATAGAGTGGGGAATGTAAACTTCTGGTTTTTAGAAGGGATTTAAAAGGCTTACAATAAATGTGAGGAAATACAAAGAAGTGACAACATATGTTGTTAACTTGAAAAATGTCAAACAGAAGCTAAATTCTCTCAGTTAATATACCTTTAAGATCACATATTTACTTCAGATAATAAATTTCCATAGCCTTCATGTTGAGAGGCACATAACACTGCTTTCCCATGTGGAAAAGCACCATGATCTGTGAGAATTCTCACCGTCACATCACTTGTGTTTCTCCAATGTTAGTATCCTGCCCCTCCCCCTTTCATATTATTCCATATTTATTGAGCATGTACTATGTGCAAGGATATTTCAGAAATTTTATAGAAAAAATAACAGACTCATACTGTAAAGGGGATTCATGTAAGCGGGAGGAAGGCACCGTTGGTTGGTTGATGGTAAAAACGGAATCCATGTTTATTTCTATATGAAAGAGGTTTACAAGGGCAAAATCTCAATGTTGGGGCCACAAATTGCTGTTCTGATCTTTGTAGTTCCTTTTGTGAACTTTGCAGGGGATGGGAAGAGAAAGGGGAAGCAAATCATAGCAAATCCGTACTGTTATTGGAGAAGAAATTGCTGTGTACTGCGTGTGTGTACTGTTAGCTTTTCTTAGATGGTTTCTGAGATTTCCAGACTTGGGCAGAGCCTATGCAGTTTAACCACAGTGGTTTGATGATTAGATTTTTGGTCCCAATTCTCCAGTCCCTGTAATGGATAATACATCTCAGTGTCCTCTCACTGTGGGCAGAGAACACTTTGTGTACCATTGATGTTGGGCTCGACCATGCGTCTTGATTTAGCTAATGAAATGTTAGTGGGTATGAAGTTAAAGGGCTTAACGGTGCTGCACATTTGAACTTGGTGTTTGTGCTCCTCACATTCGCCATAACAAGATGTCCCTGAAGCTACTGGTTTAATGAGGCTGAAAGATACATGGACTAGACTTAAACCCAAGCCATGGTTTGAAGCCAACCTGAGGCCATTCATAGCTTCAAACTGCCCAGCTGAGCCCAGCCTACATCTGCAGAAACATGGTCAACTTGCAGCCTGTAAGCATGAGAATCAATATTTTGGTATAAGGCACTGCATTTTGGGATGATTTGTTACACAGTATTATTGTAACAATAGCTGATTAATACAAATGCTATATTAATTTTTCTTAGGTCAGGAAGGCCCAAAGTTTTTTTTTTTTAAGTTAGCACTCTTTTATTTAAAAGGAATTCAGTCTTTAATTTTGTATTTTTGCCAGGCAGCTACATCTTCATTTCACACACTCCAAAATTCTCTAGAAGTCACACTCACACTCAAAAAATAAATTCAGCGTATTTAAAGGAGGAATGCTCTCAAAGAGCATGTGCTGCCATCAATGATGTTTATGTTATATTTAAGAGAGCTATGTGGGCAGCCAGATGATACGGCAAAATACCTGATAATATTTACTGAATATTGGCTATGTCCCTCCCAGTGTCTAAGTTATTTGCATAGCTTATCATATTCAATTCTTATAACGATCCAATGAGGTAGGTATTATTATTATTCTTACTTCATAGATGGAGGAACCAAGGCACAGCGACGTTAAGAAGTTTGCCTAAGATCCCATAGCTAGCAAGTGATGGCCGCAGGGTTTCAGCCTAGTCAGCCGATACCAGAGCCCACTACTGCCTCCTGGGAGACATAACATTTGTTGTGTATGCAAAATAATTACCTTGCGGGTCAGCAAAAATGGAAAAACAATACTTCATGCAACAACCCCTGGGGAAGTGAGCTACAGTCTCATATGGATGAGCAGAGAGAGTTAAGAACATGGAGCAGCTGCTCTTCTGACACTCCAGTCAGGTGAGCAGAGGCTACCACTCCGAACGTGTTTTTTTATTCTGGAATAATTTTAAACAACAGAAAGTTACAAGGACAGTACAATAAACTTTATTTTTTTCCCTGAACGTACTGAGGATAAGTTGAGAACATCATCACCTCCGTCAGCCCTGAGTATTTTAGAGTATGTTTGTACAAACAAGAACATTCTTCTCCATAACCGCAGTGCAACCAATGAGATCAGGAGATTGGCACCGACCACATTCCTGCCATCTAAGCCACACACCGCATTCAGGCCTAGCCAATTTTTCAGTAACATCTTTCACAGCAATCTAGGACCACATACTCAGGTGTCATGCCTCCTTAGGCTCCTGGCATCTGACACAGAGATAGCCTCCTGACCTCGCCTAAACTCTGTGCTGGGTGTCTGCACCTCTTCCCCTTACAGTTGAGTGCCTACCTTTGCTCAGCCTTACTTAATGTCTTTAGGAAGGATGAAAGGAAAGAAGAAAAGCAGGGAGGGAGGGAAACAGTTCCAAACACTTAAAAATTTGTCCTGGAGATGTCATCAGCCAATTCATCTATAGTTAACCCTTGAGCAACATGGACTTAACTGTGTGGCTACACTTCTATGTGGCTCTTTTTCAATAATCATATTGGAAATTCTTTGGAGACTTGCAACCATTTGAAAAAACATTTTTTCTTCAGCTTACTTTATTGTAAGAATATAGTATATAAAACACATTACATACAAAATATGGGTAATCTGTTTATATCGTCAGTGAGACTTCTGGTCAACACGAGGCTATTAGTGGTTAAGTTTTGGGGGAGTCAACAGTTAGATAGGGATTTTGGACTGCACAGGGTGTCAGCATCCATAACCCCTGCATTGTTCAGGGTCAACTGTGCTCAGTAAAACTGTATTTTATTGAATATTGGCTATGTTCTTCTCAGTGTTCCTCTAGATTAATCTTAGAAAAGTACGTTCCTGAGTTGGCTGCCTCATTATTCTAGTGGTAGCCTCATATGTGTCTTTCAGGGCAGAGAAAAGGGGCATGGTGGCTCGTCATCACATAACATGAGTGGTGACGGCGGCCTCCTAGGCACCTCCTCAGCATCAGGCATTTACCCGCTTAGACCCCTCATGCCCATTTCTGTGAATCCCACCACAATCCTACTGAGTTAGACTTTTAACTGTATTTTTACAGATTACGAAATCGGAGGGGACAAGTAACTTCACTGAAGTCCCACGGTTAGTGGCAGAGCTTAACTTAAACTCACGTCTGGATTCTGCCAAAGCCTAAGGTCTCTCTCTTGCCTAGCAGATTCCGGTGACCTCTTCTGGCCTTTGATCGCTAAACTCTGCATCCTCTGCTGAGATGTCTTTGCTTTTTCTGTGGTGTCCTCTGCTCCCAGCACAGTACCTGAGACCCAGCAGGGGCTCCGCAAACACGTGCCAAGCGATTAAAAGGAAAAAAAATTCATTTCCTCCTAAAGCAGTAATTCTTTTTTTTTTTTCTTGAACCAGGTTCCAGTTCTCAACGTCAAAAAGATATGCTATCAATCCAAGCCTCTGGATGAATCTCATTAAATTGTGGATTTGTTTTAAAATGTCACGTCTGTTCGATCACAAATAATGGTTCCTAAGAATCAAATGTGGTGGTACACAGGGAACATAAGGAGTGAGAGTCTGCCTGCGTCCGCCAGCCCCTGTCTCGCCTCCAGCCTCTCTCTCCGGGTCTGTGGCAATGGCTTCCCAGTGGGTTTTGCTGCCCCAGCTCTTGTCCTCAAAGTCTGTCCTCAACCGAGAGGCCAGACGGTTTGTCGTAAGTCAGTTCATGCTATCCTGCCTACTCAAATGCTCGAAAATGCTCGAAAGCAACAAGACCCTGTGGGGTGGAGGCCCCTGTGGTGTGCCTGACTTCCGCATCTCCTTGCTGCCTCTCTCTGCTCCCGCCACACTGGCCTCAGTGCTCTCTGTCCCTCTAGCACACTGTGGTCTCTTCTCCCAGGTCTTCGGGCTGCCTGTCCCCTCTGCCTGCTGTGCTTTCCCTCCAGTTCCTTCAAGTCTTTGCCCAAATGTCCCCTTTTCAGTGCTGAAAACTCCACTTAACTTTGTAATTTCCCCCCGCCCTGCCCCCCCACAAGCCATCCTCCTTATCCTGATCTAATTTTTATTTTTGACTTTTTCAATAATCATCTATCATCTTCTAATACATAATTTCAGTAGGTATTATGTTCAGAGTTGATGTCCGTCTGCCCC
Source organism: Smutsia gigantea (assembly GCA_032199065.1). Classification (NCBI taxonomy): domain Eukaryota; kingdom Metazoa; phylum Chordata; class Mammalia; order Pholidota; family Manidae; genus Smutsia; species Smutsia gigantea. Next base: position 48,266 of record JAVSCE010003511.1, on the reverse strand, counting down.
CCCCTTGAACGCGAGCTCCGCCTCGGCGAGGATCTCTGCTGCATTGTCGAGTCTCCTGAGTACCCAGAATGAGCCCACGGTAGGTGTTCAATAAGTATTTGTGAATTAATAAACTATGATTTTCCTGTACTTGGTCTTGTGTGACCAGTTCAAAAATTGTTCAGGGGAAAACATTTCAAGGGAAAAAAAGAGGAAAATTAATTTCTTTTCCAATAAGGTTATATCATGTGGGGCAGAATTTTTCAAGGAAGGTAGAGGAAGCCCAGGCACTTGTTAAAGACACCTATCAACATTTTGTCTCCTTACTGGGGCAGTTATCTTGAAGAGGGTCCCCTTCCCTCAGGACAGCGGAGATTATGCGTGGAACGTGTTACGATACAGTCATCCAGACCAGCGACTTGGCCCCTTCTGGGAAGGTGGAGGAACACGCATAGCCCATCCAGGGAAATGCTGAGGAGTGTTCTACCGGCAGTTAGTACTTGGTTGTACTCAAAATAAAATCAAGGAGTAGTACAACCACGCCTCACTCACAGAGGGCGTGTAAGACCCACAGCTGGTCTTCAGCGATAGGATAGAGAAGGCAATCACCTTGCTCCTATCTCTTTCTAAGAATGTCCCCAAACAGCATACTTGTGCATGTAGAGGGGAGAGGAAGATTGAACCTATTATTTTTAAAGCATATGTATCTGTTAAGGAAGGCTTAAGTGTGACACACGTTCAATGAAAAGAAACATGGAGACTCTAGTGTTCACCTGTCCCTTCCGTATATTTTGTATGACGGTAAGTGGAGCGCCAAGAGTTCAGTAAGAAGCTCAACAAATGCCTGCGGGAGGCCTGAACCCTGCAGCCTCCCACAGTCAAGGGATGACCCTGGAATACCCAGACTTGCCTGGGGAGTATCTTGGTATAAAAATAGCACAAGGTGGTGCACCAGAGTTATTTTCAGTATCACACACACCCTCTTAACAGAGAACATATGGTTCCCCCATATGGCATGTTAATACAAATATTTTTACTCTGATGTGGTTAGTTTTTAATCCAAGGATTTCCAAGTACTTTACAAACACTATTCATTAACAGTCTTCCCTGGGGAAGTTTCAGTGTCTCATAGAGATACTGAGCATCCTACACAAAATCAATAATCATTAAGGAATGACAATAACAAGAAATATATTAATGTAGCATTTTAAAAAAGATTAAGAAACCAACACATGGGAATTAAATAACTTTCCCAAAGTCTTCCAATGATTTCACGGTGCAACTAAGGTTAGAAATCAACTCATGCTGATGCTCATGGTTATGGGTATTCTACTAGTGGACTTATGCTGGCAAACTTTCAGGTATGCACATAACCTGCTGTCTATACCATAACTGGGAAAATCATGACCAAAATAAAGTTACACGATAGCATTACAATGGGATTTTTTTGCTCTCTCTTTTCTCTTTTAAACAAAACAATTGTACTTTCCATTAACTTTAAGACCTAAGGTTAAATTTCCTTCTAAAAACGACATTTCCCTCTATTGTCCTTTATGTTTCTGAACCAAGATAACTGGTGTGCCTACACATTTGTTTAAAACAGATTCACATTGTGTTCTATGCAGATCTTAAATACAGAACTGGCAGGATGAAATGCTGTTTTGCTTTTTTGTTGAACAGAAAGTATATAAAGATGCTCTTTGAATAGAAGAATCAGTCCATGAATAAATTCAAAAGCTATTAGGTATCTTTGTCATCAATTACTGTTCGCTGAGTACCTACAAAGTTCAAGATGGTGGAGAGGGAATAAATTAGGTTATTCAGAAGACAGAAGCCTTTCCCTCAGGGTGTCAACAAGAGAAAGATGGATGGAGTGGTTTCATGAGATGTATCTGCCCGCACAAGGTGAAACTGAGGCTAGAGACAATTATTTAGAGAAAGACATGAAATTTTATCGCATATGTGTTGAGCTGCATTAAATGAGGATGATCTGAGTAAGTGTTAGGTTCTCGGCTTTATTTTGTTCACATGGCTCTTTGGGAAATCACTGAAGATGTATGCCTGCTGAGGGCAAGCGTCCCTCAGGGAGGCTACATTCTGTATATGTACATTCCAAGGGCGGACAGTTGCCCATTACTGTGGGGAGTGAAAACCTCATTTTCATGTGTCTGCAATTTTCCCCCTTTAAAATAGTTGCTCCTTCAGTGTTGAAACATGCTATTTTAAGTGGCAAAAGTAAAAATTTTAAGACGTTGATTTGGAATTTTGAAGTTTAGCATGAAAGCAATATATGGATTTTCTATAATACAGTGTGAACACTTTAATAAAAACTTGCCCTCATTCGAATTATAAATCTGCAGAGGGTAAAACTTGACAACCACTCCTAAGCTTACTAACTATAAAAACAACAGGGCTCTATATTCGTATTTTTTTCTCTCTTTAAAAGTTGCAGAGTTCCAGTAATGGTTTTGTTTAACCAAATGTTTTCTTAATAGCTATTTGACAGCACTAAAATAAATGTCAACACAGTATTCCCTTTATTTCACATGAAAATAATTCACAAGTGCAGACACCATACACCTTTAGTTAGAGAGAGCAAACGTTCGATTCATGTCCCAGGAAGCTGTCTGCCCCAAGGTCCCAGGTTCGGGTCTCCTTCTAGAGGAGAAACTTGGAAGTTACTCTGTCTGGAGCAGTGGTTCTCAAATGTCATTGTGCACCAGCATCCTTTGAAGGGCTTGTGAAAATACAGATTGCTGGGTGCTGGGGTAGCAGATCTGGGGTGAGGCGTGAGTATCTTCATCTCTAACAAGTTCCCAGGTGCTGCTTCTGTAGGCCCCACACCTGGAAAACCATGGCTCTAGGCTGTAGAGTCTCAGCGGATAAGAACAGCAAGTGTGATATTATCTGTTTTCATTTGTTATATATGGCAATGAACAGCCACTCTTGTCGTCATTAATGTGTTTTTCATTTTCCAACTTCTCCTGAGGCCACTAGATGAGTAATCCCTTGAGATGACAGTAATATTTCTTAAAAAGAAAAACAACTTAGCGTTTTCATGAAATCAATGTATAAAATTTTAACTGAACTTCCTATAAAATGTCACTAAATTTAAAAGTAAATCACCTTAGCTTAAAATGTATTCACCATTGAACAAAACTTGGTGATGGTTTCCTGCGTTCTGGACTCTGTGCCGGGTGCTGTAGACACAGGAATGCAGATAGTAGAGGCCGCCCCACCCACCACACTGGGAGCTTACTGGGGAGACCCTGGGGGTCACACGTCCAAGTAAGTAGGAACACAGTACTGAAGGAAGCAGAGAGGGAGCAGTAGGGTGGAGAGAAACCCAATTCCATCCTGAGGGTCAGGGAAACTTTCTCGGTGGAGGTATGCTCCAGCAGAGACATTTGTCATTGAGCAAATATTTTTGAACACACAGCCCCTGCTAGACTCTGCCCTGTAGAGCTGTGTGGCCCACTCTGAGAGTCACCAGCCACAGGTGGGTACTGGGCACCTGAAATACGGCGTGTCCAAAATTTTGAGTATGGCACAAAAAAGGATAAAACATCTCATTAAAAATTTTTATGTTATGTGTCAAAATGACAATTCTTTGGCTATATTGGGTTAAATCCAATGCAGAATTAAATTTAATGTTGCCTGTTTCTCTTACTTTTTAAAAAGATTGCTTCTCAAAAATTACACATGCATTTGTGACTCATGTTATATTTCTACTGGATGACACTGCTCTAGACGTAACTAGGGAGGGGAAGAGTTGTGGAGCTCAGAGTCCAGTGGGGCAAATAGATTTTGTAGCTGCAGCTGTCAAGTCCCCTGAAACTCCGCTCTGCTTTCTGTGTACTCCAGTGGCTCCTCCCCATGCACTCATGTGGCACTCTACCCTGGAGAGTTTTCTAGGCTGGACAGGATGCATGTCCTGTGCAGCCAGTTTGGAAGCAGCCCTCAAGCAGTGATGAACAGGAGGAGGCAGTTAACACACTGTGTTCATGCCCCTTTAGTGGGACGACTCCACATCCACGTTGCCTCCCAGACTTGTGCGGGACCCAGTCCTGGCTGCCAAGGACAGTCTGCCTGCTCATGAGCTGTATTTGTTTCATTCCCTTCCCTGTCTCACATCCCTACTTTCCTCCTGGCACTTCCTGGAATCAGGAGTGGATGGATGGAGGTGTGAAGGATGAAGAATGTTGCCCACCTCTACTGCAAAAGCTCTGAATTACCTCATTTATACTCATAACAACTTCAAGGTGCAGATATGATAAATATAGGTGAAGAAGTGATATCTGGACAGTTTAACTTGCCAAAGGTTCCGTAGCCAGTAGGGAGTGGGAACAGGATTTCAGCCTTGGTTATCTGCCTCCAAAGTGAAATCCGTTAGTCACTCTGCTAAGATGCTACGTGGAATCCCACCCAAGCACATGGCCTGGGGAAACTGGGGTGTTGGGGAGCTGCTACTGAGTCTGGGAACAAAGGGGCACATTGGTTTAAGGTGCCCATGAGATATGTGGTAGAGATTTTTCCTTAGAAAGGAAGGGAAGCCAAATATACAAGGAAAGGAAAAGCAGCTCAGGAGAAAGCCTTCTAAAATGGTATCTAGAGAATCTGCACAGGAAGTTCTTTAAAAGTGAAGTGTGCATATGCAGGTTTACCCCACCATCCAAAAGTTTTGGTTGCCACTTTTTTACAAAAGGCCTACATTAGGACCTGTTTTTTCTTCCCGGGAGAAATCTGAAGAGGATTTTTGCTTTTATGAAATGGCGATTGCCTCTTGGCTTTGTGCGCTTTTGGCTTAGGAACTATTTCCTTCCTATCTAAAAGGAAGGTTCTGCTTTTGGATGTGGGGGAAACCTGTCATGGTCATTTTTTTATATACTTATGCTACTTGTTGAAATTCCTGGTTAGCTTTCTATTTTTTTCTTTTATGATCTTGTCTGGGGTGTATTTTTGACTGGTGGTGTGAAATAGTTGCTCCCAGTATCTGTTCTCTTTATGCCATAAATAGGAATATATCCTACTGTATTGTCCCGGCCAGCCTGAGCAAAAGGGCTCCAGCCTCTTTTATTCCATTTCTGCCTACATTCTGTGAGTTCTACATCTACTTAATTCCTTCTTCTTCTACATATGCCCAATATTGTCATGATTTCTTTGTCATCAAGCTGGGCTGTAAGAAGGTATCAGCTGTCTTTTTTTAATTCAGTGTAAATCACTTTTATTTAGTAATTAACTTGTCACCTCTCTCAACACTACTGATAACACTCTAATTATCTAGTACTCCTAACTATAGCACTAGTTCTATAATTAATATACTGAGCATCCAGACCTCTTGGTTTTGAATTTAAATACCCCCAAATTTCTACCAGGCATGTTCCAAAAAGAGTTATTGGGGTCTTATTTTGCTTTGAACAAATAAAATTCTATGTATTTTTTTCTTTATGTTCTCTTCCCAATGTATGTATCTTTCCCCTGTTTCAGGGCAATACCTGCTGGCAATTCATTACCTCCTTGAGATGAAAATCACATTCTTAATGGCCACCTGAAACAATTAGTCAACAGACTTAAAGACAAGGAAAAATTGTCTAAGGGGCTGATGTTATTTTAGACAACTTAGTGTAAATATCAGAAGCCACATCAAAAGACAAATAGCAACATCTGTTTCTTCTCTCCTGGTGGCAAAGTAGGCCACAGACAATTAAGTCTTGCCAGTATGTTCGATGCTATAGATATAAAATGACACACGAATCCCTAGCTGTACAGTCTTCTGGCATATGCTTTGTTCTTTCTGCCAAACTGGTCGATTTGCAGGAGTCTACCCTTATCTAATGTACTTTTTTGGATCACTGTCCAGGAATTCCAGTTGTCTCCTCTCCACAGAAATGTTTGGGAAAAAATTACTAAACAGCCTTGTGATCAATGAAAAGATAGATCTCTGCAAATGATTACAAGCATGCAAAATGGCAGTCGATCTACCTGGTGGACATTGGTCTATTCCCTCACTGGTTCTAGGGACAGTCATTTGATATGCAGAGCCCCCTCTCTGACGCAACCTATGCCACCCTATGAGGAGGGAGGAGAGGCAGCAGGGAAAAGTGGAGACAGTTCGATGGTGGGCAGATGATTGAACACTACGAGTGAGGAAGACCACAGGAGAACACTCCCACAATAGATTGGGAAAGGGTTTTTAGAACTTTCTATCTGCTTGGCAGCTTGCTTATGGAAATAAATTACTCTGCCTCTCCCTGTTCTCATTACAAATGTCAGATGGTCCTGGACTTGCTGGAACCAATTTCCCTGCTTTAACCCCAGAAGATCTGTAGTTTGTAAAATTATCAAAATGGGTTTTTTTTAACTTTTTTATTAAGTATAGTTGACATACAACATTATATTAATTTCAGGTGTACAACATAGTGATTTAACATTCATATACATTGCAAAATGATCACCACTGTAAGTCTAGTTACCATCTGACATCATACAGTTGTATGAATGTTTTCATCAGAAAAATCCCAAAATAAGCAGTACTGTAATGAAGGCTGCCTTGTGAATGCAAAAGTCAATCCAAAACATGTCACATTAGATCAAAAGTCTTTTGATCATGTGACAATATTTGGACAAATACTCAAATATATGCGTATACCACTTGAACCTTTCAAAAGAATGGCAAGTGAAAAATTTCCTCTGAAACTGGCTATTAAATTTGTGATTAGAATCATTCACAAGAACAAATAACTACAGGAAGGAACATTATATATTCAAAATGAAAGATGACCCTTCAAAATCTGTCTAATTAAAGCTAATTAAATTGTGATTTGGGTCAGTTTTAATTATAGCTAATAATGAGTCCTACAAAGTAGGCTTTAAGAGGGTTAAACAAAGACTTAAGCCTTGTGATTAGGAAGCAGCTATATACCTGGTTCATTGCCCCCTTAAACAACTTCCTTTATTCATAGCCCACACTGCCCACTCTTGCAAGGTTTGCCATGTTTTCATGTAGCATCTCAAGTGAGCAATTTTGTAGAGCTACCAGTGTGGTCCCAGTAGTAAAATAAGAAATCAGCCCTACTTATCTGGGGCTATATGAAGCACCAAATATGGTGAACAGCTTTTAATTTCTCCCTTCAGTTTTGTTTTTATTTTTGCCTCTTCTAGTATGAATTTATTAATCACATATATAACTTAACACATTATCTTTTGTTGACTCATGGGTTAAGTAATACATTTTTATCAAGGCTGTGGTAAAATGAAAATGTAGATTTTTTAAAAGCACCCAAGCATTTTGATAACAGTTGTTCATGAAAACACAGGCTTTTTTTTTTTTTTTTTGGTGCATTCAATATCATTCATGAGGCTGTAGAAAACAGCAAAGACACAAAAGTCAGAGACTGGATTATTTTTCCCCATTAAAAGCTAAATCTGACACAAATTCCCTAAATGTCACCATTGTCATATACAGCCTCTGTGGTGCCAATATTTAGTGAGCAGTAAGGAATACTTACTGGCAGTCCATACATTTTTCACTCTGCTTGTTGAAGAAGGTTATTGTTATTCATGTGATGGATAGAAATGCAAAATGAGTTCTCTGAGAGACCATAACCCTGCAGGTCCATAATTCTTCTCTGACGGCAACCCATTAGTCATTTCGGTGGCTTAATTCTTGAACCTGTTTCTGTCTCCCTGAAGGAACTAGAGAAATCCTATATGTAAAATGCATCCAACCTAAAAAGAGGACCCTCGGCTCTTTACCTCAAGTAAGATTAAACTGGAGACAAGGAAAAGTGTCATAAATAAACAGAAAGGAGATGGTTATCATGGCTGGGTGGTGGAGAAGCACATCTAAATATTTCCGAGGACACAGGAAACATATTCCTATGGTTATTTTAGAGCAGGGGTCAGCAAACTCTTGCCCGAAGGCCTGTTTTTGTACAGCCTGCACACTCAGAATGGTTTTTACCTTTTTAAAGGGTTGTAATAAAAACAAAGAAAAATAGGCGATAGAGACCATATGTGGCCTGTGAAGCCAAAAATATTTCCCATCTGGTCCTTTACAGAAGTGTGCTGACTCCTCTTTTAGAGCAACCTGGTGGAATCATGGGAGACAGCTCAGCCTCGAGAACCACACATCTGAACGCCACGTAGAGGGGTGAGTCTCCACGTGGCCTAGGAAATGACCTGATGTACTAAGGTAACTTTCATCTGCCTCCCATCCACGTCCACCAAAGATGGTCCTTTCTGCAAGGAGCAAAGTCCCTGTCTCTGCTGTGGTCTTACTGATGCCGAGATCCCAGATGCTATCAGAACGGACTTTTGACTTACACACAAACTTAAGTCAATAGGAGGTTTTAATACTTGAGCAGGTCCCAAAGAATCCTAAGGCAGAGACACAGCCAGGATGGAGGAAGTCTTGGAATAGGACACTAGAAAATTGGAATTATGGTGCACAAATTCTTAGAGTCCTCCCATCAAGAGGTGGAGCTTAATTTGCTGGATTAAGTGAGTGTGTGCTGGATTTAAGGACTTGCTTCTAATTGACAGAATATGGCAGAAGTGATGGTATGTCACTCTGAGATTAGGTTACAAAGTGACTGCTGCTTCTCTCTGGTCACTTGCTCTGGAGGAAGCCAGCTGCCATGTCATGAAGATACAGAGCAGGTAGGGAGAGGCCCATGTGGTGAGGAGCTGAGGTCTCTGGCCAGCTAGAAAGAAAGCGTCCAAGCCAGCTTCCCCAAGAGAGGGTGAATGTGGGAGGTGTGGTGAGTATATGTGAACACTGAACTGCATAGATGCCACAAATAATACATTATGCAGGTTTATCTCACCTTCAATGAGCTGAGAGTATGAGGGACCCACCAGGTGGTTGAGTGAATTTTAATGTATTTTCGTCCCATTTCCTTTTGCAGTATAACGTTTATCTTCATAGTCTACAGCTTCTCATGATCCATCCCAGTCCATCAAATGCTTCCCCTTTTGTGGAAATTTCTATGTCCAGAAGAGTGGGTTTCCTTCTAAGAAATCCCAGTATTGCCTGCAGAGAATTACCTTCCAGCAATTTAAGATGCCACCCCTGGCACTCTCCCTCTCCCTTCCTCCCCACCTCCCGTCTGTCCTTATGTCCCCCTCATGGTCCCTCAGCTACCCATTCCCTGTTTTCCCTGCCCTGTGCACTTTGGGGCATCCCTGCCAGCAGACAGCACCCAGCCTGCCTGCTTCCCACCCCCACACTCCTACAACTTTAGCTCAAAGAACCTTGAATGCGAAACATATTTCCACCTGGTCTGATGCAGCCTCTTATGTGTACAAACAGTGAGGTCTGAACAGCTTTCAGGCTCGGGAGAGGCAGGGTGCCCCAATGCCACAGAAGTTTCTATGCTCAGGGTACTGTTGGGTCTCACCCTATGCACCTCTTTGTCTGGCTGATCATTCGTATCCTTTAAATATGTTTCTTTTACATATATATATATATATATTCTTTATAATGACCTGATAATAGTAAGTAAACTCTTTTCCCCGAGTTCTGTGAGCCATTCTTGCAAATTATTAAACCCAAGGAGAGGGTTGTGAGGACCCCCTTCCTTAGAGCCATTCAGTCAAGAGTATGGGTGGCCCGGACTTGCAACTGGCACCTGAAGTGGGGGTTGTCTTGTCCGAGCCCCTAACCTGAAGGGTCTGAGGTGAACTCTGGGTAGCTCGCGACATAATTGAATTAAACCGTAGGACGTTGGTGAAGTTGGAAGGCTGGAGAATCAGTTGGTGAGGGAAACAACCTACACATTTAGTGTTAGAAGCGTTGGGAGTAGAAAGAGATCACATTAGCAGTAGTAATACTTAGGCACTGTGCTAGATGATTAGATGTGTTTTCTCAGTTTTTACCCTAACTCCTGTGAGGTGGATTCCATCCTTGCCTCATTTTTTAGGTAAGGCAGGTGAGGCTTCTGATAAGTAATGTGCCCAAATTCCCACTGATGAAATAAGGACTTAGACCTGGTCTAACTACCCTGAGATTATTTCCATACTCTGATTCCCACCTCCTTTTTGGCGCCGGGAAAACGTCCCAGCAAATTCATTGCTGCTTAATGATGACCTGAAATGACCTTCACTTCCCAAATTTCTGTTAATAAGATAACAGAAATTGCTCTGGCATAGATTTACCTGTGGTCAAATAGCCACAGGTTTGATATTCAGGGGGCTATTCTCTGCCCAGGAAGAAGATTTCAAAACATAAATTATATACAAGGCAGGAGATATTAGAAAAGAAAGGGATTAATAGGCTTCCTGTAACTCCCACATTCTGCTTTGGGGAGCAATGTTTGTATTACCATACTCAGTGATCTTTTAGTGCCTAAAAAAACTCTTTCAACAATGATTTAGCTTAATTCAACTCCCCCTCCCGCCCCTCCAGTAAAGCAAGCAGGACTCTTCATTCAAAAGAAATGATTTGCGGTTGTGGTGAATTCCCTTTGTCCATTTGCTTATTCTTTTGCTTAATCATTTGGCCACCTACAAATACATACTGAGTGGCTGGCATTTAAAAAAAAGGTAATTTCTATAAAATACTATAAGCCCTTTTGCTTTAAGAGGTAAATATATAAGAAACTTTAGGGCTGCATTTGTTCTCAGTATATTTTTTATATATAAAGCACTGTCCGCTTTGACCAGAGTTGAACTTCTGGAGTAGAAATCTATTACCTTGAAGATGAAAAAGTGGCCAAAAGCCAGTAAGAATTGACAGTTTTTCAACCCGAAGAGCAAAGAGTGTTTTATGGACTAAAACAAGAAAGACACAAACAAATGAGAACATTCCAAACTTATGTATGTTATAATTTGCAGGAAGCTGGCTTTTTATCTGTTTTGGCTAAAACTTCACTGTGAGTTCATGAAGGCTTATGATGCTTTTGGCTGGCACCTGCGGAAGAAATAACGGCAGACCTAAGGGAGTGCAAAGACAGACGGCCAGGAGCGGTTCTGCACCAAGGAAAGTAAAAGTTATGAATCTCCTCCGGAAAGAATACACATGACAGGGAATTCTTGGGTTTGAGACCTGATTTCAAAATATGGATTTGGGCCATACTTTTTCCAGGAAACTAGCAAGACTTCCTCCCTGCCCTGTATACGATTTTACTGGACTGAGTCAGTTTTCACTTCCACACTCAGGCTATTTAAAAAGGTGTTTTGTTTTCTGGATCTTTTTTACTGTGCAGAAGAAAAATGGGTATCTATCATCTAGAAGGTGTAGTAATAACAGTGAATATAATAATAGTGTTCACATCTATCATTTTTGAGTGCTTACTATGTAATCTGCATGTCAGATTTTATACTTGTTCTTATGATTACTTTACTTCTAATCTGTGCCCAAATCCCAGGAAGGAATGATTATTATTCCTGTTTTCTGGATGAGAAACTGAGGCTTGGAGGAACTTACCAAGGTCTATAGGCCATTCAGTGCCAGACCTGCTGCCATGTAGGCTGTGCCCTTTTCTGCTGTGACATGTTTCAAGGTGCCTGTCCCATGACTTGAACTAGGAAAACATTCTCAGCTTACTGTATGAAAATACTCACTATCATACAACTGAATTCTGCAGAATTATATTTTAACTGGAATTTAAATAAATTGCTAGGCATAGATACAATGTGAACTCATCACTATCTTTTGTTTCAGGACTTTATTTGCTTTGCATCCTCTGCCCCAATAAACATCCTCTTTGCATACCAATAACTTTCTTCGAAGGCATTTTTTTTTTGTAGTTGAGGGATGTGATGTTTTAATCACATTTCACAGGTTACTAACTTTTGGGGCAATGAGCTAGACTGCTTCAGACTTGTCTTCGTGAAACTCAGTACTTGGAATCTAACACTGTACAGTATTGATGAATAAGCAAGGAAAGCAAAAACCTCAGGATTCAGCTTCCTAGGATGGAATTCAAAATTTATATTTCGAAATCAGGTCTCAAACCCACAAGCTGGCTCTTTACATTATTTCTACAATGTATTTTCTAGAATGCATCCTGCGGAAAGCTTGACCTGCATAAACAACACTGAAGGACTCTAGGTATTGAAACATGGAGCTGTAAAGTGATCAGAAGGCTACGCAGATGATGAGGTCCAACTTTCCCAATTTAATAAGCGGTTGATAAGGAAATCAGGCAGCAGCTGAACACCAAGGGGAAACGATATGTAAACAGGCTGTCAGTATATAAACAAGAGGCTTCAAAGACAAGGTTACCCTGCAATCCAAAGGATTTCTGAGTGTAAACAGAAGCTCAGATTTCGCCTTTGCCTGGGGCTGCCATTTAAAACAAATCCACTCATAAACAGCACTATCGGCAGTCCTTTGACCCGCCGTCAAACAACTTCAAAATGCGTGACATTTTCAAACGTGAACACACAAATTTCAGAAGTCTGATTCCACACCACTTTCCAATGCACTCTGTTCCAGACCTAAGGTACCGTGTACTTTTTACAAATTCTATTCTTATTAGTCACAGAATCTTTCCGCAAGTTTGCTCCTATGGGCACCACAGACACAGCATGTCTTTCCTTTTGCCTTTATTTCCCCTTCGAATTTTTTATCACTTCTCCCACCACATTTTATTTTATTTTCCTTTCATGCAGCCTTGCTCCCTTCACTTTGCCTCACCCCTGCTTCTTGCTCATCCTTGGCATTTAGCTCTGGTTGAATACACCTCATCTACAGCTTCTCTCCACATGCCCAGAGTTCAAGGTGGGATTTTAAGTAGCCTCAATGCATCCTTGAAAATTCACTTTGATCGTTCATGATAAAATAAGAGCGGACAGGGGAAAATTGATAACAAAACATATCGTTAGCTATAGCATCGTGTCCTCTTAATTGTTTTTGTCTTAGAAAACAAAGATGCAACAATTCATCAGTCAACAGTACTGCTGCTGATGGACTGTGGTAGAATGCTCACCATCCATTCTTCCTGCTGATAATTCCCGTTTTCTTCTTGGGGGACCCACTCCCTACTCTCCGTCCAGGAGTTTCAAGCAGAGTTGCCCTCCTCCCTCCCCCACCCTTCCACTCCCAGAATTGTCCTGAGGGATCATGGCCTCCTCAGAGCATTGCGTGTCCCCGGACACAGTGACTGACCCAAGTTTTACCAATCAGAGGCAATGAAACTCAGCTCCAGATTTCTGTTGGAGCTGTTTAGGAAGAAGCACACCTGCTTCACGGGGGTCACGGAGGAGACAGCTGGTGGCCACCTTGGGCCCAGCACCGGGAGGATGTCTGAAACTGAGCCAACAGAGAGGGAAGCAGAGTACAGAGACGGGGACAGAGAGTCTGTCCTAATGCCATTATTCGATTCCTTGATCCAGTATTACCTGGTCTTCTCAGACACAGGTTTGCCTAAACCAGTTTGACTTGACTCTCTGTCCTTAAATATAAAAGTCTAGGCCTAGACAAACTATGTGGCAGGTCGCCTGTGGTTCTTACTTGGCTGCACATCAGCAACACTCTTAAGTTTTAAAAACTGCTAATATAAAAATATTCTTGGATGGGTTTGTGCAACCTTCTATGTAGCTTTCATCATTTTAGGGCTTCAGCCATGCCGAGCTCTGCTGTGATCATCATAAGAAAGTGCCTACTGAGTATATCACTGAATATGGAGATACTTTCTGAAGAGCGCTTCATAGACAATTCCGGGGTTGTCTTTTTGTCTATTTCCCACTTCTTTTGTATCCCCCATTCTTTTGAATTTAGTGTTCTTGTGCCGTCATCTACCGTCAAAACTGTCTCTTAGAGAACAGTGCCAGGTAAATATATATATATATATATTTATTTGAATTGGCTACGGTACGATCCCCAGTTTCCTATTACTCCTCTGACGGCACACACTCAAAATGCAAATTTTCACACACAAAGGAAGAATAACTCTTGAAATAACATTTGGTGCCATTGAGGGCTTGACGCTCACACTTGATTTAGTAGAGCTGCGCAGACAGCAGAGTGTGACTGACTGCTCGGCAAAAGCAACAGAATTTAAAGTCAGCAAATTTTATAGGAGAGTAATTTAAAACAGGAAACAGAAATGGTGAGTATACGATGGCATGACCAAACTTCCACCTTTCACAGGTCCAGGGGCCTTGGAAGAGACCATCAAGATCATACAGATTAAAGCCTTCATTTGGCAGAGACCAGAGACTTTCTAAGGTCAATCGCCATCAACAGGAATCCAGAATTTTTATTCCCCCAACTGTATCCACTCTTGATCTCTCTACTCTTGGATCCTAAGCTTGATAATTATCTAAAAGAAATATTAAGGCTTCCATACTCACATCTTCCGGCCTCTGCTTGCTTTCCATTAGTCATTCCATTTATAAATTAAGTTATATACATATGTATGCATGCATGTATAACGGATACCGGAGCACATTGTGTTTTTAAAAAATGGCTTCACCAATACACGTCCTATTCCACATGTATTTTTTTAACTTTTTTTTATTAAGGTATTATTGATATACACTCTTATGAAGGTTTCACATGAAAAAACCATGTGGTTACTACATTTACCCATATTATCAAGTCCCCACTCATACCCCAATTCAGTCACTGTCCATCAATGTAGTAAGATGACACAGGTTCACTGTTTGCCTTCTCTGTGCTACACTGCTTCCCCCATGATCCCCCACACCATGTGTACTAAACATAATACCCCACAATCCCCTTCTCCCTCCCTCCCCACCCACCCTCCCACACCTGCCCTCCCACACCCCTCCCCTTTGGTAGCCACTAGTTCCTTCTTGGAGTCTCTTGAGTTTGCTGCTATTTTGTTCCTTCACTTTTGCTTCTCCACATGTATTTTTAAACAATGTGATGTTGAGACTCTCCATCAAGAGGTGGCGTCTATGTTCTCTCCCCTTCAACCTGGGAGGATGTGCTAACTGTCTCAACTGATAGAATGTGGTCAAAATGACACTGCATGATTTTCAAAGAAAGGCCACAGAAGGTGACGTGGGTCCCAACTGGCTCTTACTCTTGCTCTTGAGATTTGCACATTGAGGCCTCTGAGTCAGTGTGTTAGAAGTCAGAGTGCCCTGAAATCCCCAGAAGAGACTAACCCTTCATGCTAGAAGGTCACATGCAGAGACTATAGCAAGCTTCAGAGATGCACAAGGAGCTCCAGTTATTCCAGCCTTCCCAGCCCAGGGCCCAGTCAAATGAGTGAGTGAACATCTGGATGATTCCACCTTCCAACTCCTGCACTACTGTAGCTGATGCTCAGTGGAGCAGAAACAAGTTATCCCTGTTGAGCCCAGCCACCCACTTTGCAGATTTCTGGGCAAAGTTAAAGTTGTCACTATGTTAAGCCAGTACATCTTAGGGTCATTTGTTATGCAGCCACAGTACCTGGAACAGATATTTTTCCCTCTCTCCAGCTAAGAGCACTAACTTTTGGGAGAAAGTATTCAGGAGCCTGTCAGTCAGGGTAATTTGGAGAAAGAGGAACTTTCTTAAGCATGCAAAGGCTTAAGATTCCAGGGCTTAATATGCAAACACAAAACCCATGACTGGCCAAGGAAAATGCAACGGGAAGGGAAAAAAATGGAAGAGAGATGAAGAAAACCAGACCATCACCACACAGGTGCATTTTAAAGGGTAAACACTGTTGCTCAGTAAGGAATACAAGAAGACCAGGGCCAGAGGACGGGAAGAGAAAAGAGTACAGGTAGAACATGGTTGAAGGAATGCTGTGTCTCAGAGGCTTGGGCACAGAAGGTGATGGGGATTCCAACTGGAAGAGATCAACCATGGTCCCAGCAAGAAGCAGGGGTGCATTCAAAAGGGCATGAAGAGTTTAATGAAGGGATATTTGAAAAGGTGTAAGCAGAATCAAGGGAAGTAGGAGGAAGGGTGTGGTTCAGTAGAACTGAGCAATAGCTAGAGATGGAGATGGCTTCCTGCAAGTGCTGTGGCCTGGGGCGAGGAGCACAGCTCTTTCTGACAGGCAGTGAGAGATCCAGGAGCATAAATATCCCAAGCACTTATTTTTCTCCTGTCCTCCAATCTCCTGCGAACACACCTTCACTGCTCTAGCCCATGCTTCCTCAACATGTGGTAAACGTGTGTTCTCGGCAGGGTAAGAAATAAAAGTCCCTTCCAAAAGGCCACAGTACCTAAACAGATACCCAACATACTTGTTGTGTGAAAATCTCAGGGTCAGGGGAGAGAATTAGGACAAAATGCCTAAAACAGCTCCTTGAGGTGGGTATGATAATGAAAAATAGTTAGAGAAACATGAGCTAGCCAGTTTGAAGTTCAAGGGCAAAGACTCCCATCCATGTAGCCCCTTGGTGACTGAGCACACAGGGCTTATTAAAATTCTTCCTGACCTTACCCTTTAGATTTCTGTCTATGCATGGGAACAGACAGTGGTTATGGTGGTTAATCCAGGAAAACTGTCTGTCCAGCAGGACAACCAATGAGGAGAATTAGCAAAATGTCCACAACCACAGTGAACCTTGCCATCAATCAGGAAGTTACCTTTACCTTGGATGTATTTTAACAGTTACAAAAAATGAGTACGTAAGTCAAGGGCACACCTATATTTGTATTAACCCTTCGTTAATTTGTTTATTTGGTACCATATAATGAACAAGCCAAATTTGAAAACAGGGCTGAATTAAGACTTTAAGAAATCCTAAACACTGCACTGATTTTTGTCTCTTCTCCCATCCTGTATCAAAATGATATTATATATATTTTTTCCTGACCTTTAGAAATCCTAAACACTACACTGATTTTTGTCTCTTCTCCCATCCTCATATCAAAATGATATTATATACATTTTTTCCTGGCCCAATCTTCACATATGCTTTAAAAGAAAACTTTTGTTTAAGTTATCTGATTATAATGTCCTGGATAATTAACCAAAGCTGAGCTCTTCTCATGTATTTTTGGTTGCCCTGCTTTACAGATATTCCAAGTGTATGTTGAGTCTCTGTTTTGGGTAGTACAGTATGGTTTGACCAGAAATAGTAGTAATGTGTAACTTCTGACTGTATAGCTCCATTATTATCATGTACATTGTTGCTATGACTTGTTAACTAGAAAATGTCTTGGCAAACTTTCCTCAGGTCCATGTTTTGGGATCTAGCTTTAATTTATAATAAGTTCATACAAGGAGCACATGTCACTGAAATGTCATGTCAGTGAAAAAGCTCACCAGACTGCCTGACATGCAAAAATAAGTCCAAACTCTGCTAGCTTTTCAAAGTCCTTCCTAATATAACCTCTAATCCACACCCACCCTTAACCCCAATTCCTCGGTAACATGGGTCTTTTGTTTCTTTTCTGTCTGCCAAACTCTGAAGTTTCATAATTTTTTCTAGCCATCCTCATACTCTTCTTCTTCAGATTTCCTCAGTAAAAATAAAAGGCCCAGTCCCTACCCTCCTTCAGTGAGCCTGTGCCTTGGTGTTCTCTCTAACCTCTCCAGGTGATTTCCAAACCAACGCACCAAGTTTGAGAACCCAAAGAATTTTGGTTTCTAAAACCCAAAGTTTGAGAAGCACTGGCCTATGTTTTGGCATCAAACTACCTTATTTCTAGACCTGATTTCCCAGAGTTCCTAGCCTTGTGACATTCTGAAAATGTTCCACTTCTCTATGCCTCTGTTTCCTCACCTGTAAAGTGGGGATATTATAGCACATGCCCAATAGTACTGTTATAGAGATGAAATGAGTTAATAAATGTGAAGCACTTAGAAAAAATACCTGGTACAGGACAAATACACAATGCATGTTAGCTAAATGGTCACTTTAGATGCCTAGAAGTGCTAATGTTGTCTCAAATGCCTAATCAATACAGGCAAGGCAGTTCCTCTTGGGTTTGAGGGAATCTGTGGTGCTGGACCAAGTTCTCAGAAAACAGGATATTTAAACTTGTGGTTCTCAACTTTGACTGCACATTAGGGTCACCAAGGTGCTTAAAAAAAATACTGTTGACTGGGTTCTGCTGCCAGAGATTGGATTTAATTGGTCTGGGCAGGTAGAACATAGGAATAGTCATTTTTAAAAGCTCCCCAGATGATTCTAGTGTGCAGTCAGGGCTGCTTAGGCAGTTTGATCAACTGTTGACCTGAAACAGTTGTTTTTCTGTAGTATCATATAACCATTACCTCCCACTTTCTGAAATACTAGTTACTAGCTAATTAGCCACTATTTGTGGTCATGCTATTTAAGTACAAGCAGGGCTGTACTCTGGAAGGTTTAACCCAAGTTGGGCAATTTATTCTCTTGGCCACAGTTGTAATGGAAGTCTTGTGGGAGGACTGTTGGAACAATTGGAGGGATTCATCAAGGAGGCTTGATCCTGACAGCTGGTTCTTCAAATTTTACCATCAAGATGACCTGGTTACGCTATTTTCACGCTTCTCAAATTGTGATCCACACACCGAGCGCTCAGATCCAGTTTCTAAGTACTATTTTCCACTAAAAGGAACCAAAGCTCCTTAAAGAAACAGCTGATGTCAGGGCTGGGACAGGGAAAACGTAAAATGAGCTTGAGCACCTGGTTGGCCAGAAAGCAAGGAAGTGCTCAAGGATGGATGGGGACATGTCAAAAGGGCACAGAAGCCACCTTGAAGGGGCCCTTGATAGCCATCGATTATAATCCTCTACACAGAATAGAAAACTAAGTCCATAATGATATAAACAAGAGAATAATGAATAAATTGAAAGATTGATGAAGAATAGGTTATTAAAATAGTTTCAAGATACCTCCCCACAAGATATACACAAACTACAAAAGGGAAAAGGAGTAGCTGTACAGTCGAGGAGCCATGTGGATCCAGCTTTAATCAGATAATCAGAGTCAGCATGGTCAGCAATAGGCCGAACTGAAATCATGGGTGACCTAGAGCATACCATGAAAAGGACACAATATCACTTCTGTGATACTTTTGCAAAATACGTAACTTGAATACAATCATGAAATGCCATCAAACCCAATTCAGAAACATTCTACAGTAGAATTGGCCTGTAATCTTTCAAAGAGTCAAGATCAGGAAAGTCAAATGAAGGCTAAGGAACACTTACAAACTGGAGGAGAACAAAAGGAGGAATTCATGACAACAAAATTTAATATGTGATTTTGAACTGCATAGTTTTGTTATAAAGGACATTATTGGAGAAAATGGTGAAACTTCAGTGGGATCTGAAAATTAAAGGTCATAATGTATCAATGCTCATTTTCTGATTTGGGTCTTTTTATTGTACTCATGGAGTGGGACTGGCCATGTTTGTAGAAAATGCACCGTGAAATATTTGGGGGTGAGGAGCAGCAGATCTGCCTCTTACTCTCAGATCCAGAAGAAATTGGTTCTTTTCACCGTCTATGAAAATTTGCTCTAAATTCAAGATAGTTTAAAATAAAAAAAAAACAAGTACATAAAAAACGGTGCTCCAAAGATGCATTGTGTTGAACTAAAATACAGCTTTCTGCTCTAGTGGAGGCCTGGGACTGGGGACAAGAATCCACAGTTTTAGCATTCACTGTAAGTGGCAGCATTAGACTGAGGGAATAAGTTCTCCCTAGGGTAGCAGTTGGCAACCTTTCACCAAGCCCTCAGCAAAAATGCCCCACTTTCACCCCACATTTTAGAGCCAACCTCCTCATTCATCCACCCCTTTCCTCTCAAAACCTGTATCTACTTTCTTTCTGCCAGCAGCAATGATTGTTAAGAGATCAGTGGAGAAGTCTCAGGATAGAGAACTAAGAAGTTATTCAAGTGATCCACTAGTGTTTTTGTCCAAGGAGAATAGAATACCCTGGTTTTCTGTGTATCATTCTTCAAGCAGGGTGATCCCTGGAGATGAAGTCATTTCCTAAGACTGCCTCTGTGGGCTCCAGAGTGACAGAGTTAGGAGAGAACAGGCATGCTTGAGCGAGGTGTTAGGGAAATGTGGCATGTGGCCAGGTAATTCTAGTGTAGGTGAATAGTTTTAAGGCTCTCTCTGGTATAGTAGGAAAGCACAACTTTGTTACACTCAAAAATTGAAATTTTGAAATACAATGGCAAATCCTAATGTGAAAATCCAATACTGTTCATATAGCCATACTTTTCCTTAAACATAAAACAAAACAAAACCATTCTCTGCTGAAAAATTAGTAGTATTATAAGCCACCAAATGTCAAATCAGTATGGTGCCAACACTGAAAAAAAAATCACTAATGTTTTAGCTCTATAAACCCAGGGACTGAGTTTTCAACAAAACAAGATCAATGCATCTGAGGCATGCATTCTTTATTCACAGTTTTGGAAATGAAAATGGATAAACAGGTAAACACATGAGGTCTGAATTACAGACACCTGTAAGACTTAAAGAAATATAATTTACAAAAAAACACTAGTATTAAAAAGACTCACTGTATATACCCCAATAAACTGCCCTTTACCTTTGGCTTTTTGGTTGCTAACTTAGGATCACCTTTCATGGGAGTCCTCTAGACAATTTTAGAGGACTTTTAAAAGAAAGTTCCTCCATCTGTGAAATGAGAGGGTTGCGCTAGATGTTCTCAGAGGCCTATTTGGCTATTAAAACACATGATTCAGAGCTTTCGAATTAAGCATGGAAATATTTACTGGGCATGAAGGAAATAGCTCATAAAGAATCAATTTTCATGAATTGGAGGTTATGTTGAATTATAGAATTTGATATTTAGAAGGGGATTCTGGGACATTAGGTGAAGGATTTGATTAGGAGCCTGAGAGATGAAAATAGAATTCGGGTGTACTGGGTCCTAGTTAGGGGTTCTTTGTTTTTTTTTTTATTAAGGTATTATTGATATACACTCTTATGAAGGTTTAACATGAAAAAACAATGTGGTTACTACATTTACCCATATTATCAAGTCCCCACCCATATCCCAATGCAGTCACTGTCCATCAGTGTAGTAAGATGCCACACATTGACTATTTGCCTTCTCTGTGCTACACTGTTTTCCCCGTGATCCCCCACACCATGTGTACTAAACATAATACCCCTCAATCCCCTTCTCCCACCCTCCCCACCTGCTCTCCCATACCCCTCCCCTTTGGCAATCACTAGTTCCTTCTTTAAGTCTCTGAGTCTGCTGCTATTTTGTTCCTTCAGTTTTGCTTCATTGTTATACTCCTCAAATGAGGGAAATCATTTGGCACTTGCCTTTCTCCACCTGGCTTATTTCACTGAGCATAATATCCTCCAGCTCCATCCATGTTGTTGCAAATGGTAGGATTTGTTTGTTTCTTATGGCTGAATAGTATTCCATCGTGTATAGGTACCACACCTTCTTTATCCATTCATCTACTGATGGACACTTAGGCTGCTTCCATTTCTTGGCTATTGTAAAAAGTTCTGCGATAAACATAGGGGTGCATATGTCTTTTTGAATCTGAGAAATTGTATTCTTTAGGTAAATTCCAAGGAGTGGGATTCCCAGGTCAAATGGTATTTCAATTTTTGTTTTTTGAGGAACCTCCATATTGCTTTCGACAATGGTTGAACTAGCTTACATTCCCACCAGCACTGTAGGAGGATTCCCCTTTCTTTGCATCCTCACCAGCATTTGTTGTTCTTAGTCTTTTGGATGCTGGCCATCCTTACTGGTGTGAGGCGATACCTCATTGTGGTTTTAATTTGCATTTCCCTGATGATTAGTGATGTGGAGTATCTTTTCATGTGTCTGTTGGCCATCTGAATTTCTTCTTTGGAGAACTGTCTCTTCATATCTTCTGCCCATTTTTTAATTGGGTTATTTGCTTTTTGGGTGTTGAGGCATGTGAGTTCTTTATATATTTTGGATGTTAACCCCTTGTCAGATATGTCATTTACAAATATATTCCCCCATACTGTAGGATACCTTTTTGTTCTGTTGATGGTATCCTTTGACGTACAGAAACTTTTTAGTTTGATGTGGTCCCATGTATTCATTACTGCTTTTGTTTCCCTTGCTTGAGAAGATGCATTCAGAAAGAAGTTGTTCATGCTTATATTCAGGAGATTTTTGTCTATGTTGTCTTCTAAGAGTTTTATGGTTTCATGACTTACATTCAGGTCCTTGATCCATTTTGAGTTTACTTTTGTGTATGGGGTTAAACAATAATCCAGTTTCATTCTCTTGCATGTAGCTCTCCAGTTTTGTCAACACCAGCTGTTGAAGATGCTGTCAGTTCCCCGTTGTATGTCCATGGCACCTTTATCATATATTAATTGACCATATATGGTTGGGCTTATATCAGGGCTCTCTAGTCTGATCCATTGGTCTGTGGGCCTGTTCTTGTGCCAGTACCAAGTTGTCTTGATTACTGTGGCTTTGTAGTAGAGCTTGAAGTTGGGGAGTGTAATTCCCCCAGCTTTATTCTTCCTTCTCAGGATTGCTTTGGCTATTCCAGGTCTTTTGTGGTTCCACCTGAACTTTAGAACTATTTGTTCTAGTTCGTTGAAGAAGGCTGTTGGTATTTTGATAGGGATTGCATTGAATCTGTAGATTGCTTTAGGCAGGATGGCCATTTTGACAACATTAATTCTTCCTATCCATGAGTGTGGGATGTATTTCCATTTATTGGTATCTTCTTTAATTTCTCTCTTGAATGTCCTGTAGTTTTCAGAGTATAGGTCTTTCACTTCCTTGGTTAGGTTTATTCTTAGGTATTTTATTCTTTGTGATGCAACTGTGAGTGGAATTGTTTTCCAGATTTCTCTTTCTGCTAGGTCATTGTTAGTGTATAGGAATGCCACAGATTTCTGCATATTAATTTTGTATCCCACAACTTTGCTATTCAGATATTAGATCTAGTAGTTTTGGAGTGGATTCTTTAGGGTTTTTATGTACAATATCATGTCATCTGAAAAACAGGGACAGTTTAAGTCCTTCCTTGCCAATCTGGATGCCTTTTATTTCTTTGTGTTGTCTGATTGCTGTGGCGAGAACCTCCAGTACTATGTTGAATAGAAGTGGGGAGAGTGGGCATCCTTGTCTTGTTCCCGATCTTAAAGGAAAAGCTTTCACTTCTCACTGTTAAGTATAATGTTGGCTGTGGGTTTGTCTTGTCATATATGGCCTTTATTATGTTGAAGTACTTGCCCTCTATACCCATTTTGTTGAGAGTTTTTATCATGAATGTATGTTGAATTTTGTCGAATGCTTTATCAGCATCTATGGAGATAATTATGTGGTTTTTGTCCTTTTTGTTGATGTGGTGGATGATGTTGATGGATTTTCAAATGTTGTACCATCCTTGCATTCCTGGAATAAATCCTACTTGATCATGATGGATGATCCTTTTGATGTATTTTTGAATTCAGTTTGCTAATATTTTGTTGAGTATTTTTGCATCTATGTTCATTAGGGAAAATGGTCTATAGTTTTCTTTTTTTGTAATGTCTTTACCTGGTTTTGGTATTAGAGTGATGCTGGCCTCATAGGATGAGTTTGGAAGTATTCCCTCTTCTTCTACTCTTTGGAAAACTTAATGAGGATGGGTATTAGGTCTTCACTAAATGTTTGATAAAATTCAGCAGTGAAGCCATCTGGTCCAGCCATTTTGTTCTTAGGTAGGTTTTTGATTACCAGTTCAATTTCATTGCTGGTAATTGGTGTGTTCAAATTTTCTGTTTCTTTCTGGGTCAGCCTTGGAAGGTTGTATTTTTCTAGAAAGTTGTCCATTTCTTCTAGGTTATCCAGTTTTTTACCATATAATTTTTCATAGTATTCTCTAATAATTCTTTGTATTTCTGTGGTATCCATAGTGATTTTTCCTTTCTCATTTCTGATTCTGCTTATGTGAGTAGACTCTTTTTTTTCTTGATACATCTGGCTAGGGGTTTATCTACTTTGTTTATTTTCTCAAAGAACCAGTTCTTGCTTTTATTGATTCTTTCTATTGTTTTATTCATCTCAATTTTATTTATTTATGCTCTAATCTTTATTATGTCCCTCCTTCTTCTGACTTTGGGCCTCATTTGTTTTTCCTTTTCTAGTTTCCTAATTGTGAGTTTAGACTGCTCATATGGGATTGTTCTTCTTTCCTGAGGTAGGCCTGTATTGCAATATACTTTCCTCTTAGCACAGCCTTCTCTGCATCCCACAGATTTTGCAGTGTTGAATTATTTTTGTTATTTGTCTCCATATATTGCTTGATCTCTGTTTTTATTTGGTCAGCGATCCATTGGTTATCCATTGTTTGTGAAGCGTCCATGTGTTTGTTTTTTTCATTTTTCTTTGCACAACTGATTTTTAGTTTCATACCTTTGTGGTCTGAGAAACTGGTTGGTACAATTTCAATCTTTTGAATTTTGTAGCCTAGTATATGATCTATTCTTGAAAATGTTCCATGTGCAGTTGAGAAGAATGTGTATTCGGCTGCTTTTGGGTGTAGATTTCTGTAGATGCCTGTTAGGTTCTTCTGTTGTATTGTGTTGTTCAGTGCCTCTTTCTCCTTACTTATTTTATGTCTGGTTGATCTGTCCTTCAGAGTGAGTGGAGTGTTGGAAGTCTCCTAGAATGAATGCATTGCATTCTATTTCTCCTTTTAATTCTGTTAGTATTTGTTTCACATATATAGGTGCTCCTGTGTTGGGCGCATAGATATTTATAATGGTTACATCTTCTTGTTGGAGCAACCCTTTTATCATTATGTAATGTCCTTCTTTGTCTCTTGTGACTTTCTTTGTTTTGAATTCTATTTTGTCTGATGCAAGTACTGCAACTCCTGCTTTTTTCTCCCTATTAGTTGCATGAAATATTTTTTTCCATCCCTTCACTTTTAGTCTGTGTATGTCTTTGGGTTTAAAGTGAGTCTCTTGTAAGCAGCATATAGATGGGTCTTGCTTTTTTATCCATTCAGTGACTCTATGTCTTTTGATTGGTGCATTCAGACCATTTACATTTAGGGTGATTATCGATATGTATGCACTTATTGTCATTGCAGGCTTTAGATTCGTGGTTATCAAAGGTTCAAGGTTAACTTCCTTCCTATCTAAGAGTCTAACTTAACTCACTTAATATGCTATTACAAACACAATCTAAAGGTTCTTTTTTTTCTTCCTCCTTTTTCTTCCTCCTCCATTCTTTATATATTAGGTACCAAATTCTGTACTCTTTGTCTATCCCTTGATTGACTTTGGGGATAGTTAATTTAATTTTTCCTTTGCTTAGTAATTAGCTGCTCTACTTTCCTGTTTTTTTATTACCTCTGGTGACAGCTATTACACCTTTGGAACACTTCCATCTATAGCATTCCCTCCGAAATACACTGTAGAGATGGTTTGTGAGAGGTAAATTCTCTCAGCTTTTGCTTATCTGGAAATTGTTTAATCCGTCCTTCAAATTTAAATGATTATCTTGCAGGATAAAGTATTCTTGGTTCAAGGCCCTTCTCCTTCATTGCATTAAATACATCATGCCACTCCCTTCTGGCCTATAAGTTTTCTGTTGTGAAGTCTGATGATAGCCTGATGGGCTTTCCTTTGTAAGTGATCTTATTTCTCTCTCTGGCTGCTTTTAATAGTCTTTCCTTATCCTTGGTCTTTGCCATTTTAATTACTATATGTCTTGATGTTGTCTTCCTGGGGTCCCTTTTGTTCAGATCTGTGCACCTCAACAGCCTGAGAGACTGTCTCCTCCCCCAAATTGGGGAAGTTTTCAGCAATTACCTCCTCAAGGACACTTTCTGTCCCTTTTTCTCTCTCTTCTTCTGGTACCCCTATCATGCAAATATTGTTCTGTTTGGATTTGTCACACAGTTCTCTCAATATTCTTTCATTCTTAGAGATCCTTTTTGTCTCTCTGTGCCTTAGGTTCTTTGTATTCCTCTTCTCTAATTTCTATTTCATTTATCGTCTCCTCCACTGTATCCAGTCTGCTTTTAGTACCCTCCATTGTGCTCTTCAACAATTGGATCTCTGACTGGAATTCATTCCTGAGTTTTTGAATATCTTTCTGTACCTCCATGAGCATGTTAATGATTTTTATTTTGAACTCCCTTTCAGGAAGAGTCATGAGGTCATTGTCATTTAAATCTTACTGAGGAGTCGTATTAATAATTTTAGTTTGAACCAGGTTCCTTTGGCATTTCATATTTGTATATGGCGCCCTCTAGTGCCCAGAAGCTCTACTCCCTGGAGCTGCTCAGCCCCTGAAGCTATGTCGGGAGTCTCAGGGGAGTGGTTTGGGTGCCTGGGGTGTAGGAAAGAGCTGTTTCCTGCTTCCTGGCTGCTATGCCTATCTGCACTGCCTGAACCAGTGGGCCAAGCACACAGGTATAAGCCTCTATGCTTTGTGTTTGTAGTTGCTGTAGACAGACAGACAGATATTCCCTCTGGCTGGCCTAATGCCAAGGTAGGGTTTGCCGGTTTGCAAGCCAGATGGGGCTGGCTGGGAGAAAGGCGCAGTAGGCTGCCTATCACAGAAGGGGTCCTTGGAGCTGTGTAGCCAGTCAGGGAGCTGCAGCACCTGAAAGTCATTTAAGGAGGAGGATTTCTTTTTCCTCCTTAAATATGAGAGTCTATATGGCGAAGCTCCCAACCTGCTGGGCAGAGTGCACCTGGACAACTTCGTCTACCTGTCCTTTCTCCTGAGCAGTAAGCTCTGTGCAATCCTGGCCCCTTTAGCAGCCCTCTTGCTAAGGGCTCCCTTGTTAGGAAGTCTCTCAGACTGCCTGCCTTTCTTTTGTCCCAGAGCAGCCGGATATGGATCCCTGCTTTCCACAAGTGGCTTGAATCTCAGCCTCTCCAGGAATTCTGTCTGTCTTAGCTTTCCAACCCCGTAATCACAAGAGTGTCATGCAAGCACCATGAAATGTAGGTTTGTGCTCCCAGAGAAGATCTCTGGAGTTAGGTATTCAACAATCCCAGGCCTCCACTCCCTCCTTGCTCTCTGTTTTTCGTCCTCCCGCAGGTGAGCTGGGGTGGGGGAAGGGCTCGGGTCCCACTGGGCCACAGCTTTGGTACATTACTCTGTTCTGTGAGGTCTGCTCTTTTCTCCAGGTGTATGTAGTCTGGAGCAGTCCTCTTTCCTGTTGCTCTTTCAGGATTAGTTGTATTATATTTTTGTATTATATGCAGTTTTAGGAGGAAGCCTGTGTCTCACCTCTCATGCCACCATCTTTAACCCCTAGTTAGGTGTACTTCTCACTGGCTTACAACTCAATCTTTCTTTCCTTTCTTCTTTTCTCTCTCCCTTCCTACTTTCCTTTCCTTCCTTCCCTCCTTCCTCTCTCCTGAGCTTGGCAATCATGAATGATAGCAATTCCATGATCATCTATTCACTGGGACATTGCTGATTGAAAAGAAACAAAATAACAGTAATAATAAACACCTCTTGTGGGGAAGAGAACACACTGGAATCCACAGTATCTGAAACAAATAAAATCATCTTTGTTTCTATGAGTTATCTTCCTCATTAACACCCTCATGTTTTATCTCTTTTTATCACAATTTATGAGAATTTTCTTCATGCCTGAATGTTTTTCTTTTGCTTAATTGGAAATTTAGCCTCCAGATGAGCTAATGTGGCTTTCCTAGGCTTGGGCGAACAAGAATTACCTGGACAGATGTAATGGAGGGTAGGAATGGGAAGAATTCTTTTTCCCAGAAAGTTTGAATTAAGTATAAGCAGGGCACATAGTCTATTCTAGATCCAATAGTTGTAGAGAAGAAAAAAGTCCCATCCTTGATTTCCCTCTTTCTCTCAGGTACCACATCCAATGTTAGTGACCTCTGCTGGCTTCACCTTTAAAATGTGTCCAGAATCAGACCAACTCTCATCCTTTCTCTTTGCTGCCACTTTGTACAAGCTCCCAGCATCTCTTGTTCCAATAGACCATCTCCCTATTTCGCCTTTAGCCTCGCACAGTCCATTTCTAACATGACACCAAAGATTCCTGTTGAAATAACAAGCAAGATGGTTTCTCTTCTCTGCTTAAAACGTCCTAGTCTCACTTCACTTAGAGACAAAGCCAAAGTTCTTAGAGTGGCCCATAATACCCCAGGCAGTGATTCTCAAAGTGAAGTCCTCAGCCAAGACCACAGCATCCCTAGGGAATTATCAGAAATGCAAATTCTTGGGCTCTCCAGATCTCCTGAATCAGAGGCTGGGTTGAACATGCTCTGAGGCGATTCTCAAACTCCAGCATGAGTTGGTTTCTCAACAGGCTCAGCACCTAGGGACCTCACCAGGTGCTCACATGGTCCTTCCTGCTTTTCTTAGGATCAGACCTCTCTCATTAGGACTTTGGTACTTGCTATTTCTTCTACCAGAACACCCTTTTCTCAGACAGCTGCTTGTTTTTCTCTTACGTTCTTCAGGTTCTTCTAAAATATCAACGTAATCATCAGTGAGGTCCAGCATACCCGAAAGCATAACTGTCTCTCTCCTAAGTCTCCTTCCTGCCACCTGTGTGTACACATGTGGCAGCCCCTAGCTCCTCTTTTCTGCCTGGTTTCTCTGCACAGCCCTCAGCTTGGGGTCACTCATGTAGCTGCTGTCAGTGTGTCTGCCGGATGTGCAGTGACCTGAAGGCTTGCCTGGGGCTGGAGGCTCTGACCCCCCCACCATGGCTCCTTCCAATGACTTGTAGATTGGTGCCTGCTGTTGGCAGGAGGCCTCAGCACCGCTGGAATGTCCCCAGGACATAGCAGCTGCTTCCCCAGAGCTACTGATTGAGGAAACAGCCAGGTGGAAGTCCTGCTCTGTTATGACCCAGACTGTCATATCCCAACAGGGGACCTTCTGACCCAGAAGCACCAAGGTAAGCCACTCTCAAATTCTGGCCCCACAAAAAGTCTGAGATTAAAAAAAAATGCTATTGCTGTTTTAAGCTGCTAAATTTTAGGATAAAATCTCAGGCAGCAATAGATAAATAGTACTGTATATGCTATGTGACTTACTATATATTTTATTTAATATTTTAAAATCCACCCATGGCCAACACCACACACACCCTGGAATATAAGCCCCAAGAAAGAAGGGTTTCGGCATGTGTGTGTGTGTTTTTCTTCAGTGCCTAGAACAGGGCCTGTACTGTCAAGTAGTAGGCATGTAAGAAAAACATGTGGAATGAATGCTTAGAAAAGCCCTATCTGGGTGATGGGGAGCTATGCTGATGTTGTTGGAGGAAGGGTGCTGAGGCATCTCTGTGGCACCACCAGTCTGCACACCTCTGGGGGACATCATCTGCACTGTGTTCCATGTAAATGAAGACTTCTGAGAGCACAGCACTATGTGAGATTAATTTTGATCTTGTGGATCTCCTGAACCCTGGGGTTCCACTGGCCACAGTTTGAAAAACATCCATTCGGGAGAACAAGACCCCACGCAGCCTCAGAAGACAGATCCTTGTTCTCAGTGTCTTTCAGAAGTAGCAGAGTCACCCCACTTGAGGACCCTGTGGGCTAGACAATGAGTATCTCAGTGGCAGGTCTCAAGTGATGACCAATGACCAGAGGCCACCTCCTCCCTCATGCCCCAGACCTAACCCAGCACACTCCATGAAGTTTTAGAGGCAGAAGGAAGAGGTCGAGGAATGAAGGAGAGAAGAAATTGTGTAAATATTGTGGGTTAAGTACTTTCTTGGGAAGCTTGACTTGAAGGTAAGGTGAAAGATCAGGAAGGAGAAGACAGACCTGGAAAATGTCCCTTTGGGACAGGAGTTAACATGGTTTGGTGGGGGCAGAGTGCTGAGTGAACCTAACAGAGAAAGAAGAGAAGAATTAAAAAACCGAGCAAAAAAAGAGGTTCAGCCAGTGCATTTTGAATCTTACCTATTTGCAAAACTACTTTGTTCCTAGTAAAGGAAATTTAAGCATTAATAAACAAGGTAGGTGAGTTTTGGTGTGGGGAGTTCCTCCTGTTTCAGATTCAGTACTTTGACTGGCTCTTCTGCCTAGAGGTTTTGGTTTCCATATACCATCTTGTTTAAATATCCCCACAGTCCCACCAGGGAGGTTTTCCCCCTTCATTTAATATGAGGAAACTGACTTTTAGTTTAGAAAAACTGCCCAAGTAGGAAGCAGAACTTGGATAATCAAGAGTTCTGTCCACACTCATGCTGAACTGTTTTGCTAAGAGTGGGAGCGTCCAGTATGCTATCGCCCAAGCCAGGTCACCTCCAAGAGTGAAAGGGAACATTACTAATAATCTGTGAAAGACAACAGGCATAAACAGGAATCATTCTGGGTCACAAAGGACCTGTGGGGCCCCTTTCCAGGTAGGTTCGTCCCTCCTCACTATGGAAAATGCCTCAATACTCACATTCTCTAAGCCACATTTAAAAATCCTAGAGCTGATTCTGAAACAGGACTCTGTGGTTATAACCACAGCTCTGTTTAATGGGTAACTGCAGAGAGCATGACTAAAATGAAATAGATGGTTAAGTCCTCCTACTAATTTGTGGCAGGGAGATAACTCAGAATGGCAATAGACTGAGCAGAACATAAAGAATATAATTAAAGCAATATGGTGACATAGGCTTTTATTGTGTTCTTATTTTCACCACGAAAATTTACATTTTGCTTAAATCCTTGACATTTTAAAGTCTAGAGCATAAAACAAAGCTTTTCTTCATGAGAAAGCTGTTTTTCCTCATTCCCACTTTTTCCCTTTTTTTAAAACTGGTCAATCACTAAGCTTGTTTGAGTGATGGCAAAGTCAAAATTATGACTGCCTCATTTTACCCTTCACTGCACTTGTCAAAAAAATTAAATTAAAGATCATGCTCATGAATATAATGCATGAACTGCTGCACGGCATCCTGAAAGATAGAATGTCCCTTCTGTCCAGCCACTCAACAAAACAGTATGTCACATGAATGCTTTAATATGCAGAGAAAATCATAGGGCGGAGAGAAAAATTCTGCCTCTCGGGAAATACGAAGTGCATTCCACCAATGGTTCATGTATTCAGAAACATTTATTTTAGTAAAGACAATAATAATAATAATATCTAATAGCAACATCAGAAGCCTTCAAACTTGCAGAGTGCTTTCTAGTTTCCAGCTTGTGTCCACATATAATTTCATCTGGCAAAGAAATCATTAATATTTGAAAGTGCAGCATAGGGCTGCTTGATTTAACATTGCAAGGGCTCGGTTTCCTGAAGAATGAGCATACCACAGAGGCTTGCTGAATACTCTATATAGAGGCAACTGTAGAGCAAGAGTCAAAGTGGTAGTGCAGCCTGTAAAGATATGATGGAAAAATGACATTCATTACCAAGAGCCACTGAAGCCTCTGGAAATGAATGGATGGAGAAAAATACTTCTGTGAACTAGCTACTGAATTTTAGAAGCATAAAGGCTCTCCAGATATTTTAATGAAAATATGTTTTTGTTTTATAAATGCAAAATAATTCTTGCTGTATATATTTTTTCAATTGCATATAAATTTAGAAAGTTGGGTATTAAACTCTCCAAAATCTGTTCCTGCCCCTTCACCACTCCTCCAAGATAATTCTGGAGGTCAACTTGATGCATATCTTTCCAGACTGCATATTATATAGACATAGATGTGTATGTATATACACATATAGGTATGCACATGTGTATTTTTATATGTATATTTGTAGATAAGTACTGTCTACCAATCATGTATGTATCCTATCATCTATCGTTTATCTAATCTATCAACCTATCTATCTGATTCTTGAATATATGGCTGAGTTCATGCTTTTTTAAGGAAACTCCTTAGAAGCCAGATGATAAAGGAGATTGAATCAAAATTTGTAAGCAAGCACTGAGATTATTATTTGCTCTGAGGCATTTGCCAATTCCGGAGGGTCTAGGCTCAAGAGCAGTGGTTTTCAAATTTAAGCATGTGTCTGGATACCTGGATAGCTTTTAAAAACACAGATTACTGAGCCCTACCTCAGAATTTCTGAAATCTGGGATGGGGCTGTTTTAACAAGTTCCTAGGCAATGTTGGTGATACAGGTACAGGAATACTGTTTAAGAATCACTGGCTAGAGCTTGGGTTTAAATGAGCCACACATGTGAGCTGAAGAGGGGCTAGTGCTTTGGTCTCAAATATAGTCGGAAATTTGTCTCAGTTTTAGCATTGGTCAGACAGGAATGGAAGGAAGAAAAAAAATCTCTGAAGATTTCTTACTTTTATATATATATGAATAAGGGCTTAAAGACAAGTTTCAAACCAAACCAAACCAGGCCAAAACCAAAACTCTAAGCTAAATATGTAGTTTAAGGTCATACAAAATTGGTAGTATCTTCAGTTATCTCAGAAAACAAAATGTAAATAAATTAGCTCTTAATTCAACTTAAAAAAATTCACACAAATAGAAATCCAAGAAACATGGCAATAAAAAAGACAACATACAAGGATATAACCGTGAGTCCACAGAGACAATAAAGCACAGAATTTGACTAACACAGATTGGAGATATTGAAATTTCAGATGCAGATTATTTCAAAGATATTTTATGTGTTAATTACATAAAGAATGACTGGGTATATGTGAAAAGAACCAAATAAAACTTCTAATAATGAGAACTACAAAATTTGAGAAACTCAGTGAAGAGTTAAACATCCACTTAGACAAAGTTGAATAGAAAAGTAGCAAACTGAATGAGAGACTTGAAAAAAATAACCAGAAAGAATCAAAAAGAGACATAGACAAAAAACTGCAGTGTAGGTTATGAGTCCTGAAAGACAAAGAAAGAATAGAAGTTAGTGGAAACATAATAAAGTGAGACAACAGGTGAAAAATTTTCAGAACTAATGAGAGATGCCCATCCCAAATCCAAGAAGCGTAGTAAATCCTAAGAAAGATAAAGAAAAAGCCACATGGAGGCACACATCACAGTGAAACCAATGATAAAGAATAGATTGTCAATGCAACCAGAAAGAAAAGGTTTAGCTAGCCTAAAAAGAAACAATAATTAAATGGAAAGATTATTCCTTAGCAGCTAGAGAACTGAGAAGACTTTGGGAAGATACCTTTAAAACATTGCAAGAAAATAACCATCAACCTCGAATTTTTACCCAGCAAAACTGCTTTAAAAAAAAAAAAGCAAAATAATCACATTTTCAGAAAAAAGCCTGAGAGACTTTTACTAAAGGAACTTCTAGAGGATTTACGTGGGAAGAATGGAGGAAAGAGTGTGAGAAAAGCATATTTTACTAAAGGTGCTAAGTTTTCTATAGTGACACTCTTTCAACTAATTTTTTGGTAAGAAAAAAAAAACTGGTCTAAATTACTGGAGTTGGAATTGCTGGAACTGGTATTAACCAGGCAATATTTCAAACAATTCTGCCTACGGTTTGCTGGCTCATGGACAGCATTATCATTTATATCAGATGCGAGCCAGTCAGTTAGTGATCTGAAACTACGAATAATTTCATTACTGGCATAGTAGTGGGTCAAATCAAAGTACACTGGAGTCCATGAAATTTTAATCAAAATAATGAAAATAAAACCTACATCAAAGGGTCCACTATATCAAAAAATGCAAAGAAATACATTTAGAAATTGGTTTTTATTTTGATGTTCAGTACTTCAGTATTTACTAAAGTAATAATGCTTTCAGTCAAGGCTGTGAGAACAGCAACATTTCCTCATTCAACTGAACTAGTTCTAATTTCCAGAAGAGAGAAAAAGAAAAAGATTACCGAAGCTGTGTTGTTTCTAGAAAAAAAGAGGTGATTCTGAAATCAACACAGTGCATGGACTCGGGTAAGTTAAAGAACCATTCACAGTCTACTTTAAAAACAGGTTCCATAGAATGAGAAAATCTGACCATATGCTCTCAAAATTCTTCTTCTGGATTGAAATACAATGATTATGATTATATATGCAGGAAAACCTAGGTGTGTTTGTGTTCCGACTCCACTCTCTCTGATCCCATGTGAGAATCCAGGGTAAGCTGGGGTAATCAGCCGTACCCGTGAGGGCAGAACACTGACCCCGAGGTAGGAGGGAAGTGAGATGAGGCCAAGTTATGGGGAGGTAAGCTGTGTGACCTATAAATAAAAATACCAGAAGCTTCTCTTACTAAAAAAATATTACACAGATGACCAAGTGGGAATAGGGTTCATAACTCTAAAATGGGAAGAAGACTACAGAGACGGGCCCTGACCCACATTGCCCCTCGAACCCAGTCAGTGATACAATATTCCATTCACATATCCAGCAGAAAAGAATGATTGTAACTCTTTGAATCATTAAAGAATGTGATACATATTCACCGGTTGAGCACATGAGTTCAGGACATAGTTTATTTTGTCAGAATCGAAACACTGATAATTAACGAGTGCCCCATCATAGAATCATCTACTCCAGGCACGCCAGATTTTGCTCCTCCTCTTCCTCCTTTCCCAGCAATTTTTACTTTTATTTGTCTTTGAGGGCATCTTAGGAACAATTACACCACCCCTATATCGCTGTAGCGTGACTAACGCTTGCATGTGACCGTGATGCACAGACAGAATGTTCCTGGTGGCAAATCCACTGGTGGCACTTTTGTGACTCAGAGAAGATTCTGAGACACATATTTGGGTGAGGTAAAGCCATATTTAGTCATCCTAGGATTATGGAATGATGTCTGGTAAACAAAACAAATTATTTAGGAAATAAAAGAAGTTTTCCCACAGTTTTGAAGGAATAACTCAGAGGAATTCCCTTGTTAAAGAAAGGTAAGACAATTGTGGCAGTTTCTGGCCCACCATGTGCCACTTGAAATGACAGCAGACTCAGGCTCTGGAAAATAACCTTTGATGTAGGTTGTGCATTTGTGGGAACCACTCAGCGAGGTAGAGCCTCTCCAGGGAAAAGACAATTGCTGTTTTGCCCCTAAGCCATTTCCCAGCCACAGCTTTAAGAGATTGTCCAGGAAATGACCTAATTATAGCAGGAGATGGAAGCCTTGGCTACTCTCCCAATCAGATCCAAACAAAGTTTACCACCTTGGGCCAATTAGAGCTACTGGCCTTCTCCAGGGTTCTAAGTGTTCTTCTCTGAATGATTCTAAACTTCCAAGCACATCTCAATGAATTAGGTCTCGATTGTGATAGCAATTATAACAGCCACCACTAGTGGAAAACCCACCTGTGCTGGGCCCGTGACACATACTATTTCTATCGCTTCCAGGCTGAAATGTTTATCCCTTGTTCCTCACCAAAGGGCAGAGGGCATTTATTGCCATGCCCCTCTCCACATCCCTTCACTAATGGGGAGCCTGGGAGGAGAAACAGTTCTATCTGGAGTCTTTCTGAGATCCACCTGCCTACAGAAATGGCGGGTCCTGGTCTGCTCTTCTCCATATAATGAGCACACTGGGACAGCCTCTGCCAAGCAGCTGAGGATGCCAAGGACACCACTTGCTCCCAGGGGATGGAGGTCAAGTCTTTCATATCCCGGAGTGAAATCCAGCATAGGAAGCCCACCTTGGGGCAGGACAACCACTACATTCATACCAGGGCCACTTGCTCCCCACGCTGCCTATGGCCAGTGAAGGGACTCTTAGAGGCCCCTTTCTGACCAAGGCAGGCTCCTCGAAGAGCCAAGTCCTTGCTCTGCACCTCCCCACATTTCCCAGGCTGCACTGCAGACAGATGCTCTTCCCAGCTTATCTTCCCTCCTTCTCTCAGTCCACCTACTGCTGGTCCCTCCGCAGCTCCTCCCCCCTGATCCTCCACAGGCTTCTCCCCCTGCACTTCTCTTCTACCTTGGCATCTTCTCTCCCAGGGACCTGAGCTGACACCATCAGTATTGTTATCCTTACCATGGTGCAGTGGGTGAAGTGGGGCTCCAAGACTGTAGAAGGCATATATACATTCCCCTTTTAAATGCTTATGCATGCTCATAGGCTAGAGGCTCACTTAAAAAAAAAAACCTAATCTGAATTCTCAAAGAAAAATTTAAATATATTATAAGTGGTACTACTTTTGAAAGTAAAAGAAGACAGAATAAGTTCTTCATAAAATTGAGCCCCGTTGGGCCTGTCTGTTCAATGCTTAAATGCAAAGATACATTGGTTTCTAGGAAATGGAAGAGAATACTATGATACTTAATATATAATACTTAACACATTCTTATTAAGGACAGGCAGCATTGCCGGCACCCACTGCTGAAGTTTGCTTCTGGACTGCGAATGTGCTCATGAGAAAAATTAATGGTCCCAATAAGACAATAGCTATGGCACCACTTCTCTCCTAGAGATCTCAATCTTCACCCTTATGTGATTTCCGAACACTGAGCATGTAAGTACTACCCACAGCCTTACACTTTGCTGGAGTGGAAAATACATCACACTGAGAAAATGACTTTTTAAATTGCTTTTTTACCTTAGCAAATTAAGCCTGAATCTGATGCTTCACACTCATGTTCAAAGG
Organism: Smutsia gigantea; assembly: GCA_032199065.1. Lineage (NCBI taxonomy): Eukaryota > Metazoa > Chordata > Mammalia > Pholidota > Manidae > Smutsia > Smutsia gigantea. Next base: position 11,940 of record JAVSCE010003511.1, on the reverse strand, counting down.
AGAGTCAACATATTAGGAAAGGATAAAGAATTGCCCTTTGCTTCTTGGCCCCTTAGAAGCATCTGACCATGAGTGCATCCACATAATTTAAAAATTAAACACATTTCTTTTCATAGTGTACTTTTTTAAAGAAAGGAGGTGCCGGGTTTACCTTCACTAGAGTCTTTCAAATATTCTGGTTTCTTTGCTTTGCTCTTCTTTCTGGGGTAGTGAGAAGCCTTTGGCTCTAACCCCTCTGGAAGCACAAAGACTTAATACATTCTTATTCAAATTGTAACTAAATCTAACAAGATCAATTAATGAGTCTAATAATTAATTAATCTAAATTCTAACTTCTAGCATTCCCATGTAGCAATCTATTCTCCATGTAGCAACCAGAGGTATCCTTTAAACATAAATCAGTTCGTGTTGCTAGCTTGTTTATAAACTTGATCTTAGGATAAGATCTACATCATATTCCAGACCCAGGACAACATGTCATTTGGGCTCTACCTACCACTCCAGCCTCATTTCCCACTTGCTCTTTGGCTTCAGATTTATTAGTTCCCTTTGTGTTCCTCAATTACTATTAGGCTGGTTCCTGCCTCAGGACCTTTGCACCTGCTGTTCTTCATCCCCCTGAAGCACATATTCATATATCTACCTCCTTCTCACCTTTTAATCTCAAATCAAATTCAGCTCTCAGGAAAGGCCTTCCCTCACCACCTAATCTGAAGGGTCCCTGCAAAGAAAATCACTCTCAAAAATATCACATGGTGTATCTACAATTATCTTGTCCCTTTGTTTATTTCTTTACTGTATGTTTCCCTTCTCCACCTCAGCCTCTGACACTGTAAATTCCATGAGAACATGGCATTTGTCTTTCCTAATCTCTCTTGGGTCCCTGGTACCTAAGCGTGCCTTGAGAATTTCACTTCAAATTCTGCTTTATTTTCCCTTCAACCAGGCCTTTCTATAAGGCCAAGATATAATGGGGCCTGTGCCTAATTTTCACTCTCTTAGCATCTGTCGCCTTATGCCAGGATTCTAAAATTATACTACAGAGCTATGGTGACTTGTTTTTCTTCTCCCATTTATTAAAAAAAGAACAGAACAAAAACTGCATTTGATAGATGTGCTATTAAGAACTGGCACTACACACTGAAAAGGTTTGGGGCACTAGGTGAGGCTTTCTGTGGCTGCAAGTCAGTCTAGCTCAGGTCATTACCACAGCCAGAGTGAAAAATTTTGCCAATGACTACATTAGCGACTCCCCCAAACTTCTGTCACCAGGTGTGAGATGGATGCTGACCCTTCAGAGTGGGTTCAGCAAAAACAGAAATGAGATGCTTGGAACAGCTCACTGAGCACAGATGCGGGGCTCAAAGAATTCATAAAGTGAGCAAGGCATTACTGCATCCCCCTGGGAGAGACTCTGATACTTCCATGCCTCGGAGGTACATTGGTCTCCTCTGGGACCAAGAGCAGAGTTTCCAGTGCTAGAATCCTACCCCAGAGCAACATTTCCTGAAAGTGAGTTTTTGATAATTAAATTCTTAATTCTTGATTTCTCACCTGAATGGGAATTTTTGGAAAATGGGTGAGATTTAGAAGGACACCTATTTGTCCACATTTTGAGATATTTAAGCACCCCAAAGTACTAGTACTTCATTTTTGTAAAAGTTGTAGGGCACTCTTAGGTGATCCATGGCCATGGATACATGCGGTTGTGAGCAGTCTCATATGACGCAGGTATAGGACCATTTCATGACCACCCATGGAAACACTCAAGTCAAAGTCACTGATCCATATGGCTTCTGTGCCCCAGTGTCTAGCGGATCATCAGGAACAGCTCTCCCTCTTGGCCTGGGGAAGCTGAAGGAACATTTCATCCCCCTGAGAGGATATCGTGTTATCGATATTGCCTGTTTCTGGAAGAGCGTGGAAACCTGGAGTTTTGCCATGAGCATGGCTCTGTCCCCTGAGGAAACCATCTGTGCTCCTGGCTTTTGTGTGGCTGAACTACCACAGGGGGGCTACTGATTTTCTGCCCCTGCCGGTCAGGTTGGGGCCCATCTCAACAGTGTATGGTCTTGGAAATGGAAGCACATGGGGGTGCATTTACTTTGCTAGAATTAAAGAAACTGACTTAAGGACTTAAAAGGAATCTAAGGCATTTAAGCCAGTGTGTTTCTACCACCTCGCTTGGAGACAGAGCCTCACCTTAAGGATGACTTTGTTTGACACCATCTGAGATGGTCCCGCTTCTACTCATGATTACAGTGTGGAGACAGAAGCACAAAAGTGAAGAACATGAGCTTGGGGTCAGACACACCCAGATTCTGGCTCTGTTATTTAAGCAAGGAACTAAGCCCTCTTAAACCTTGGATAAAAACAGTCCTTGTCTCCTAGAGTTCCTGCATGTCTTAAATGAGTTCATGTATCCTGAGTGATTGGCACAAGGTCCATGCCGAGGTAAGCCTGGCTCGGCAGAGGCGTGCTGGGGCTGCCTTGAACTGGCTTATACCAGGTGATTATACCTCTCTCTCCTCAGATTCATGGACCTCATATTTGGTAGCCTGAGCAATACAATGGTAGGTACATTTACACCAAAGAGATCCACAGACTCTTCAAACTGGGACCCTCCCCACTCAGAAGTCAGTTTCCCAGCACCTCACTGGTGTTTGAAAGCCAAATTATCTCTCCCGATCTCTCACTAGCATTTGTTGGCTGGTTATTTCACTCAAGGAGCCCTTTACCTGTGTCCACTGTATTCTTTAAAATCCCTCCAGAATTTTCCTTGTATGAGAAGAGGTGACACAGGGCAGAGGGAGGCAGCAGTTAATGGTCTTGGGAGGCTGGTTCCCACCCACCTGAGAAACCAACAGGACTGAGCAGGAGATGTGAACTGATGCCAGCCTGCTCACCCATGTCTGGCAAGGCCAGCTGGCACACCACGGAACCGTTCTGTACAGAAATCTCCCATGACCTCAGCATTCGGATATGAGGAAATGGACAGCCGCTTCCCAAACCCATCATGCCTGAGTCACTTAGCATCCTAAGGCCACTGAGTGCGACTTGAACGGCTGCATCTAGCTGCCAGAGACAAACCCCCAGGAAAAGTGGTGGGACTGAAATCATGGGAATAAAATAATGATCCAATTAAGGCCCCCAAACCTCAAATGCTGACTCCAACCTTGTGGGCTCTGTATGAGCATTAATAATGATTTCCTAAAACCACTCAGTGGTTTAGAGAGCTAGCTGCATCTCATTAAGAAGTCAACTCCCTTTGCCCAGAAATGGATACTTATGACACTTAGGCAAATGATCCTTAGCAAGCTAAGGTCCTTAAACTGGCTGGCTGAAGGGGCAGCACTCCCCCTGGCTGAAGGATATTTCAGGGAGGCTTCATGGGAAAGGCAGGTGACAATGACAAACATTAACATTAAATTCATGGAATTCAATCCAAGCCCGGTGACCACTTCAAGTCTTTTTCCAATATATGGTCCTTTTAAATAGAAAAACATCCTATGTAAGAATAGGAATTGACAGTTTAATTAAAATTCTACCTCAGGCTTTATGTTGTACAAAAGGCAAGCTGAGTCTTTGTCTTAGGGTGGATTTTCTCGAAGGAAGACATGGAGAGCAAGGGTTTGAGCGAAGTTCTTAATTTGAAAGATCAGCCCAGGAAACACCAGAGGGGAGTAGGGAAGTGAGACAGGAAGGGGAAGGCAGCCCGTTCGGGGTGTGTTAATGAGCGTGTTCCACTGTGGACGATTGGGGCTCAAAGATACTGGAGACCTCTGGGTTGGGGGCATGGCATCTTGCCATCCAATACCACACATTGCCAATGAGTACTGTGAGAATGTGGCTAGTCTGAATGGGAATGGGAATGTAAAATACAAATTTTGAAAACTCAGTATGAAAAAGAAATGTAAAATAGTAAACTAGTATAATTTTTATATGGATTATATGTTGAAATGATACTATTTTGGACATATTGTGTTACATAAAATGTTATTAAATTAATTTCACTTGTTTCTTTTTACTTTTTTTAGTCGGACAACTGATATGTCTGAAATTATACATGGGGCTCACATTATATTTCTGCTGGACGGTGCTGGAACAGAATACGTGTGTGCAGGGCTGTTGGTCAGCTAGGCCTTGCCCACTGTGGGATGAGGCCTGCCCCAGAGAAATGAGCTCCCGGGCACAGAGCTCCCTTTCATGACCAGAGAGGAGCAGTCCCCTGGGAGGCACAGGGACGTTCCTTTGGAAGCTGCTGGTATTGCAGACCAACAGTGAGCGTCAAGAGGAGACAGGTGGGGGCCCCACAGCGGTTGTTATGCCCCCCACCCCTCCCTTCATTCTATTCCTGACTTTCAGATCCTCCCTAGATTTCTCATGCACTCTGAATCCATTGCCCCTCCAAGGAGGCCACAAGACCCTTAGGATTCAGATGTGGCTGGACTGAGAAGAATAGACTGAAGATATGGTCATCGTTCCAGTGAATAGTGATGAAGAAAAGGAACTGCTGTTATTTCTCCATGAGGATAGAAGGAGGTTGGGGGTGGGGTTGGGGCAGGGTGGGGAGTGAGGTTTAACTTAAAAAGGAGAAGGACAATTTTACTCAAACCTTGCCCAATGAGATCACTTGCCCCAGAATTTAAGAGCTCCCTGTCAGTGGAGCTGCTCAGACTGAGGCTGGCAGTGATTCAGGGAGGGAGTTCTGGCATCGAATAGGAGGCCACACCACACCACCTTCAGATTCTATTTTAATTTGAAACCTGGCCCCATTTCATGCCTAGAGAAGTACAGTTGCTGAAATGGGGAATTCTCATGCCATAGAATGAAGTCCTATACCCGTGCAATATCTCTTAGAATGAGAGAGAAAAAAACCAATAGTCTATTGAGTGTTTACTAAGGGCCAAGACATATTTCAGGTATGAGATCTCATATTAATCCCAACAAGACTGCATGGTGAGAGTTAATGCCCCCAGAGGTGTGAACTGAGGCTTATAGAGAAAACTCTTACTCAAAGTTAGTAAGAGAAGCTAGGACTGAATTCAGGCCACTGTTTCATGCACTCAGTACCAAGCATATATTGAGTGGCCACCTCAGGCCAGAGCCAATGCTTTTAACCACTAGATTTCCCTCATCAAACACTGCTCTTTATTGACAAGTAGGCAAGCATCTTAGTTTCTGACCATGAAAGCAATATATTATATGTACAGAATGTGTTTTCCAAAGATGGCCACAGAAAGTTTTCAAGTCCTGCCCACTCCGCAGAACCTTGCTGCTCCCATCAGAAGACCGAGTCTACTTTCTCTTCCCCTGAGCCTGGGTGGGCTTGAGAATGAGTGTTCTAAAGAAAAGAGTTTGGCTGAAGTAATTCTGTAGGACTCCTGAGGCTGTCTTAAAGAAGGGTACAGATCCCTCTGGCTCACTCATTCTTCCAGAGAAACCAATTTGGAACCTGGCTGCCATGCTTTGAGGGAGCCCAGGCCACACAAAGAGGCCATGCATAGGTGTTTCAGAAAACTGCCTCTCAGGTCTCAGCTGATAGCCAATATCAATCACCAATCAGAGGTGTAAGTAAATGAAACTGCAGGTGATTCTAGCGCCTTGCTGTTCAATCTTCCTGCTGAGGTCTCTGACCTCATAGAGCAGTATATCAAGTCACCCCTGCTGTGTTCTGTATAAATGCCTGACCCACAGAGTATATGAGCATAATAAGTAAATATTTTAGCCACTAAGTTTTGAGGGTGATATGTTACACAAGTGTGTTAATGATAACATCATGTTCCATTTTTACCTTAGCTGTCAGGGAGCTCAAAGTCAAGTTTAATGCTGATTACTATTACTCTACAGTAAAAGTACAATAATGTACTAGCGAAAGGAGTTAGCACAGCTACTGCCTTATTTTATGACCGTACATTTCTATTTCATTAACCTTATTTTGTCTTTGAAAAAAATGCGAGATATACATAAACATCAAAATGATCCTAGTCTATCCTTTACTAATAAAATCAAAAATTCAGTACCTGAATCTTCTTTCATGTCAACATCTTCTTCTTTATTACCGTCTATTAAAAAATTAAGAAAAAACAAAGTGAAGCTCACATGAAAGCTAGAAACACCAAAATTCTCCAATTTGATTAATAAGAAAATGAAAACAGTAGGAAAAAAGAGTTGAATTATTCATTTCTGCTGTCCTATATTACCATGCTAGGTTAGGAAGGCAGTGTATTCATTAAAGCACAACTTAATACCCAGGGCTTACATTTCCTTTTAAAAATTATTATATATGTCTAATAAACTATATATACAATAATATGTTTTATTTATAAAAATGATGTACAGACACTTCAGTCATTTCAAATAAAAAGGACAGGCTTTAAATGCCATATTTTCCACATTATGAAAGGTATGCATATTTACCTTGAATAGCTGAGAAATATGGGCATCACAATCTGGTTGTAGGCTGACAATATTCAGTCCTTGCACTGCCAAAGTGCAAGTTTGCTGTATATGCAAATCCAAACCTTTAGCCAAGTACTTTCAAGTGTCCCCATCACTTGTCCCAGTCCCATTTAGCTCTGGTCATCTCATTGCCCAGCACAATCCCCTTTAACTGGACAAGGACTTGTGCTTCCTCTGCACTTCAGGTGACCTAGTGCTTTTTGGAAATTTTTGTGTTGTCATCTCTTCTCCTTGAATGTTCCTCACATCCAAGCAGTGCCAAATCCTGCCCTTTTTCCATGCTTTCTCCTCTGTACTCACATATTTCAATCCAGATTCATCTATCAGTGTCATTTGCCTTCCCTATTTTGTGGTTTCCTAACTGCTCTTTTCTTTCTGACTCTAATTCCTTTAACACACTGCTGTCAAATCAGTCTTAAAACAGAGCTTCGATCTGGACCTCAGGACCATTCAGTGACTCCTCTTAGCCTAATAAGGAAAGCTTAGACTTTGGGGTAACTCTCAAGGCCAACAATACCTGGTTCTGACCACTTTTCTCAGTTTCATCCCCACTGTTCTATCTCCATGCAGACACTTGACTCTTCTGTTTTCTTAGGTCTCCTTTACCTGCCTCTATTTGCCTCAGTCCTGGTAGCAATGTCTCTTTCCATCTCTGCTCTCTTATCCTTCCAGGCCAACCTGAAGCACCATAGCATCTGTTCCTCCAAGTCTGAATGAATAGTGTTCTCGTTCATGTCCTTATTTTTAATGCCTTCTGAGTATCAACTTTAAGGACCTCTGGGCTTAGGTCTGTATCCTGGCTCCTCCACCCACTCATTCACCAGGCATGTGACCTTGGAGAAGTTACCCAACATTCCTGAGTTTCGGTTCATCAGCTGCAAAATAGGTTGATGATAATGCTTCCTGCACAGAGCTGTTGTATGGATTAAATGACTGAAACATCAAATGCTAAATATTAGTTATTATTAACATCAAATCCTACAGTCTAGTTACTTGATAACATATCTGTTTTCCATATGCCTATCCCTAGAATTAAAATAATTAATAAATCCTGCAAAGAGCATGTCTTATGTCTCTGTATTTCCTGGCATCTAATGCAATTGATTTTATACTCTAGAATCAATTCAGAAGTTTCTACTGAATTAAATTTTAGAGTTATTTTTTGTCATGTTATTTTTGTTTTAGTTTACTCTAATGTTTTATTAGTCAACCTGGAGAAGTCTTGTGTTTGTATTTCCTATGTATGGCCTACATATTAGAACAGCATATTTATAAGATGGTTGCAAGCAACGGGGACTCAGTAAAGATTTATAACTTCCTCCTGGATATGCGCTTTAGAATATACTTATTTCTTTTTTTTTAATATTTTTATTAAGGTATTATTGATATATATGTTTATGAAGGTTTAACATGAAAAAACAATGTGGTTACTACATTTACCAATATTATCAAGTCCACACCCATACTCAAATGCAGTCACTGTCCATCAGTGTAGTAAGATGCCACAGATTCACTATTTGACTTCTCTGTACTACACTGTTTTCCCCATGACCCCCCACACCATGTGTACTAAACATAATACGTCTCAATCCCCTTCTCCCTCCCTCCCCACCCGCCCTCCCACACCCCTCCCCTTTGGCAATCACTAGTTCCTTCTTTGAGTCTCTGAGTCTGCTGCTATTTTGTTCCTTCAGTTTTGCTTCATTGTTATACTCCACAAATGAGGGAAATCATTTGGCATTTGTCTTTCTCCGCCAGGCTTATTTCACTGAGCATAATATCCTTCAGCTCCATCCATGTTGTTGCAAATGGTAGGATTTGTTTGTTTCTTATGGCTGAATAGTATTCCACTGTGTATATGTACCACCTCTTCTTTATCCATTCATCTACTGATGGACACTTAGGTTGCTTCCATTTCTTGGCTATTGTAAATAGTGCTGTGATAAACATAGGGATGCATATGCTTTTTGAATCTGAGAAGTTGTATTCTTCAGGTAAATTCCAAAGAGTGGGATTCCCGGGTCAAATGGTATTTCTATTTTTAGGTTTTTGAGGAACCTCCATATTGCTTTCTGCAATGGTTGAACTAGCTTACATTCCCACCAGCAGTGAAGGAGGGTTCCCCTTTCTCCGCATCCTCGCCAGCATTTGTTGTTCTTGGTCTTTTGGATGGTGGCCATCCTTACTGGTGTTTTTAGGTGTTTTTAAGTGAGGTCTCACTGTGGTTTTAATTTGCATTTCCCTGATGATTAGCGACGTGGAGCATCTTTTCATGTGTCTGTTGGCCATCTGAATTTCTTCTTTGGAGAATTATCTCTTGATATCCTCTGCTCATATATTAATTGGGTTATTTGCTTTTTGGGTGTTGAGGCATTTGAGTTCTTTATATATTTTGGATGTTAACCCCTTGTCGGATATGTCATTTACAAATATATTCTCCCATACTGTAGGATGCCTTTTTGTTCAATTGATGGTGTTCTTTGCCATACAGAAGCTTTTTAGTTTGATGTAGTCCCATGTATTCATTTTTGCTTTTGTTTCCCTTGCTTGAGGAGATGTGTTCAGGAATAAGTTGCTCAAGCTTATATTCAGGAGATTTTTACCTATGTTGTCTTCTAAGACTTTTATGGTTTCATGACTTACATTCAGATCTTTCTTTGATCCATTTCGAGTTTACTTTTGTGTATGGGGTTAAACAATAATCCAGTTTCATTCTCTTGCATGGAGCTGTCCAGTTTTCCAACACCAGTTGTTGAAGAGGCTGTCATTTCCCCATTGTATGTCCATGGCTCCTTTATCATATATTAATTGACCATAAATGGTTGGGTTTATATCAGGGCTCTCTAGTCTGTTTCATTGGTCTATGGACCTGTTCTTGTGTCAGTACCAAATTGTTTTGATTACTGTGGCTTTGTAGCAGAGCTTGAAGTTGGGAAGTGTAATCCCTCCAGCTTTATTCTTCCTTTCCAGGATTGCTTTGGCTATTTGGGATCTTTTGTGGTTCCATATGATTTTTTTTTAATATAATTTATTTTATCATCATTAATTTACAATTACATGTGAAATATTACGATTATTAAACTACCCCTTTATCAGGTCCCCCCCACCAACCCCATTACAGTCACTGTCCATCAGCATAGTGAGATGCTATAGAATCACTACTTGTCTTCTCTGAGTTGTACTGCCCTCCCCGTGCCCCCCCAACATTACATCTGCTAATCGTAATGCCTCTTTGTCCCTCTTACCCCTCCCTTCCTGCCCATTTTCCCCAGTCCCTTTCCCTTTGGTAACTATGAGTCCATTCTTGGGTTCTGTGAGTCTGCTGCTGTTTTGTTCCTTCAGTATTTTTTCTTTGTTCTTATACTCCACATATGAGTGAAATCATTTGATACTTGTCTTTTTCGGCTTGGCTTATTTCACTGAGCATAATACCCTCTAGCTCCATCCATGTTGTTGCAAATGGTAGGATTTGTTTTCTTCTTATGGCTGAATAATATTCCATTGTGTATATGTACCACATCTTCTTTATCCATTCATCTACTGATGGACACTTAGGTTGCTTCCATTTCTTGGCTATTGTAAATAGTGCTGCAATAAACATAGGGGTGCATCTGTCCTTTTCAAACTGGGCTGCTGCATTCTTAGGGTAAATTCCTAGGAGTGGAATTCCTGGGTCAAATGGTATTTCTATTTTGAGTTTTTTGAGGAACCTCCATACTGCTTTCCACAATGGTTGAACTAATTTGCAGTCCCACCAGCAGTGTAGGAGGGTTCCCTTTTCTCCACATCCTCGCCAACATTTGTTGTTGTTTGTGTTTTGGATGTTGGCCATCCTCACTGGTGTGAGGTGATATCTCATTGTGCTTTTAATCTGCATTTCTCTGATGATTAGCGATGTGGAGCATCTTTTCATGTGCCTGTTGGCCATCTGAATTTCTTCTTTGGAGAGGTGTCTATTCATGCCCTCTGCCCATTTCTTAATTGGATTATTTGCTTTCTGTTTGTTAAGGTGCATGAGTTCTTTATATATTTTGGATGTCAACCCTTTATCAGATACGTTTTTTATGAATATATTCTCCCATACTGTAGGATGTCTTTTTGTTCTACTGATGGTGTCCTTTGCTGTACAGAAGCTTTTCAGCTTGATATAGTCCCACTTGTTCATTTTTGCTTTTGTTTCCCTTGCCTGGGGAGATATGTTCATGAAGAAGTTGCTCATGTTTATGTCCAAGAGATTTTTGCCTATGTTTTTTTCTAAGAGTTTTATGGTTTCATGACTTACATTCAAGTCTTCGATGCACCTTGAGTTTACATTTGTGTATGGGGCTAGACAGTAGTCCAGTTTCATTCTCTTACATGTAGCTGTCCAGTTTTTCCAACACCAGCTGCTGAAGAGGCTGTCATCTCCCCATTGTATATCCAAGGCACATTTATCAAATATTAATTGACTGTATATGTTTGGGTTAATGTTTAGATTTTCTATTCTGTTCCACTGGTCTGTGGGTCTGTTTTTGTGCCAATACCAAATTGTCTTGATTACTGTGGCTTTCTAGTAGAGCTTGAAGTCAGGGACTGTAATTCTCCCTGTTTGATTCCTCCTTCTCAGGATTGATTTGGCTATTCGGGGTCTTTTGTGGTTCCATATGAATTTTAGAATTATTTGTTCCAGTTCATTGAAGAAAGCTGTTGGTAGTTTGATAGGGATTGCATTGAATCTGTAGCCTGCTTTAGGTAGTATAGCCATTTTGACAATATTTATTCTTCCTAGCCAAGAGCATGGGATGCATTTCCATTTGTTAGTGTCCTCTTTAATTTCTCTTAGGAGTGTCTTGTAGTTTTCAGAGTACAGGTCTTTGACTTCCTTCGTTAGGTTTATTCCTAGGTATTTTATTCTTTTTGATGCAATTGTGAATGGAATTGTTTTTCTGATTTCTCTTTCTGTTAGTTCATTATTAGTGTATAGGAAAGCAACAGATTTCTGTGTGTTAATTTTGTATCCTGTAACTTTGCTGAATTCAGATATTAGTTCTAGTAGTTTTGGAATGGAATCTTTAGGGTTTTTTATGTACAGTATCATGTCATCTGCAAATAGTGACAATTTGACTTCTTCTTTACCAATCTGGATTCCTTGTATGTCTTTGTTTTGTCTGATTGCTGTGGCTAGGACGTCCAGTACTATGTTGAATAACAGTGGAGAGAGTGGGCATCCTGTCTTGTTCCTGATCTTAGATGAAAAGCTTTCAGCGTCTCCCTGTTAAGTATGATGTTAGCTGTGGGTTTGTCATATATAGCCTTTATGATGTTGAGGTACTTGCCCTCTATACCCATTTTGTTGAGAGTTTTAATCAGGAATGGATGCTGAATTTGTCAAATGCTTTTTCAGCATCTATGGAGATGATCATGTGGTTTTTGTTCTTCTTTTTGTTGATGTGGTGGATGATGTTGATGGATTTTCCAATGTTGTACCATCCTTGCATC
>JAVSCE010003509.1:0-222189 GCA_032199065.1 Smutsia gigantea | reverse complement strand
TGTACCAACTAGGATGCAGGTTCTCACCAGACACTGAGTCTCCTCGTGCCTTGATCTTGGACTTCCCAAGCTCCAGACTGTGAAAACTAAATGTTGATTGCTTGAGCTACCCAGACTATGATATTTTTGTTATAGTAGCTCAAACTGACTAAGACAAATGCATGGGAGGAAGGACTGGTCCTCAAATGACCTCAAGCAAGGAAACAGGAAACACAGTCCTACAACAACAAGGAACTACATTTGATCATCAATCTGAACTTGCTTGAAAGCAGATTCTTTCCAGAACCTCGAGGAGGAATGCAGCCCTGTTGACACCTTGAATTGGCCTTGCAGGATTCTAAACACAGGACCCAGGTGAGTCAAGTTGTACCAGGACTTCTGCCCTACAGACTTACAGGACAAGAAGGTAATAAATGGGTGTGTTTAGGCTACTAGATTTGAGGCATTTGAGGCAACTTGTTACAGCAGGAGTGGAAAACTAATAATATATTGGAATTCTCCAATGCTGTGAAGTTGGGTGCAGAATTATAGTTGGTGGTCAGAATTTTAACATGTGTTCTAGATATTTTTAACTTAATGAATAGCAATGTTACCAATTTCAATCAATGTTTAGTAATTGCAAATGGTGGCAGAATATGCTACCATAAAAAAAAAGATATTTTTGAACTGAAGGCAACTAAGAAGAAGCAGATACAAGAAAAGCTCTCAAACTTCCTGGCTATCTGCCTAAAGGCAGGAATCCCTCCTCCTGTTTCTTCCAGAGAAATCACTGGAGACAACTTTAGACCCTTATCAGTTAACAAGGCACTAACTTAAATCTGCATAACAACCTATCGTGCACTGTGCTTTCCCGGGTCACCTCCCCATAGCCGACCTCCCCCATAACTTTCTTTTCTCTTTAGCTGACAACGGTGTTTAAGGATTAATTCTAAGTCACCTTGAAGACTTACTAATTTTTCCCTGGATATCTCCCATATATACATGAGTTATGTATGTTAATAACCTTCTGTTTATTTTTCTCTTGTTATTCTGTCTTTTGTTACAGGAGTGCCAACCAAAAGCTCAGAAGGGCAGAGGGAAAATTAGTTTTCCTCCCTTACAGAACTAAACAAAATTAACCTGCTAACTCCTGGTTTTATTTATTTAGTATAAATCATTTACAGCATTTGACTCCAATATACTGTAGGGTTGAGTAAACATGTTTTTGAGTACCAACAAAGGACAATGTGTTATTGTTCAGGTTAGCTGCATCTAAGAAAATAGAATAAATTTAAAGATATATGTTGTCTGCAGATTCCATAGTGTGGAACATCTCTGGGTTTCATAATGAGTCTCATTTTACTGTACTGTTGAAATTTTAGGGACAAATAAACATCAAGGATTTTGAACAATAACAATCTTAGTAAGATCTGAGAACACTGTGCACTTCATGCCATCACTGAACTTGCAGCAATCTGAAGGTTAAATTTAATTTCACCTGTAAAACAAATAAAATACTTCAAGGTTGCTTCTTAACCCTTGAAGTGGATGGATGAGTTTTTCAAAACATGAATAAAAGAAGTGCATGGTTGAACTTTTCAAAAAAGAATAAAAGAAATGAAATCTTAACTAAAATATGAGTGCTTTAATACAAACAATATTCTTTTTTCTGACACCAGTTTTCTAGTGATTCATAGAAAACAATTCCAGCACAAAGAATGGCTACAAGATTAGAATTGAATTAATACCAGCAAGTGAGAAATGCTGTGGGTTCATAATTATACTTGAATAGATTAACTTGATTTTTTCAGGAATATTTTTATTGATTTGTCCAAACTTTTACTCATTTGTATTAAATAGGGAATGATTTTTTTTTTCTTGCTAAGATTCTCAACATGGGAGCACTATAAAGTATTCGCTAATTGTCTAAGAGATTTGATGTCATTGTGGTGACTTATTGAGGCAGGGCTTTTCTGTAGATTTTTACAATTGCTATATTTCATTAATTAATACAACTGCTGATAAATCGAACACAGCAGGACTGAAAATGAAAGGAAATGAAACAAATTTGCTGGAAGTCAGACAAAGGTTTTTCCAACAAGATGACAATTTTTAAAAATGAGTTTCTAGAATTTTTGAAAAGATAGTCTTTTTCACAGTTAGACGTAGTTATAAAATATCTGCTTCTCACAGTGCACATTTGCTTTTAGTGTATAAAGCTCAAATTAAAATCTTGCTAGTAACCATTCATCCCATTTATTGCAATCACATGGCTTAATGCAACTTGATTTCCAATGACTCCCTGTTAAGAAAAAAATGAGATAATATTGATGCCAACCTTTTATGTTCTTTGCTTTTTTCATACCTCTGTTATTCCTTCTTTTTCCTTCTTTGCCAAGAAGTGCACTAAAATTTTTCACTCTTTCCACAACATAAGAAAAGGAAGGGAAAAGGAGGCAAATATCCCCTCTCTGTGGTTTCTACTTGTTTCACCCTGAAACTCAGTATTAGAAATCTCTACAATTAACATGTCTTACATTTTATTATATATCAAGGAAACTTTATCATTTCAAATTTCTTAACTTTTTTAAATCATAGAAGTATTTTTTTTTCTATTTGCAATCATAACTGATATGGCTGGAGACCATTTTTTTCCCCTTTCAAGAATTTTGCCCATTTTCAGCCTGTTGAATGCTAAGTAGCTATTTCAACTGGTGAGATCTGAAGACCTCCTTTTCATTATGTACAGTGGCAGTCATGATTAAGTCATTCAATTCTAAAAGGATTAAGCATGTTTCTACCTGAATATATTTCTGTGGGAAAGCTACATATTCACTGTGTGACAAAAAGGAGAACATTAAAATCCAATGTATAAAATTAGACTTATATAACTTTCTTTTATCATACGATAAGAAAATAAGAATAATTTTCCAGCTTTCTAACAGGATTATTTTGAAAATTAAATAATGTCTTAAATATTTGGCTTAAGATCAAAAGTTGGCAAATACTTGTAAAATATGATTTTTGTAGTGGTTAAGTAATTTTTTCTAAGCAAAAAATGAGAATTTTATTAGCAATCAAAATAATTTTGGAGGTTTCTTTTATTTTAATCATATTAACAAGTGAGAAACAATTTAAAACCAAGTAGTTTGTTTATTTAAATCCAATGATACCATGATCTGGATATATTAAATCTTGATTCTCTGTAACAGGACCATGTCAAAGAGAGATAGTTTTAAGTATTCTATCTATTGTCCACCAGGCCTTTGATTTAAATTCACTTTTCTTCAATTTTTCCATCTGAAAAACTTAGGAATGTAATCTTGTGGAGTATTGTATGTCCATAACTGAGCATAATGTAAAAATGTATCTGGCATATAGTTGATGCTCAATAGATTATTACTATTTTCAGTTTTGTCAAAATATAGCTTAGAATTAACTTTTTAAATTTTATTTATATTGTATTCTACAGTTAAAAAGGATATTTTGCAAACCAAACTTTACTATTATTGAAATAATCAGTCATTACTTATTTTATCCTTGATAACTTTGACTAACTTTTTCTGACATTAGGATGAGGATTTTTTAAATAATTACATTTTCTTTTCTTTCCATACTTCTCCAGATTCAACTATGGTTGATCTTTGTTGACAATATTTTGAGCACATTAAGTGGCACTTCAAGGCACTCATGACAACATCTTTTATAGATTTATGGCATTTATGGCATTTGGATACATTTAACAAAACATCATTAGACTCATAGACACTGAGAAGTGACAAGTGGTTACCAAGGGGGAGAGTCAGGGGAGAGGAGGATAAAGGGGGATAAAGGGGAACAATAATTCTCAGTCACAATGTAAATTGGTCACAGGGATGGTAGTACAGCATGGAGAATATAGTCAGTGATTCCATAACATCTTTCTACGTTGATAGATAGTAACTGCATTAATGGCAGTGAGGATTTAGTAATATGGGTAACATGTTGAACTACCACGTTGTACATTTGAAACCAACATAAGATTGTATATTAGCAATACTTTAATAAAAAAAAATTCTTGGAAACTAGTTTTAATCTAATTAATGATGTCACTATATTATATTAGTGGTTTACCTCCCCTTAGCTCTGGCAGGACACTATAAAATAAATGGAGTGGTCAGGTTGAGTCTAAAGCAATCTTTTATCAAATAACTAGTGATTGTATGTTTGAATTTTTATTTTATTTAATGAACTTTTAAGTGATTACCCACATACTTTCTCATGACATAAAATTAAAGGCAATATAGAGAAAACTTACCTGACTCTATTGTGTGATTAGCAGTTGAAGTCAAAATGTAGCATTTAGTTTGCATAAGTAAACACTTAACACTTTAATATTATCAATTTATAGATTTTGTATTAATATGCTATTTTCATTGTTACATTCTCTAAAGCAAGGGCTCAGGATAGATAAATATTATTCAAGGACATGTAATTACATGTAAATTTTCTTTATATATTCATTCAGCTTAGGACCACAGTTTTCATCCAGTTTTCAAAGGGGGCTGTAACCCCAGTTAAGTTACATATCACTGCTCATAGAACAGCTTAAAGCATTTGGGAAATAAATGAATAACCAAGAGACCTTTGCAATAATGTCACTCCACAGTGAAGTACCTGAAAGTTTCATAGTGAAAGTATCTGAGGTATTTACAAAATACCATTTTCTAATTCACTTCTCTTCCAGAAATTAATTTATCTCAGTGTAGTGGCATGGAATACTTTTCACATCATTTACTTAAGTGGCTGACTGCCCAGTTGAGATGAGTATTAAATTTTACTTTTAACTTAATATCATTTCCATTTAACGTTTCTGAAGTTCACTCAGAAATGGGAAGTGAACTGTGGGGCATTAGTGAAAACTGACTTTTCTCTGGAGCATCCTCACTGATGGAATATATGTGCCAAAGGTGCTAGGTTAGCTACAGCTTCTTCTCCACTACTGCCATTTATTCCTCAGATGCCATCACAATTGTATTCTTTCTTTACTGACTGCACTGCCATAAGGCTTACCAACTCAGACTCTTGAGTGTTTGGAATCATATATATAGGATTTGTGTTTCTTGCTGAGTTTTACAAAAAAAAAAAGATCAGATATGCTGTACAGGCATTTCATCCTTTATACCTATTACTGGCTACCATTTTTCTTTTCAAATACTAACCTCTCAAACTTGGAGTAAAGAGGAATAAAAAATGTGCTATGTATCCTGAGTCCCAGAATCAATACCCAGAGTTTCAATGAGAAACACACACACACACACACACACACACACACACACACACAATGTATATACAATTCTATCACTTTTAGGTGTTAGGCTAGTACTTGAGGAAAATGTAGAAAATATAAAGAGCCAGAAATTTAAAAAGAAGAAAGAAAGAAAGAGAGGCAAAAGGAGAGGAAAGGAAAGAGGGAAGGGAAGGAAAGGGAAAGAAGGAAGGGAGAGAGGGAGGGAGGGAGAAAGGGAGGAAGGAGAAATAAAAGCTTTGGCATTCACAAAAGATTCCTAAATTATATACACACAAAATGAAAGTTTCCTGATGTATCAAACAAGATTTCAACAAGAAACACTGCATCCCAAATTTTTCAAATGAACCAACTTTGATGAAGTCACAATATCCTGATCTGTGGGCAGGAATAAGTGAACTGACAAGGGATAGTACAATGCCCAGATGCTAGCATTAGAGGGAATGCATTCTCACCGCTGAACCCAGGGATGACCTGTAGTCATCATGGAAGGCAAGGCAGGAAGGGAATTGAAAACCCCAACACCCCCATTTACTCTTGGTGCAAGTGGCAGTCACCCAGAGGTCCAGGGGCTGCAGACAGGGGAAGTCAGTCTCTGGACACAGAGCAGGCCAGAAAAGGGTACAGAACAAATAACAAATATGAAGGATAATTAGAACACTTGAGTCTATATGATTAAAAGTTTGTGTGCATATGTGTGTGTTATTGCATTCATTAACACTTTTGTACTTAAAAATATATCCTTTGAACTTCTGTTGCTATCTACTGATGTCATCACCATTATTTTAGGTTCTTGGGATGTAGTGATGAAAAAGTTAACCTGATGAGGCCTGTGGACACTCAGAGCTTTTATTTTAGTGAGGGGAAATCTCAGATAACAATGAATAAATAAACAGATAGTAACATGTGTTCTGCAAATGATGACAATAAGGCAATGGGATTATAGGGACGAAGAGCCACTTAAACTGAAATCTAAAGGTAAGAAAGAGGCAGCCCAGAAAGTTCAGGGGGGTAGAATATTCACAGCAGAAAGAAAAGGTGGTGGTGTAAAGGCCCTAAGAACTCAGCTTTGGGGTCAGGGGAAATGGAGCACAGGTGGCAGGGTGGGGACCATGATGGAGAGTGAGCAGGGCCAATCGCACACATGTTAAGTGCAGTGTAGTAACATCAGTTAGGGAGTGAGATGAGGAGTGGTGAAGGAGAAATGATATGTTGTGGTATGTATTCTACATAGATCTCTTTCACTTGTAAAGGACCTTAGAGTTGAGAGCAAGAGATCACAGGGGCTGGCCCCAGGGTGGTCGTCATGGAGAAGCAAGGACAGATTAGGGCTGTGTTTGGCAGGTTCAGGAGCCAGAGAAGAGAAGGGACTATTCAGATGTTTTCTAATGATCCTTAATATTGTCTGGCACTACTTCAAATAAGCCTTATTAAAATTTTCACAGGAAAGCCCTGAAAAAAAGTAATGAGTAGATTTATCGCCTTTTCTACAGAACAGAATGTGGTGTAAAGCATGTCTGTCTTGGACTCAATTTGTTTTCTACAATACCTGAAGGCCTTCATGACCAGGTCATCTCACCTGTCAGATGCTCCCACAATAGGAACTTCAAGAGTGAGGGGTGAAGATTCCCAGGTATCATGCATTTACTATCTATGTTCAGTTGATATAATCCTACTAGTTGGGCATACCAAGATGAATAGTTCAGCCCCCAAAGTACACAGCGAGTGGAAAAGAAAGACTCATGAACTGGTAGTGAATGTGTCATGTACACCCATTGTTGGCAGCATGCTCTAACTGTTCCTAGAATCCCACCACCCAGAGATCATCACTGATAACATTTTCCTGCATTTCTTTCCAATGTTTTTCACGCACACATCAACTTTTTATCTATACTTATATTAATTTTTTATATATAGCATTATATCATGAACATTTTCCCTTAGCAAAAAGATTTCAAAAATACATCTTTTTATGTCAAAATAAAATATACACATAAAACTTTTATTTCTATCACTCTAGAAAGTCTCCTCTGTGCTCTACCAGATTAATTCTTACTGCCCAACAAACAACCCCTGTTCTCACCTCTGTCACAATAAATGAGATTTTTTCTTTGTTCTACAACTTGACAAATGGAATTGTACCTTTTTGTTTTTTTATGTCTGCCTCTTTCACTAGACTAATGCTGTGAGATCCATCTATGTATGCTTATCAATATGTTATTCTTTTTTATTATTGACCCAGAATTTTATTGTTGACTGATCAACTGTCTTCCAGCCCCATGGTCCCATCCCACTTTCGTTTAACTTCTGATCCTACTCTGATGGTTAGATCCAATAGCAATCTCTTCAAGAATGGTCCCTACAGAAGGAGAAAAGCCTGTATGATATCTTTTGTTTTTACCTCTTCACTTGTTAATGACAATAGCATCTACAGTTTGTTGAGACTCTTCTATCATTATTATTCATGTAATGGTTTAAGGTTACTATACCCACCTCTTGAATCTAAAAAATTCCAATTTATTTTTATTAGGATTTTTCATAGGAAAAAGATAGAGTGTGTGTATGAAAATGGTCAGGGGTGGGGAGGGAGTTGGGCAAAGAGATATTAAGGATTCGTTCAATGTTGGGGCTGGAAAGTCTAAAATGTGTAGGTACTCCAGTAGGCTGTAAACTCCAGACAGATTTCTGTTACATCTTGAGTAACCACTTGAATAAAGCCACCCACATTATAGAAGGTAATATCCTTTGCTTAAAGTCAATTGATTATAGGTATTAATAAGATATATAAAATACCTTTAAATTTAAATTAGTATTTGATTAAATAACTGGGTATTATAGCTTAGCCAAGCTGACATATAAGACTAACCATCACAGTATTTATAGTTCTGTTATTAAAATTACAAAATCCAAATGCTACAGTGTTATGCATATTTAGTATTTTCATTAAAATCCACTTTAGATGGGTCTAACATTTTCTCATAAATATTACTGTACAGTAGTAAATCATCATCTGAGGTATGAAATTGCTGATTTTTACACATGCATTAAATTCCATGCCATTTTGTAAAGTAATTTTTTACATGAAACTTTAGATACTTTCATTATTCAAAAAAATAAACTTTCTGGAGCTAATACTGCAGATAATTTTTAATAAATTTCTTGATCAATGTCTACCTTCTATTTAATTTTGTATATGTTCTTCAGTGCATTTTTAAAGCTAATTCCTTTATTTAAAAAAAAGATAAAATTCAACTTGTTACTGTATTTTCCCTTTTTGTTTCTCTGTTCATGGATCTCTTCTTGAATAGGGGCATAAATGTGTTTGAATCTTGGTTCTGTCAGTCCCCCAACTCCTATGAAGTTTTTCAGAGCAACTATAAAGCATATACCAGGGTGATTCTATCATATACCAGGGTTTACGGGGATTATGGGAATATGAGAGACAAAATATTTTGACAGATGCAGCATCAACCCCCAGATGAAACAGTTCTGTAAGTCAGTGTAAAACTAAAATTTGAGGCCATGACTTTTTGCTCAACTTCACTAGCATTAGGTCTGATCATGTGGATCAGGAATAATCTGAGTTCAAGCTTGTAGCCTGCCTTCCAGCATTTAAACTGCCTTCATTCCACATAATGCTGAAATGACCATATACAAATAATGAAAGGATCCTCAAAGAGCAGCTTTGCAATGAGTCACAGGGAAGTTATTTTAAACAGCAAAAGGCAAATTCTGGGATTCACTAACACTTAGTTCTTACGAATATTCGAATGGATGGGTGGGAATAACTATATGACAAATGGGGGTTGGCATCCAAAACCTAATCATTGAAGTGCCTAATTCTGCACAAAATCTATGAAAAAAATGTTCCATATTATAATGCAGCAGATATAACCTCACGTTCCTAATGTGAAAACTTTGGTCAACATCTGTTCAACTAGGAAGACAAGGGACACTGACTAGCCCACATGCAAAGTACTTCTGAATAACAGTTCATTGCTAATAGAACAATGAGTGGAGGACCAGAGACCTTGGGATGAACTACAAAACAGATAAAACACAACTCTTGTTCCCTATCTTTAGATAAATGTCCTTTTATTTTAGAATGAAGTGTAGTACTGCAATCATGTAGAAGTAATGTTTCAGGTTCTTATTTTATTTTAAAAATATGCTGGAGATTAGATTAAAGATGGTGGCATGAGAGGTGAGACACAGGCTTCCTCCTAAAACTGCATATAATATGAAAATATAATTAATACAACTAACCCTGAAAAAGCAATAGGAAAGAGGGATGTGCCAGATGGCAAAACCTAGAGAAAAGAAGAGACCTCACAGAACAAGGTAACGTACCAAAGCTGTGGCGGGGTGGGACGCAAGCCCTTCTCCCGCCCCAGCTCACCAGCTGGAGAAGAGAAACAGAGCAGGGAGGGAGTGGATGCCTGGGACTGCTGAATACCTAACTTCAGAGATCTGCTCTGGGAGCACAAACCTACATTTCATGGTGCTTGCTTGATACTCTCATGATTATGGGGTTGGAAAGCTAAGACAGGCAGAATTCCTGGAGAGACTGAGATTCCAGCTGCTTGTGTAAAGCAGGGATCCATATCCGGCTGCTCTGGGACAAAAGAAAGGCAGTCAGTCTGAGAGATTTCCTAAAAAGGAAGCCCTTAGCAAGAGGGCTGCAAAGGGGCAAGGACTGCACAGAGCTTACTTCTCAGGAGAGAGGACAGGTAGACAAAATTGTCCTGGTACACTCTTCCCAGCAGGTTGGGAACTTTGACATATAAACTCTCATAATTAAAGAGGAAAAAGAAATCTTCCTCCTTAGATGACCTTCAGGTGCTCCAGCTCCACGGATGGCTACACAGCTAGAAGGAACCCCTCCGTGATATGCAGCTTACTGCACCTATGTCCTGGCAAGCCCCACCTGGCTCGCAAACCAGCAAACCCTACCCTGGCATTGGGCCAGCCAGATGGAAGATTTGTCTACAGCAACTACAAACGCAATGCATAGAGGCTTATACTTGTTTGCTCGGCCCACTGGTTCAGGCAGTGGAGACAGGCATAGCAGCCAGGAAGCAGGAAACAGCTCTTTCCTCCCCCCAGGCACCAATAACACTCCCCTGCAATGCCTGACATTGCTTCAGGAGCTGAGCAACTCCACAGAGTAGAGCTTCTGGTCACTAGAGGGTGCCATATACAAATATGAAACGCCAAAGGAACCTGGTACAGAGTAAAATTATTAATACAACTCCTGAGAAAGATTTAAATGATATTGATCTCATGACTCTTCCTAAAAAAGAGTTCAAAATAAAAATCATTAACATGCTTATGGAGGTATGGAAAGATATTCAAGAACACAGGAATGAATTCCGGTGAGAGATCAAATCATTGGAGAGCACAATGGAGGGTATTAAAAGAAGATTGGATATGGTGGAGGAGACAATAAATGAAATAGAAACTAGAGAAGAGGAATACAAAGAAGCTGAGGAACAGAGAGAAAAAAGGATCTCTAAGAATGAAAGAATATTGAGAGAACTGTGTGACCAATCCAAACGGAACAATATTCACATTATAGGGGTACCAGAAGAAGAAGAGGAGAGAAAAAGGGATAGAAAGTGTCTTTGAGGAGGTAATTGCTGAAAACTTCCCCAATCTGGGGAAGGAGATAGTCTCTCAGGCCATGGAGGTACACAAAACTCCCAACACAATGGGCTCAAGGAAGACAACACCAAGACATATAGTAATTAAAATGGCAAAGATCAAGGACAATGACAAACTTTTAAAAGCAGCCAGAGAGAGAAATAAGATCACATACAAAGGAAATCCCATCAGGCTATCATCAGACTTCTCAACAGAAACCTTACAGGCTAGAAGGGAGTGGCATAATGTACTTAATGCAAAGAAGCAGAAGGGCCTTGAACCAAGACTACTTTATCCAGCAAGTTTATCATTTAAATTTGAAGGAGGGACTAAAAAATTCCCAGATAAGCAAAAGCTAAGAGAGTTTACCTCCCACAAAACATCTCCACAGTGTATTTTGGAGGGACTGCTATGGATGGAAGTGTTCCTAAGGTTTAATAGCTGTCACCAAGGGTAATAAAACCACAGTAAGAAAGTAGAATAGCTAATTACTAAGCAAATGCAAAATTAAATTAACTATCCACAAATTCAATCAAGGGATAAAGAATACAGAATATGATACCTAGTATATAAAGAATGGAGGAGGAAGAAAAAGGAGAATGAGAAAAAAAGAACCTTTAGATTGTGTTTTTAATAGCATATTAAGTGAGAAAACTTAGACTCTTAGATAGGAAGGAAGGTAACCTTGAACCTTTGGTAACCATGAATCTAAAGCCTGCAATGGCAATAAGTATATACCTACTATAATCACCCTAAATGTAAATGGACTGAATGCATCAATCAAAAGACATAGTCACTGAATGGATAAAATAACCAGACCCATCTATATGCTGCCTAAAAGAGACTCACTTTAAACCCAAAGACATACAAAGACTAAAAGTGAAGGCATGGAAAAAACCATTTCATGCAACTAATAGAGAGACAAAAAGACATTTCATGCAACTAATGGGGAGAAAAAAGCAGGAGCTGCAGTACTTGTATCAGACAAAATAGACTTCAAAACAAATAAAGTCACAAGAGACAAAGAAAGACAGTACATAATGATAAAAGGGTCAATCCAACAAGAAGATATAACCATTACAGATATCTATGCATCCAATACAGGAGCACCTACATATGTGAAAAAATACTAACAGAATTAAAGGGGGAAATAGAATGCAATGCATTCATTTTAGGAGACTTCGACACACCACTCACTCCAAAGGACAGAACAACCAGACAGAAAATAAGCAAACAGACAGAGGCACTGCACAACACATTAGAACAGATGGACCTAACAGACATCTACAGAACACTTCATCCAAAAGCAACAGGATACATGTTCTTCTCAAGTGCACATGGAACATTTTCAAGAATAGATCATTTTCTGGGCCACAAAAAGAGCCTTGATAAATTCAAAAAGATTGAAACTGTACCAGCCAGTTCACAAAGGTATGACACTAGAATTAAATTACGCAAAAAAAATGAAAATTCCCAAAAACACATGGAGGCCTCACAACATACTCCTAAATAACCAATGGATCAAACATAAATTAAAACAGAGATCAAGCAATATATGGAGACAAATGACAACAATAATTCAAGACCGGAAAATCTGTGGGACGCAGCAAAGGCCGTGCTAAGACGAAAGTATATTGCAATACAAGCCTACCTCAGGAGAGAAGAATAATCCCATATGAGCAGTCTAAACTCACAATTAACGAAACTATAATAAGAAGAAAAAATGAGGCCCAAAGTCAGTAGGAGGGACATAATAAAGATTATAGCAAAAATAAATGAAATTGAGAAAAATAAAACAATAGAAAGACTCAATGAAAGCAGGAGTTGGTTCTTTGAGAAAATAAACAAAATAGATAAACCCCTAGCAGGACTTATCAAAAAAAAAAGAGAGTGTACTCACATAAACAGAATCAGAAATGAGAAAGGAAAAATCACTATGGATACCAAAAAGTTATGATAGAATACTATGAAAAATTATATGGTAACAAACTGGATAACCTAGAAGAAATGGGCAACTTTCTATAAAAATATAACCTTCCAATGCTGACCCAAAAAGAAATAGTAAATCTGAACAGACCGATTACCAGCAACAAAATTCAACTGGTAATCAAAAACCTACCAAAGAACAAAACCCATGGACCAGATAGCCTCAACACTGAATTTTATCAAACATTTAGTGAAGACCTAATACCCACCCTCCTTAAAGTTTTCCAAAGAGTAGAAGAAGAGGGAATACTTCCAAACTCCTTCTATGAGGCCAGCATCACTTTAATACCAAAACCAGGCAAAGACACCACAAAAAAAGAAAATTACAGACAAATATCCCTGATGAACATAGATGCAAAAATACTGAACAAAATATTAACAAACCGAATTCAAAAATACATCAAAAAGATTATCCATTATGATCAAGTAGTATTTATTCCAGGGATGCAAGGATGGTACAACATTTGAAAATCCATCAACATCAACCACCACATGAACAAAAAGAAGGACAAAAACCACAGGATCATCTCCATAGATGCTGAAAAAACATTTGATAAAATTCCACATTCATTCATGATAAAAACTCTCAACAAAATGGGTATAGAGGGCAAGTACCTCAACATAATAAAGTCCATATATGACAAACCCACAGCCAACATTATACTTAACAGCGAGAAGTTGAAAGCTTTTCCTTTAAGATGAGGACCAAGACAAGGATGTCCACTCTCCCCACTTCTATTCAACATAGTACTGGAGGTCCTAGCCATGGCAGTCAGACAACAGAAAGAAATAAAAGGCACCCAAATTGGCAAGGAAGAAGTTACACTGTCCCTGTTTGCAGATGACAAGATATTGTACATAAAAATCCCTAAAGAATCCACTCCAAAACTACTAGATCTAACATATGAATTCAGGAAAGTTGTGGGATAGAAAATTAATATGCAGAAATCTGTCGCACCTATACACTAACAATCAACTAGCAGAAAGAGAAATCAGGAAAACAATTCCATTCACAATTGCATCAAAAAGAATAAAATACCTATGAATAAACCTAACCAAGTAAGTGAAATACCTATACTCTGAAAACTACAAGACACTCAAGAGAGAAATTAAAGAAGATACCAATAAATTGCAACACTTCCTGTGCTCAAGGATGGGAAGAATTAATATTGACAAAATGGCCATCCTACCTAAAGCAATCTACAGATTCAATGCAATACTTATCAAAATACCAACAGCATTCTTCAACCAACTAGAGAAAATCATTCTAAAATTCATATGGAACCACAAAAGACCCCAAATAGCCAAAGCAATCCTGAGAAGGAAGAATAAAGCTGGGGGAATTATGCTCCCCAACTTCAAGCTCTACTACAAAGCCACCGTAATGAAGACATTTTAGTACTGGCACAAGAACAGGCCCATAGACTAATGGAACACACTAGAGAGTCCTGATATAAACCCAACCATATATGGTCAATTAATATATGATAAAGGAGCCATGGACATACAATGGGGAAATGACAGCCTCTTCAACAGCTGGTGTTGGCAAAACTGGACAGCTATATGCAAGAGAATGAAACAGGATTTTTTTTTAACCCCATACATAAAAGTAAACTCGAAATGGATCAAGGATCTGAATGTAAGTCATGAAACCATAAAATTCTTAGAAGACAACATAGGCAAAAATCTCCTGAATATAAGCATGAGCAACTTCTTCCTGAACACATCTCCTTGAGCAAGGGAAACAAAAGCAAAAATGAACTCGTGGGACTACATCAAACTAAAAAGTTTCTGTATGGCCAAGGACACCATCAGGAGAACAAAAATGCATCCTATAGTATGGGAGAACTTTTTTGTAAATGACATATCCGACAAGGGGTTAAAATCCAAAATATATAAAGAACTTACACACGTCAACACCCAAAATGCAAATAACCCGAATAAGAAATGGGCAGAGGATATGGAGAGACAGGTCTCCAAAGAAGAAATTCAGATGGCCAGCAGACACATGAAAAGATGCTCCACATCACTAATCATCAGGTAAATTTAAATTAAAACCACAATGAGATATCACCTCACACCAATAAGGATGGTCAGGATCAAAAAGACTAAGAACAACAAATGCTGGCGAGGATGCAGAGAAAGGGGAAGCCTCCTACACTGCAGTGGGAATGTAAGCTAGTTCATCCACTGTGGAAAGCAATATGGAGGTTCCTCAAAAACTGAAAATAGAAATATCATTTGACCCGGGAATGTCATTGCTTGGATTTTACCCATAGAATACAACTTCTCATATTCAGAAAGACATATACACCCCTATGTTTATTGCAGCACTTTTTACAATAGCCAAGATATGGAAGTAACCTAAGTGTCCATCAGTAGACGAATGGATAAAGATGTGTTATATATACACAATGGAATACTATTCAGCCATAAGAAAGAAACAAATCCTACCATTTACCAACATGGATGGAGCTGGAGGTTATTATTCTCAGTGAAATAAGCCAGGCAGAGAAAGACAAGTGCCAAACGATTTCCCTCATTTGTGGAGTATAACAACAAAGCAAAATTGAATGAACAAAATAGCAGCAGACTCAGAGACTCTAAGAAGGAACTTGTGGTTACCAAAGGGGAGGGGTTGTGTAGGGCAGATGGGGAGGTTGGGCGAAGGGGATTGAGGGGTATTATGTTTAGTACACATGGTTTGGGGGGTCACAGGGATAAAAGTGTAGCACAGAGAAGGCAAATAGTGAATCTGTGGCATCTTACTACACTGATGGACAGTGACTGCATTGGGGTATGGGTGGGGACTTGATGATGTGGGTAAATGTAGTAACCACATTGTTTTTCATGTGAACCCTTCATAGGAGCGCATATCAATAATACCTTAATAAAAAAAATATGCTGGAAGCTGAGACAACTAAATGAGTTATTTTTGAAAAGGATTAGCTTACAGTTGTGCCCTTGTCTGACTCCAGAAATGTGCAAACACAAATACAGTTTTGGGTTTGTTGTGATTTTGTTATAAATTATAATTCTAAGAAATGGTGTACTTTTGTGAGATTCTTACTTCAAACCTAATTTTGAAAACTCCTTTTTCTAAGAAGAAATAAAACTAGAAAGGATACTTAAGTTTTATTTATATAAGCTCTCATTTCCTTCTCCTTTGGCACAATTAGTGTAAATGAGCCTCTATTTCTGTGTTGGAAAAGTACTAGCAATTCCTCTCTGGCATCTCACAAAACACAGTAAATCAGTCATTAAAATTTGAAAGGTTCTATTTTTTCTTCTTTCTCAGATCTTAGCAATTTTAACTATGACTCATGGCTTAGGGATGGGAAAAATTGTGACATATATTTGTAAATTTGCATGATTGGGTTTATTATCAAGATCATGTATTCAAATCATGCACTGTCAAAAGAACATTAGAGAAATGTCTGTCGTGTTGGGAATAATGTTTGTTTCTATGTGCTGCACTCCTATAATCTCTGTTAAAAATTTTAGATTTAATACTAACTGGTTCCATCAAAAGAGTATTTCTTAAAACAAAATACTATTCAAATTACAGAGAGAAGTGTTGGAAAGAAGAATTTGCCTATTACTTTAAGAGTCAACGTTATTTTCTAAATGACAAGCATAAATTTGAAGAGGTATATGTAGGAACCTTAGTGCAAAAATCAGATGGTTTTAAACACATATCCTAACAAGAACTGTGCTCTAGAATGTCAACTTCGAGAAAGGGTCAGAATCACATACAGAAGCCCGAGAAGTGTATGTGCTTTCCATCTACTGTTTTTAATGGAGAGAAACCGTGATTAGATTCCATGGAAATGAAAGGACAAGTATTTCTGATGACGATGGTTAAAAGTGTTAAAAAGAATTATAATAAAGCCTGCATTTTTATTGAAATAATATTCTCAATCACATATTTTGTTGTCCTATATCCCTTTGATTTTTTCATTTGACTTACCTACTCTTGCTAAACCCTAACCTTGGGTGAAGCCAACACTTCGTCTTGTCAGTATTCACATTTAGATGATAGGTTCTGCTGGAATAAGTCATTCAGTTGCAAATTCAAGCACCAGAATAATTTAAGGTATCCATCTCATTTGGGCACTCAACATTGTTTCTCATATTCCATTTTATTTCTCTAATTATCTCATTCCAGGGCTTTCCAGTGCAATGTGTGCACACCTTGTCTATTCTCCTCAAACCTCTGACCACTCCCATTATCTTTCTCTCCAAATACCATCATCAACTTTACAAACCATAGACTCACTTATTTAAAAAGAAGGCATCAGGCAGAAAGCTCTTTAGGCTACAAGTGTTTTTGACACATGCATCTGTCTCTTTCTCCTTCCTCCTATTTTAATTGAGGAGACAACTTTTAAAAATAACAATTGGAAATATATTTTAATGGAAAGAAAATAGGTACAACAGGTTTTATGATAGAAAATTTCTCTTTACTCCACTTGTTCCTTTTGCTCCTCTCTTTTTTTTCTTCCTACTTCATCCCTTTCTATTATTAGAAGAGACTAATCCTATTAAGTATGAGAAATGAATTATTTTATTATTGCCATTCTAGGAAATTTTGTTGGCAGTATTTTTGTTCAAAAGAGTTTATTATCTAGCGTGTAACATATAACACTCAAGACATTTATCTAATTAAGTGAATTGAATGAAAATAACATGGACATGGCACAATTCAGTTCATTGTTGACATCGTCAAAAAAATTGCCTAAAATTCAACCATTCAACAATGTAGAAATGTTGTAGGGAAATCATTACTTTTAATACATGTGTTTGCTGAACATATCATCCTACATAGATTTTTCATAGAATGAGGGATGGCAGAATTAATTATTAATGATAATTAATACATTGCTTATATGATATATTTAATTTTTGGAGCTCAGTTATTAAACATACCCGACAGCTTTCTAAAACCCAAACATACAGTATTATTTACTTTATAAAGTTATGCATAAGCTCTCATTTTGAATAGTAGACCAATAAATTGAGCAGGAGCTAAGAGGAATCTTCTAATTTCCTATAACACTCCTCTTACAGTTTTCATTATGAACTACACACTTCTATACATCATTCCCAGTTGCCAGAATGTCATTTCCTATCCCACAGCACAGACACATACATACACACACACACAAATACATAAATGTGTGCACGGCACATTTGCAAAAGCAAATTCTGCACATCTCAAGCTTTAAGAAAAGTTCTCCAAGAAGTATACTTTGACTAAGCCTGGGTAGCATTAATTCTATATTCTCTCAGCAAAACATGTTCACAGTATCTTGAATTTTATCCCATATGTTCTCTCACTTTCATTTTTAGTTGTTTTTTGCATATCTGCCCTGTATTCCCTCACACAGTACTCACACATGTAAGGAACTGTTGGTTCTTTTATATCCATGATGATTTTCTGCCTGGAACTTGTATCATTTGCTACGAGTGGGGTGTTGTGATTCCTATCTAGTTTGGGTTTGTCTTACTTTCATCTCCATCAGCTTTTGCTTCATGTATTTTGAAGCTGTTGTTTAATGCATACATTAAAGTAATTACACATTAGGATCCTTGATTATTCATTTTTATCAGTATGTTACATTCCTCTTTGTCTCCAGTAATTATATTTTGCTCTGAGGCCTACTTTCTCTGATACTTATAATAGTCACCATTGCTTTTTTACTAATGTTTGCATGATATATCTTGTTCCACTCTTATTTTCAACATACTTATGTCAATGAATTTGAAGTTTTTATGAACAAGGTAAAGTTGGTTTGTATGTGTGTGGAGTGTGTTTATGAATCTACCTCACCAATCTCTGTCTTAATTATTATAATTAGACCATTTATATTTAAGGTAATTGTTAATATGTCAAAGCTTAAATGTGCCCTTTCTCTTTATGTACTATACTTCTCTTCTGTTTCCTCCCTCTCATTTACTTGAACATTATTTTAGGATTCAATCTTCATTTACACTGTTTTTAGGATATTCCTTGTAAAATTTTTTTAGACATTGTTTTGGACATTACAATATACATGTGTGACTTATTACAGTCTATTTGTGTCAACCTTTTACTCTGTTCCTCAGGTGCCTTCTGTGTTCCCAACTTTTAATATCACTGTGTTGAGTGTAAAATAATGTTGCAATTTGTTTTAATTATCAAATATGATTTTTACATGTGTAGGAATAGTCTACTGGATATTCCTGTATTTCTGTTTATTATTTCTTCCTGATGTTCCAATATTGCTTTATAATTTCCTTTCTGTTTGATAAACTTTCTTTAGCCAATCTTTAAAAGTAGGTCTACTGGTGATAATGTACATATATATTTTTTTCTCTTTATTTCTTCTTCACTCACGAAAAATAATTCTGCTGAAAATATAATTTGTAGTTGATAGTACACTTTTTTCAACACTTGTAAAATGTTATGGCATTTCTTTGGTGTTACGCCATCTGACAGAGAAATATAATATTTAAAATAGGTAATGTTTTCTCTATAGGGCTTTGTTTCTCTTTGGTTGCTTCCAAGATTTTTCCTTTATCTTTAGTTTTAGAAGTTTAATTATGGTAAGTCTTGGCATGGTATTCTTCAGATTTAACCTACTTAGGGTACACACAGCTTCTGGAATTTGTAGGTTTATGTCTTTGGTAAAATTTGAGAAGTTTTCAGCCATTATTCTTTTTAATACTTTTTCTGTCCCTTCTCGTTCCCCTTTTCTTTTAGGACTCCGATGACACAGATATTTGGTCTTTTGTTGCTGTCCTTCAAGTTGTGAGGACTTGTTCATTTTGTTTCCTATCCATCTTTTCCCTTTACTGCTCAGACTGGGTAAACTTTATTAATTTGTCTTTAAGTTTATTGATTATATCTTGACAAATCCTACCCACTACTGAGCCCATACAGCATGTTTTTTTTTCTGATATTTTTGTCTTCTATAATTTCTGTTTGCTTATTTTTATACCTTCTATTTCTTTGCTCAGCTTTTCTATTTGATGGAAGATTGTTTATAATTGATTGTTTAAGAACTTTTATAACAGCTATTTTAAAATTCTTGTCAGATAATTCCAATATCTGGGTCATTTCAGTATTTATATCAGTTGATTGTCTCTTCTTAATCTAATTGTGATTTTCCTTGTTTTTGGTATGATAGGTGACATTAAATTGGACATACAAAATTTTGTCTATTACGTTAGGACACTTTGAGTCCCATTTAAAAATTTTACTTAGCAGGCAATCATTCTACTTAGATTTAACATAATGCTGGCTGCAGCTCAAATAACAATTTAATTTTCAGAATTTTGTTTTGTTTTTTTTTTGGCCTGCTTGCTTTATCTCATTCTATTGGAACTCCCACTCAACCTTCTGAGGATGTTTGAGGCAGTAGGAGTTTCCCAGGTGTCTCTAGGTGGTGAAAATTATTCTGTTCTGTGGAGATGAAGAGCACTTTCCTGGCTGGGCACTTTCCTATAGCAGAATACTGTGTGATCTGTGGTAGAATTAGGCCCGCCTAGGCCACTTCTGTTGTTATCCTGGATTTCAGATAGCCTCAAGCCTGTCTTCTGTTGAGTGGGTAGTAAAATTTTCCATTCTATTTTTCTGCTAGTCCTGGAGTCTTTAACCTATTCACCTTTTTTCCTCTTTTCTTTAAGTTTCCCCTTGGCTGCCTATTATAGTGTATTAAGTGGTAATAGGTGTAGTTAGTAAAGAGGGAGAAATGAGTATATATCAACTCATCTAGATCAGAAGTCAGTCTTTTTTATGTTAATATTTGATATTAGAAAATTATTTTATTATAGTTGCTCTTTGTAGAGAAAATTTCATTAGTTGGCCTATTAATGAAAATACTTTTGTATCATTCAAGGTCCCATTGAGGAAATGTAAACCACACACGTTATTCAACAAAGAGAAATGCTTACTTGGATTTTATGTGGCTATGAAGAAATAGGGAAAACTGAGGAGCTGGAAAAAGATTAAGTGAACAAAACATTCACCATCATGAGGGCTGAGTAAGAAAAGAGGATAAGATTAGGGTTATAAGAACTTAAAATTATGGAGGATGTACATGGATTTAGGACTCAGATTTTACAGGAGAGGGTTTTGCCTGGCTGCCACCGGTATTACTAAATGAATCAGATTAAGAATCTTGGAAACATTTTTAAAAAATGGATAATGAAACTGACCACTGCTCTCACTGCTAAGATGAAACACATTGCTATGACAAAGATAATAAAAACTTTATGCATATGTAAAAGAGTAAATTCTTCTGCTTACCCCTGCCTTTAATTCCCCTCTAGTATTCACAGTGCAGTACCTGTTAGGAATCCCCTGTTAATGGAGAAATGTAATTTGCATGATCCAAGTCCCAGCTCATCAGCCCAGAACAAAGAAGCATAGGTTTATAAAAAAGACAGTCACATCTTTTGATTGTCTTTTGATGGTTATAACAAGGATGCATGACAATTAATTACGGAAATTAATAACTAGAACTTTTCCTTTAGAGAAAAAAAAGTATGAAAGCCTCAGAAAAAAACAAGTTAAAATGGTGTCCCTATGGATAAAGCTTCCTCCTGGTTTATGCTGATACAGAGGGAAAATGTAGGTAGATATGTACTAACAACTACTGGATACATGAATGAAAAAACTGAGCTTTACAAAGGTCTTTTTGATTAACTTTATATTATATAGCACTTATGTGAATACATTTTAATGAATCTTACACCTTCCTTTATACATGTTTATTTATCATGTTGATTTTCTTTAGCTGTACTTGAATGTTGCTGCTAAATCAAAGCCAAAAATACTTAGTTATTGTGAAAACTTACCAATATGACCAATATAATCTTCCTCTCAGTTTTCAAGGGATTTCTGAATTGATGACATGTGGACTTTTTTTTAACCTAGTGAAAAATGTAAATCATTGTACAACTGTACCCTCTTCTATTTACCATGCAGATACAGAAGGCAACATTTTCATAAATACTAGAAATCAACTAACTATCAACAGCCTTATTATTGGATTGACATCTGATTCTCATGAGGAAAATTTTATGAATGTTTAGGTCATCTTTTATGGTCTGAAAGTCAATACCCATGCCAACCATATTTGTCAAATGAACAATAATAAGTTTCACTAGCATGGCCTGCTTCCAGATGTGTCCTTTCCATGGTCCTACAAGGATCATTCCTGATTGCATTTCACACAATGTGACTCATTAATAGACCTTGTATTTTTATTACCCTTATTCTGTTTTCGTTGTGGAAAAGATGGCTATAGAATTCATTTCTCTTTTTATTTCTAGAATTCTGCAATTCAGCTATAAACTTATCATCTCAGTATTTTAAATAATAAAATTAAAGCTACAAATTTAACCTCTTCAGCAATTATTTTTTCAATCCTACTATTTGTTATAATTCCAAAAGTTCTTTATATATTTGTTGTTTAGCATTTAGGATATATCTACCTCCAGTTGCTTGTGTGAGAAAACCATAGAATATTCACAGATGATAGAAAGTGAAAGACGAAAGAAATTAGAAATTATGTAGCCCAAGGTCCTCTTTTATTATTGTTTCTTAACTGATAGTATGTATCACTGATACCTACCCTAAGTGACTTGTCCAAGGCTGATTAGCATAGTGTAATAATGACAGAACAAGGAACAAAATCTGATCTCTTGATCGTCCACTGTTTTCTAAAAATCCTATGCTTGAATTATCCAAGGATATAATTTCAGCCAATACTTATAACATCACACTAATTCATTAATTATTGATTCAGACAAGAAATTTGAATGCTTACTGTGTAACATGTTTTATTCTGGAAATTTGGCATGTAACACTGAACAAAAAAGATGAACATTCCTACCTTCATTATCATCAAGCATAATAAATAAATGCATTATATAGTAATTCGAAAAATTCCATGTGCTATCGAGTAAAGAAAGACATTAGTAAAAGGAGATGAAGAAGGGCAGCTGGTGGAGTTGGAGAGACTGTTGCAATAAAAAAAGGTAACCATGGTATACTTTCTAAAATTGCAGTAAAGATTGAAAGTAATAACAGAGTCATCAAGCTAAATATACTGTGGAAGAACATTCCAGAGGAAGGGGGTAGTCTTTATTGAGGCCCTGAGCTGCATGAAAGGAACACTAATATGGAGGTCAACATGAATCGTAGGAGATAGTTCAGAAGAGTAATTTGTGAACCAGTCCATAAAGGGCACTTGTTCAATGTAAGGGCTTATCTTTTACTCTCTGAAAGATAGGATACCATTGCAAGATGTTGAGTAGAATACTTATATGACTCAACATATTTAAAAAGGCAGGCTGGTTGATGTACAGAGAACAGGCTGTTAGGAGGATGAAGCAAAAAAGGAGGAATTTCAGGTGGCTATTGCTAGGGGTAAGGATGATGGGGCTCAGACCAGGGTAATGGCATTTTATGGAAAAATGCCTTTATAGTACTAAATATGCAATGTAACATTCTTCTTCCAGCACAATTGTTATGAATGGCTCTCACTTCTGCAATTACAGTAGTAACTCAGGCTTTCAAATGGCTTCAATCTATTTAGGGTTCTGAAGGAGTGCACAGTTCTGAAAATGGCAATCAAGACTCCGAAAAATGAAATGAAGGGTACCAGTGGCATCCAATATGGCTTCCATTTTGGAAGGTAGGAAATGTGGAGCAGGATTGAAGATTCCCGAAAACCTCCGTCAGGTACAATATACATAAGAGCTCAAATAAGAAGGCCAAGAAGTTCTTGACATTTCCTTTGTTCTATTTCCTTGAATCTTTTTACATATTTACAGTCCCTTATTTGAAAATCATTACTTATATGAAGTTTGGTACTCAGTATTATTTGTAATTTTAAAAGAGCAATATATAACATATACCATAATACATAACACAATTGGAAAAATCTGGAATGCACAAGATCATGTGTAATCAAATGTATTTATATGTCTGCAGCAGAACTTATGAATCTTAACACTGAATAGGATACAGAAATTCTGTAAATAATAGTGCATTACCTCATGCTAGATTTTCCCATAAGTTAATTTAGTCATATCAGGCAAATACTGAAAGAGCTTTCTTCATTTTAGAAGTATACACAATGAATTGTGGACCTCTATTTTATCAGCATGTCTTATCTGTTTTTGCTAATATATATTTATTTTAATCTGAAAGATATTTAATTTTTAATGTCTGAGAAATAATATGTAATGAAGAGAATAAGCATGATCCAGGGCCTAAATCCACTGCCCTCTGATCACATATTTTGTTTGTTTTCCAAACAAACAATAAAAAATAAAATTCAAGCAGATTTTAAAATACCATTTTTAATTTAAAAATTTTAAATTTTTTAAATTATTAAAATTATTTTTACAAAATTCAAGAAGTGTCTCCTCATAGTGGTATATATAATTATTCCCAATTTTGAGATATTATTGACATATATATATATAACTTTAAGGGGTAGGATGTGATGATTTATACACATATATATTGCAAAATGATTACCACACTAAGGTTACTTAGCATCTCCATATCTCACTGTGTGAATGTATGTTGTGGTGATAATATTTAAAATTTACTTTATTAACAGTTTCCGTGTATGTCATGCAATATTGCTAATTACAGCCAACATGCCGTACTTTAGATCCCCAGAACTTACTCATTTTATAGTTGGGACTTTGTACCCTTTGAGTATCTCTCCACTCCCAGGTCTTGGCAGCCACAACTCTACACATCTTGTTCCAAGTTCAGCTTTTCTAGATTCTGCATATAGGTGAAAACATACAGTATTTCTCCTTTTTTGTCTGATTATTTCCTTTAACATAATGCCCTTGGGTCAGTAAACTACAGGCCACAGACTTAATCCTGACCACTGCCTGTTTACACAAATTATTTTATTAGAACACAGCATGTCCATTTATTCACATATTCCCTACAGATGTTTTCATGATACAAAGTTGAGTGGTTATTACACAGAGTGTCTAAAATAATTTACTAAGATCTAAAATAATTTACCACCTGACCTTTTAAAGAATAATTTTATTGACCCCAGATTAATTTCTAACTCAATATTCTAGCCACAACTTTCACTATCCAGCAGCAATTCATGTTCCAGTGACCTTATGTGAAATACATCAAACCCAGTATGACAGGTTCATCTTTGACTTTGCATATGCCTTTCCTTCTGCCTGAATATTTTTTCATTTTCCTAACTTACTTGTGAGGCCAAATTCCTTATTCAATACCCAGCTCAAATATCACTCTTTTATAATAATCCCCCCTTCCCAACTCTTCCAGAAAGAATAATCACTTATTTCTTCATGCTAGGACCCTTGCATATTATAGTATCTTTGCAATCATTATATTGTGTTGCAATTCAGACATTACCTCTAGATTATAAACCTCCTGAAAGCAGAAATAATTTCTCACTCACAAGTAGGATTTTTTATTTTTATTTTGTTTTTAATCCAAAGGGCCTTGTTTTATGAAACATAATGATGTGTAGAACATAATTTTTAATTTAATTGAATAGAGCTATTTTAATGACATCACTGGAGGCTCTGGGGAGATTAAAGCACTTAAAGGACATTCCATTGAGGGGCAGCAAAAGACAGCTAGAGACAATACCTCCTTCTCCCAGTAGCAACAAAGGCAATACCATGAGCCAAGTATTAAACTTCTTGAATTATTTCTCTTTATGAAGACGTTACTTTCTTGCATATAGGCCTAATGGAATAATCACAAAACAATTCTAATCTTAGAATAGACATGGGACTTACTTTATATAAAACACTGAACTGTCAGATCTTTACTCATTAAATTTTGATATTGACAGATTTAGGAAAAATATATGGTCCCCTAATTTGCTTCCCTACATTCAGTTGGAAATTAAAAGGCACATAAAAATATAAAATATGCTTAACTGTAGTTGTTCACAGTTTGTAAGTTTATAGAAGGATTTGTTTCTGACACAATGAAGACATAAAACCATACAGACATCTTGACACATTTTTATGGATTTTTGTTGTGACTTTACAATTCAATGTACGTTGTTGTAATTTTATGATAATTGAGACATTCGTTTTCCATTACCTTTCTAATCGATTATTTACAAATTTCTGGAGAAGAGACAATTTAGTTTCTTCCAAAAAGTACTAATAATGTACTGCCTTTATATTTTTGAGGGAAAGAAGCTACTTATTACATGTCCTTTTGTTTTTTACAATTTATGTCATGTTAATAATTTTAACAAGATATTTTGTCCATAGAACTGTAAAAATGAGTGACAAAAATTTATTTAGTGATCAGCATTTTAAATTTGATTTGGTAAATGTCAATTTTTCCCCTTCTTTTCATTCTAATTAGACTTGTTTTAATTGATTTAATGATGAAAAAATATTTAACGAAAGTTACCTAACTTTATATATTGATATAAAACAGTGTTAAAAAGAAGAAAACAGAAAAGGTGGTATTTTCCTATGAAACTTGAACTTGTCCCCTTGGAGTTGCTTTTAGAATAGCTTGCATAAGTGTATAAACATTGCATGTGTATGAGGTTACATGGGACCTGTCAACTTTATCTTGTACACAAGTTTTATAATCTCCTATTTATATAAGCTTGGAAAAGGCTGATGCACCTTTTCTTCAAAATGATACTAAAAATATTATCTAACTTAATGGATAGAACTGAATTTACTCTTATTGTAAACAACATACTCATTAACACTGCTGGAGTGTTACCCAAGCAATAAAAATGGGTTATATTTTTATTTTATTTATTATTATTTTTATTAAAGTATTATTGATATACACTCTTATGAAGGTCTCACACGAAAAAACAATGTGGTTACTACATTTACCATATTATCAAGTCCCACTTACACCCCAGTTCAGTTCCAGTGATTCCCCACACCATGTGTACTAAACATAATACTCCACAATCCCCTTCTCACTCCCTCCCCACCCCCCCTTCCACCCCCCTCCCCTTTGGTAACCACTAGTTCCTTCTTGGAGTCTCTGAGTCTGCTACTACTTTGTTCCTTCAGTTTTGCTTAAGTGTTATACTCCACAAATGAGGGAAATCATTTGGCACTTGTCTTTCTCTTCCTGGCTTATTTCACTGAACATAGTATCCTCCAGCTCCATCCATGTTGTTGCAAATGGCAGGATTTGTTTCCTTCTTATGGCTGAATAGTATTCAATTGTGTATATGTACCACCTCTTCTTTATCCATTCATCCACTGATGGACACTTAGGTTACTTCCATATCTTGGCTATTGTAAAAAGTGCTGCTATAAACATAGGGGTGCATATGCCTTTTTGAATCTGAGAAGCTGTATTCTTTGGGTAAATTCCAAGGAGTGGGATTCCCAGGTCAAATGGACTTTCTATTTTTAGTTTTTGAGGAACCTCCATATTGCTTTCCACAGTGGTTGAACTAGCTTACATTCCCAACCAGCAGAGTAGGAGGATTCCCCTTTCTCTGCATCCTTGCCAGCATTTGTTGCTCTTAGTCTTTTGGATGCTGGCCATCCTTACTGGTGTGAGGTCGTATCTCATTGTGGTTTTATTTTGCATTTCCCTAATGATTAGTGATGTGGAGCATCTTTTCATGTGTCTGTTGGCCATCTGAATTTCTTCTTTGGAGAACTGTCTCTTCATATCCACTGCCCATTTTTTAATTGGGTTATTTGTTTTTTGGGTGTAGAGGCATGTAACTTCTTTATATATTTTGGATATTAACCCCTTGTCAGATATGTCATTTACAAATATATTCTCCTATACTGTTGGATGCCTTTTTGATCTGTTGATCATATCCTTTGCCGTACAGAAACTTTTTAGTTTGATGCAGTCCCACAAGTTCATTTTTGCTTTTGTTTCCCTTGCTTGAGGAGATGCATTCAGGAGGAAATTGTTCATGCTTATATTCAGGAGATTTTTGCCTATGTTGTCTTCTAAGAATTTTATGGTTTCATGACTTACATTCAGATCCTTGATCCATTTCGAGTTTACTTTTGTGTATGGGGTTAAACAATAATCCAGTTTCATTCTCTTGCATGTAGTTGTCCAGTTTTGCCAACACCAGCTGTTGTAGAGGCTGTCATTTCCCCATTGTATGTCCATGGCTCCTTTATCATATATTAATTGACCATATGTGGTTGGGTTTATATAAGGGCTCTCTATTCTGTTCCGTTGGTCTATGGGTCTGTTCTTGTGCCACTACCAAATTGTCTTGAGTACTGTGGCTTTGTAGTAAAGCTTGAAGTTGGGGAGCATAATCCCCCCAGCTTTATTCTTCCTTCTCAGAATTGGTTTGGCTATTCGGGTTCTTTTGTGGTTCCATATGAATTTTAGAATGATTTTTGCTCTAGTTCTTTGAAAAATGCTGTTGGTATTTTGATAGGAATTGCATTGAATCTGTAGATTGCTTGAGGCAGGATGACCATTTTGACAATATTAATTCTTCCTATCTATGAGCAAGGGATGTGTTTCCATTTATTGGTATCTTCTTTAATTTCTCTCATGAGTGTCTTGTAGTTTCCAGAGTATAGGTCTTTCACAAAATATGGGTTTTAAAAAACAGAAAATACTCAAATAATACAATGCAATGGTCCAGAAACTACAGTGAAATTCAACTGTCTGTGATTCTGTTAGATGTCTATTTCAAAAATGGAATTGTTACAGATACAAAGTTTAGAAGTGCCAATTTTGTGGTTCCTGTTGTTGTCCCAACTGTGGAAGAGATTTTCACTTAGAAATGCATTTACAAAGCAATTCTAAATTTACATGCTTGTGTAAAACAAGTGCAAAATTAAGATGGTCTTAGTCCTGCCACGTAAAACATGTTTTACACTAAGTTAATTTAATTTTTGTCTGAAATTTTTATATACATGTTTAATAATAGCCTCACTTATTTAACACATGTAAACATCAGTATTAAAATTTAAAGCAATAGGTAAAGATAAATGCCATCAATAAAGAAATTGGTGGTATAAAACAGAAACTGACTTAGAAGAATTGTATATGCAAATAGACTAGATTTTAAAATATGAAAATGATAAAAGATAAAAAGTTAATCTGAAATACTGATGATGTAGTTCCTCAGTCTTTTTTAACTTTTCAGTGTTTGCAAAATGTATTAAATATCTGCAAGCTTCTAGTTCTTAGGACTTAACAACTAAGGAAACTATTATAATAATAGTGGGTAAATTACTATTTTAAAATGTTTGTTTTAGCCCTGCTATTACTGGTCTGAATGGGCACATCAGTTTCTCAGTGGGAAATTGGAATCCTTTTTTGCGTGGAATCTATTTTAATTTACTCTTATGCCTCATTTTTCTTTTCTCATTCTCATTTATCACTGCATTGAATCCATTTTTTCTTTTAGGTAATAAAGAGATACATAGTAATATATATGTTCTTAAAACTGAGGGAAATTACATCACGTATTTCAAATATGCATATACAATTACTCTGAGGGAGAAATTGATTAATGTATATATTGGACTACAATTTAAGAGCATTAAAATACACAGTAAGGCCATGGGAGAGGACATTGGCTCTGGTGCCAGATTGATAGAACTAGAATTAAAGTTTTTCACTTATTTTCTATGTCGCCTTGGCCAAGTTATTTAAACTCATGAGCCTAAAATGGCTTTATATATATAATAATAGTAACTTCTAGTGGTGTTAAGGATTAAATCAATTAATACATATAAAGCATGTGGACCAGCGACTGTACACAATGATTAAGTATGAATCAGTCAACAATAAAGTCAAAGAATTTAGATAGCTGAGTTCATCGAAGTACGAAAGGATCAGACCACTGTAGGAATTAGAAATTTAAAAATTCTTTAACATAACCCTTTCAATTTTTTTATGCCAGAGATTTAAAAAATAGCTTTACAAAACAACAGATAAAATTAATGTCATTTTTAAGTCCTCCATAAACTTTGTCTTTTTTTATTCTTTTCTTCCCTAGAATTTAATGGGTATAATTTGCTTCCAATATTTGTCTATTTTTAATGTGTATGTTAACATCTGATATATATATAATACAGATTATATATATACACACACAGAAACATAACCATAAACAAAACAGAATGTGCTGCTATGAGGATTTTAGAGTTTACATAAATCTTGTTCTTTTCAGCTTCATATTTATGATAGTTATACATTAAGGCTTTTTTTTTCTTGCTGTGGTCCTATTTAATGCTTTCTTACCATAACTTTTTGTTTGTTTGTTTTCATCTTTATTTCTTTTTTCATAATTTATTAAGCTCTTATTTTTTTCATTTTCTTGTAGTTTAGAGATTTAAAATTCCAATTCTAATTTTCACATGAATAATATTTTAAGACCTTTTTTTACTTAACAAAAATATAAACTGTGCACTATCCCAATCTTTGTCTTTAACAGTAACATTACAAATATCTTAGAGTGTATTAAATTCAGAAAAAAATTCTTCCACCTTCCATTTTATTTATTCTGAAATTTTCCCACCTCATTTTAACAATGCCCATGTGAATTTTCCACTTCATCATTATCTTTATAATAATCATGATTTTTATAATAAATATTTAAATACACCAAAATATTTGAAATATTTTTGTTAAACATTAATGTTTTTTATCATTCCTTCCTCAAAATTTGTTTTCTTCCTTTCTAAAATCCAACCACCAGAAACTTCTCAGTGAAAGCAAGTGACTAATAACACCATTTTTATTTCTCAATAGGCCTATTTCTCTTTCTTCTGGCTACAGATTTCTAGACTGACATTATTTTCCATTACTATTTGAAAGGCATTATTCCATTTCTTCATGGCATGTATTTTACAATAGTGATATGACTGTCAGTCCTTTTTAAGAAATCTGCTTTTGTTCTCTGGTAAGTGTGAAAGTCTGAATTGTGTCTAACCACCTC
This sequence comes from Smutsia gigantea, assembly GCA_032199065.1. Classification (NCBI taxonomy): domain Eukaryota; kingdom Metazoa; phylum Chordata; class Mammalia; order Pholidota; family Manidae; genus Smutsia; species Smutsia gigantea. Next base: position 191,337 of record JAVSCE010003509.1, on the reverse strand, counting down.
CTCCACCAAAAAAAAAATCATATGTTGAAGTCTTAACACCTTAGAATGTGACTGTTTTTGGAGATAGAGCCTTTAAAGAGGTGACGACTTTAAAATGAGGCCATCAGTGTGGGCCCGAATCCAATCTTGTAGGTGTCCTATAAGAACAGGACATTTGGACACACAGAGCGATGCCAGGTGCGCCTGCATATAGAGGAAACACGGTGTAAGGCCAGTGAAAGGTGACCATGTGCAACTGAAGGGGAGGGCTCACAACAAAGTCAGCCCAGCCAACACCTTGATCTTGCACCTGCAGTCCATGGACAGAGAAAATAAATTTCTGTTGTTTAAAGCCATCCCATCTGTAGTACTTTGTTATGGCAGCCCTAACAAATTAATATAATAAATTTGACTGTTTTCTCTTTTCTTTCAGAATGTTGAAGTTATGGAATAGTTTGGTCAAGATGTGTCTGAATGCAATACTCCTGTTAGATATATGTGGATTCTGCATGGAGTTTAAGGTGTCTTACAGAGGTATTTCACATATTATCTCTCTGTAATGGATCCTCCAAGGTTTCCTCAGATCCATATTCTAATTGACTGATTTTCTCTCAGGTGTAATAACCCTTATACTGATTAAACCTGTCTTCTATGAGTTTTATTTTAGTGGTTATATTTTATCACCCTAGAATTGCTATTCTGGTTTCAAATTTATCTTCTCTTTTTTTCATAAAATACTGTTTCTGCTCTATGGATTACATACTTTCCCCCATCATTTTAAGCACTTCAGACACACATATTTTAAATTGCCACTTACATTGCTCAATTATGAATCTTCTGCCCTTTGTTTTATCTATGGCTTTGATAGTGATTGTGTTCCTTCTGTTTATCTGAATAAATATGTATGTACTTTTCAGTGTGGACTTTTCTTTAGAGGGAATTGCTTGTTTTTAACAGATGCAGTAGCTACCTGAGTTGAAATTGTATACTTATGGAGTAATGCTTGTTCTCTAGGAAACCTAAATATTTTGTAATTACAGAGACATATGTTAACTTCTCAGCTTAAGGCTGATCATCCTCACAGGTAAAAGGAATTTGTACCTAAACACCTACTAAGACATAGGCATAGAGTTTGGATTTTAATGGCTAATTCCCTTTCTATCCATGACCCCAAGTGGATAGCCAACTTATGTGATGATTCCTTGAACTGGTGAACAGGATATTCAAATGTCCACTTTGCAGAGGGGACTAACTTCATAGATTTTTCAAGAAAATACAGTACTCTGCTGGCTCTGAACATGGATCATTTTCACCCCATGTGGACATCAGAATTTCAGTACCCAGGTCTAAACTCAATATCCAGTTTGAATATCCCAAGGTTAGATGTCTTTAGTGTCTTCTCATGCCTTTGATTTGGAGGGTTCTCTCAATTCTAACACCTATATATTACTTTATTGTGCTTTGTACTAAGCATTTTTCCTACACTGTGAAGTAGTGTATTATGTTAATTTTTATATGCTTGAAGAAAGGGTAACTTTTCATATCAGCTTAGTCTGCTATATGAATGCAAAGTTCTTTTTCAAACTATGAAAGAGGAAATAAGTTTCAGATAAATTACACTTAAAAGGTATAAAATAACCATATTTTCCACTATCACTCATATTTATTAAATGAAACAATTATTCAAGAATAATAAGCTGAAGGGGCTTTACATATTTTTTTAAAAAAATCATAGCTCACTACTATTTATTAGTGAAGGTTCTTATGACTATTATAAACATTTTTCTCAAAAGAACATCAGGAAGCATTTGGGAACCATGATGAAATATCACAAAATGCACCAGAAAGTGTTTCTCCTCAAACTATAAGTTATGAGAGAAGCAACTAAGAATAACAAGTTAGAATTTAGAATATAAAAACAGTCTACAAATTTAGATAATAGAGAAAAATGAAACCTCTCTTTCTATATTGTTTCCATTTTAATATCTTTTTATCACCTCTTTATTATTCTATACATTTTTTATTTAAGGTTTTTTTCTCATTATGTTTTACTTAGAACTGAAAACAGTAATAAAGTAATGTATAATAATAAGATTATGGTAGATTTTCAAAAAATTCTATATCACTATACTAATTTTATAATAAAAATTACATTTATGCATTTAAGTTGCTTTAGTTTTCAATTTTTTTTTGAACTGGAAGGAAAGCAGAAAATTAAAGAAAAACAAGATGCTAAATTGCTTCTCTAGAAGAATTGTTTCTCTCAAATGACTCCAGTAAATTTTGAACTGCTATTAAAAATGCAAAGAAAAGAATAAGAAGAAAAGAACCACGAGTGGATACAGACACTTGCTGTGAGAAGTTGTGCTTAGCTTTTTCAGCTCCTCATATAACTTAGGCTTTTATCTTTAATAAGTGTTCACATAAAACAAATATTAGAGAAATAAACTTAGCATCAATTTATGCTAAAGACACAATATCAAAAACTGACTGACCCAGAAAACTCATGTTTGTGTTTGATGATAAACAAATTTGCCCTTGATATTTTTTAAAGTGAATAATTAAGGAGATAAAGTCAGGAGAATTTTATTTCTTTCAAAAGAAAGTAATGCTCTTGTATCATGGTTAGTTTTGTGTGTCTCTACGGGTAGGCCACTGCACAGGTATTTGGTCAAATGTTATTCTGGATGTTTCTGTGAGAGTGTTTTAGTATGAGATTTACATTTAAATTAGCAACTTTTGAGTAAAGCAAATTGCCTTTCATAATGTGGAGTTTAGGCTTCCAATAAATACTCTCCCTGATCCTGATCTCACATACCATTTATCATTTAAGACTGTAAAGGGTGAGACTATGATTTTTAGTGCTGTACTTTTAACTTTTTAAAAAAAGGAGAAAGGGGAAAACAAACAAATCCAAGATATTCTATGAACAATATTATATTAAAAGTTGTATTTTCATAATCATCTTTGTGTTCTTTGAAGAACTTGTACATTTTTAGATTTAACACATTCATTTTTAATTATTTTGAAAGTGTGGGCATAATCTATTCTACTTCCCAGCTTTAACAGAGTTTCCTTTTTTTTAATAAATTGGATAAAATTCTATTGAATTTACAGAATTAACAAATGTTTGTCTCCTTTTCCATACCCTTCAAACATGATAATAATCATAAAAATATGCTTTATAAATTATAAAACAGCAAAGATTATTAGGACACAAAAAACATGAAGAGTATCAGTCTCACCACCAAATTTAAAGTACTTTAGAATGTTATTCCTTGGTTTATATAGGTTTCTTTGCATTTTCCAACTTGTCTTATATTTCCAAAAATGTGTTATGTGAAAATAATAGTCTTTTAATAAATATTCTTCACATAACCACCATATACATGGCTCTGGAGAAACAGTGGAGAAAATAGGAAGAAAAATAAATCATTACTTAACCCTTAATATTATGGTAAAGGACATAGGCTTTAGTGTCAGACAAGTATGAGTTTAAATAACACACTTTAGTTATAAAGGTGTAGGTCTGATGCATAATCTACTAAACATCAATTTCCACACTGTAAATTAGAGATGATAATGTTACAGACATTAGAGCCGCTAAAAAAATTAACAAAGGCAATGTAGTCAATGTGCTCAGCCTGGCACCTGGCAAAGTATGTGTTCATGACTGTTAATTGCTATCATTATGTCTTAGGTCTCTAAAGTGGTTGCTCATTGCACTGCACCATATCTGACTCAGTGTTAACAACTATCTGGCTCTGTCCACACTGTTATCACTTGTACCTTTTATTAAGATCTATACCAGAGATTACTGGTTTTTTTAACAGCTTTTCAGAATCAATGCTAAAATCATAGCGTCCACTTTTCTATGAAGATTAGGAGTAAACTGAAGACAATTTAGACTATCCTCATATAGATAGGATTTTATTTAATTTGTTCAAGGAAAAATCTTCATCTTTGTAGCACCTCCTGCTGGTATTTTACCAGCCCCTAGAAACCCTCCCCGTATCTTGCCTACACTTCTTTGTTGCTCTTCACTCTTACCCCGGCATTATCATTTGTCTTCTGAATGTGTTGTCATTTTGTGTCATCCTTTTTTTGTCTTTTCCTTAAGACTAATTTTAAACCTTAAACTGACTTCAATGTCTTCTTCTGAACTCTCCCTACATTTCCCACAACAGCATTAATTTTGATTATGAAAACAAGTCAAGTCACTACTGAATATAGTATGAGAATTAACTCGTAGTTCTCAGTGCATGGCTCCTACTTAAGGATTCAGCTCTGTGTTTGCCTTTCCCAGGGCATCACTGATCACGGTTAGTTTATTATGTGTTATGACATTTAGCTATTTTTCTGCCACACTCTCATTTCTTATATTTTTGCATTGAAAAATTGTTTTTTCTCTTCAGATATACTACCCTCATCTTATCTTGACTGAATTTTTTCCATGTGTTTTTCCATTAAACAAGGTCACTTTGAATGGTGATTTTATCTGCTAATATTTAGCTACCTTCATATCCTCTTGTTTAATATTACCTGCCATGTTAATAAGTGCAGAGAATATTCCATCATCCTGATTTCATAATGTTCTCTGTTAAATAATTCAGAGGTTGACATTAATCACACATTTCCACTAAGAACATCACTAATGCAATGGTGATTTCTGCTTTCTTTAATAACTAGACTGAGCATAGTACCCAACTCATGGTTTTGGATCTTTTTAGTGGTGGCTACTTAAAACTTCCCATTCACTCTCCATTTAGCAACAAATTTAGTTTAGTCTGCATTCCCTAATACTGAACATTGTCTATCATTTCATTCTAATGTCCTTTGAGATTGACCTTCCACTGTATTTATAGCCTATAAATATGAGTTATAAGAATGAAAATTTGATTGTGGCAGGCTGGTGTGGGAAGGGAGAAAAATTGGTATAAGTAGAAAGAGGACTGTATTATATTATGCTTTTATTCTTTCAGATTCATTAATACATTGTGAAATGGGCTAAAGTATCAAAGACAGACAATATGGAAGAGATGATGTTATAAAGACCATATTTTAGAGATACATAGAAATGCAACTAAAGAATGTGATATATTCACTAATAAGAGAGAGAAAACTGTCACATAGAGCCCATAGTGATGGCTTCTTTCATAGACAAGTGTGGAGAGAGTGGTTACAATGCTGTTTAGGTGTAGGGCCTTTGGAAGATAATTAGGTCATGAAGATGGATGTCTCAAGAATAAGATGAATGCCTCATAAGAAAAAGCCAGAGAGCTAGCTAATTCTTTCAGCCATGTCTGCAAAGTGGAAGAGAGCTCTCAAGAGAACTTGATGCTGGCACCCTGACCTTGGACTTCCTGACTAGAGCCATAACAAATGAAATTCTGTTTTTTGTTATAATCTCCCAGTCTATGATATTTTACTACAACATTCCAAACAGATTAAGACACCATGGAACACCAATATTAGGTAGAAGGACTGGCTTTAATGGGGAAAATATACATCTCTATCTTTATAAGAGAATAAAATATAGAAAAAAGAGGAACAAATAAAGTTAAGTTTGCAGGAAATTGATTCAATAGCAGGAAATTGAAGTATTTCCTTCCTAATGGCTTTTATTTTATTGGTGAAATGAATATGTTCATCTGTAAAATGGAGGAAAGGCAGAAAGGAATTTGGATACTGAATTTGTAGCAGAAAGTCTGAAAAATGTGCAATGAGTGGGAGAGAACTAAGGAATCATGAAATGATCGCTGCACAACCCTCGGAGTCTCCATTAAATACGTGGGAGAAGTAACCACATACTGTAAGTGGCTGAACACCTCCTGGTAGACAGAAGTACAAGCATTTTCAAGGGAATAACAATAACAATAAAAGTCTCTGAATCATAGTGTGCTTATCACCGGGTGCAAGGAGTAGTATATGCCCAGCGGTTCCACTGTGCTTGAAACAAGACTTCAGAGAGTAGATGAGAGATTGGGGAAGGTATCAAGTCCCAAGAAGGCACGTAGACTAGACAATCAGGCAGAGGAGCATGATGGGACTCCAGGCTAGACAGGGACAGAAATATCACAATGGTAATAGGAATCACAAAGATCATAGCTAACATACACATGTCATACAAAGTATCTTACATAATCCTACCTGCAAAGTTATAATTTATTTTCTCCATTATGCAGGCAAAACACAAAAGAAGAATAGAATGCCTATGTTAAGCAGACCCATTAATAAGGTCTCTTAGACAAGCACTGTGGAATCAGTTTGTTGGGTATACTTCTTGGGATATTTTTAGGAATGTAAGGGCATTAAGTGTGTCCTTCATACCCTGCCTCCCACACAGAGTCCAATCATCTTCCTCAAGGGAGATAGCCCAAACCAGCCCATCCAGTTATGTTTTCAGCCTCAAATTTAAAATCAGTCTTATTATCAGGTCTGCATGATCTCCTTGCAACTTGACAACCAATAAACCAGAATTCAAGTTATCATACCCAGGAATATCAGGTATATATAATAGGAGAGAAGGAACTGGAAACACAAAACTAAAACTCCCAATTTGGAAGAAGAAAGAACAGTAAACATACTGCTTTCACTGATCTGAGCAAATTATCAAATCCCGCAAGTAGGAATAGTGACAGTTTTCTTCTGTGGTTGTTAGGTAAATTCTTTGACTACCCCATCTGCTAGACTCTTATTCCATAGTAGTAGAACTCCTTTGTCCAAGGTAATTCATGGTCCCTGACTTAGTCCCTGGAGGATTCTTGCTTATATCCTCCATTCGGAGGCTATGTAAAAATAAAGCTTGAGAAAATCTTAAATAATAGATTGTATTACTCTAGCTATAGTGGTAAGATCAGGTATTTAAAAGAAGAGATGGATTTTTTTTGACTGAAGTATTAATTGACAGATCATAAAGATCTATTGGAAATTGTTGTCAAGGAAGAAAGAAATATTAAAAATAGATTTCAGATTTAAACAAAACATACAGGACAATGCAGCATCACAGAGAGCAAGTTTCCATGTCTGCTTTTAAGAAATTGTCTATACTGCAGCACAATGTGAGCAAGTAACTTCACTATAAAGATAAATTTGACATATTTTTACCACATATAATTAAGACACCTAAGTAAAAAGCTAGTATGATATAAAATCTATTGCATTGGTATATCTAAAAAATAAAGTGTGTGTGTGTGTGTGTGTGTGTGTGTGTGTGCATGCATATACATGGGTACATGTTACAACTGTCAAAACCAAATCACAAGTTGTAGAAGTTATTGCGTTAGATAGATGGCATCTTGAATTTTATCTATCAAATGACTATATTTACCATCTAAACTCCATTTAAAAATTTTTCTAATTCTTTATCAACAAGTTTGACATTATTGGTTCTCTTTCATTTTGCAAATTCATAATGTTGCTTTCCTATGCATGATTGAGATTCCTTCATTACCACTGTGAATAACTATACACCCCCTATTTTTCTGTGCCAGTACACTCAGTTTTATTTGTTTGCCTAGCCCATTACAGATATTAGACATTTGTATGCTTCATGGTCCAGTGAATTTAATTTAATTAGTTTTCAGCTGGTTGGTTTACTTATCCTTTTGTTTGTGGAGCTTTGGTAACTATATTTGAGCTCTTAGCACAGGGAGACATTATCCGAAGGAAGGTAAGAATGACATGAGATTTAATCATTGCAATTTTATGGATTGTAGGTTCTGTTTATACATGAGGCTGCATTTTTTTCCCCTTCCCTCAAAAGTTCTCTCTTTGTCCCTTTCAAGCACTTTGGACATTCTTGTATTCCCTGCTTCTGGAAATGGATGTGATGACTCAGAAGAAAGCAGATAAGGACCATCAATAGCTGCCCCCCCTCAGTTATGCCCCAGACTGACAAAGAATCCACCCAATGTTGCTTACCTCCTAAATCCTGGAGTGGAAATAAGTGAGTGTTTGTCTTGAAAGGAACAGCAGACGGGAAAAAGAATCAGACTAGTGGGAATCTGCAAATATCAGTAACAGACATCTCAAAGGATTCCCATGTGGACAGATTATTTTAAAGATAAATGGGTCACATGAAACCCTGATCATGTCCCAAAATATTTAAAACAAAGGACTCCAATTTGAGTGAGATTCATATTCCACCACCTAGAACATAGATGTTCAAATTTTAATTTAACTTTAGTTATCAAAAATGTATGTTAAATACTTAAATTTATGCTTAGTTTCTTACTATTGTGAAATAAATAGAAGGAAGGAAGGAAGGAAGGAAGGAAGGGAGGGAGGGAGGGAGGAAGGAAGGGAGGAAGGAAGGAAAGTAATCACTGTTATGGCAGTATGGTTATACTTCAGAGGGCTCAGTGTTTCATTTGTTAGAGCAAAGACTCTGGCTCCTTTCCCATAGACTTGAGTTCAGAGATCAAGCATCACAAGTAATCACTGTGAAGTAACCTAAATTAGAAAGAATCTGCATTCTGAAGTGTTTCCTCCCTCCTTCCCTGCCTCCCACCAAAAAACATTGCTATCACTTAAAATTCTTCATGGCCTGCCAGCCTCATTTATTTGTGTCATTTATTTAATTCCTATAAACAACTGGGCTTGGCATTGCTAGGTTATTGTTAATGAATAGTGAATCAATAAATCAGGTATATAGAGGCAAACATAGATTTATAACTATGGGTCTGTTTCTTCCTTCCTTCCTTCCTTCCTTCCTTCCTTCCTTCCTTCCTTTCTTGCATTATGGAAATGCTGCAAACCATGTATAACTAGATCAACCTTTTTCCTTCCTTTGCAGAAGTGCAGTCTCTTTATATCTAACTGGCAATATTAAAAAAAAAACTACCATTTTTATAGTTTGCATCTTGGCTTTGCATGCCATTTTGTGTTCTCTAAGAGCACTGATTTTCAAACTTATATACAGCATGGAAAAATTTTCACAAATATTATGAGGAATTGAAACAAAAAGTAATCTGGAACATTTCTGATTAAAGTGCTGAAGAGGTTAGTTCTCCCATGTTTTGCATACTTTTCTTATCCACTATGGAAAATTCAAGGAGCAGAGATTAAGGGTCACTGGCTAAAATAAATTCATATGTTGTTTTTAGAGAAGCCTGATGAATAAATCCAGAGGCTAATAAAGGAATGGAAAAACCATTTAGCCTAGAAACTCTTGGGCATTCAAGAGCTTCAATGACTATTAAGTTGAAACTTAGTTTACTTTAAAGAACACAAGTAGCTATTAGCTGATCACAAACTTGTTTCTAGTAAGCTCTCAAATCCTTTAAGAATAAATCCTAAAATCTCAAAGATAATTTAGAAAAATGTACTTTAACAAATATTTCAATAATAGAATCTTACCAAAACCCTTAAAAATGACCAAGAGGGAAATAAAATGATATTTTGCTTTATTCTCAGCTAGCCAATTAAGTACTTTCATTATGTTTAAAAGATCTTATCCTAGACTTTATTTTTTCATCTTTTCAAACATGTTTTATTCCCTTATCCAGTTGATCATTACCACTTCTGATTGATTGGACAAAAATCCTTTTATCATCTTTAGCTTTCTTTTTCTCATTTGTTTCTGTCCAGGGCCATTAGAAACATCATTACTTCCTGTATTGACTGAGAAGCTCATAGTTTCCTCTCCTACTCAACATTCACATTCCACATAATATGTTTTTCTCCTTTTCACTGTTTCTGGAAAATTGGCCGTCCTTGGTCTAATTCTCTTACAGCTCAATATAACAATTACCTAATGTTTTAAATCAACAGGAACAAATAAATTGCTGTGACTTCAGAGGCCATCATTTAATTTATTGCATTGTCTCTGTAGCCTTTTGGAGGCAATGCCACTACAAATCTGCCTATTAGGAACAGGAATGACAAGAATTTCAGGCTGTGGCATATTAAAAATCATCCAGACAATGCCATATAGATGGCCCACCCCAGTATATGCTTGATTGGAGCTCTGAACACAAGTCTACTTTATGGGAAAGGAGCCGGAATCCTTGCTCTAACAAATGAAACACTGAGCCCTCTGAAGTACAACCACACTGCCATAATAGCGGAACACTACAGGTCATAGGAGGAAGCATTCTCTCTTATCAGCTAATTGATTTAATTTGTATAATTCATGTAAGATTTACATGATTAGGATGAAAAATAATGATTTTCTCACTATGGCCTCCAGTGTTATGGCAAATAGAAAATATAATGTCAAAATTAAACCTCTCATTTTTTTCCAATGCTTTTTTTATAAATAAGAGGCTTCTTCATTTTTCAAGATTGCTGCTAAATATTGTAGATTAGGTGAAATAGTTTTCCTGTTAACTTTTCTCCATCAAATTATATTTAACCACACCTAACAGTCATGTTTTAAAACAGTGAGATATTACATGAGGTTAGGTGTACTGGGTTAATCCCTATTTGATGTACATATTAATTAATAGATGGAATTTCAAAGCCAGATATGTCTAAATTCTTTAAAAGTCTCAATTCTTAAAACATGTTGAATTAAAATACAAGAAGCATTTCCAAAATAAATTAATAGTGAAAATTCTTTTTAACTCAAAAACTGTATTCGTCAAAATGTTAGGGAAAGGATGAAGAGATTCTATTAAAATTAAACAGGAGTTAATAAGCAAAAAGGGAATTATATTCTCAATTAAAACTACTTTCTTCATTAATTCTATTTAGGTTATTTTTATCTAGAGATTCTATGTATATATGAAATTTGCATACTAGGATTTTAAAAATATGCAACATGTATTCATTTTTCCAATGCCTGCAGGCACTGAGATAGATGCCTTATGTTCTTTGTAGACTGATTTTTTAATGTAAAATTTTAAGTATTACAGATTTGCATTAAACATAGGAATATCCAAAATAAAATACATAATGATCTAAAATATTGCATTTTTACTACAGTAAATATAATGGATTAATCTCAAACTCCCTGTAGGAGGTACGTGTTTGTACCCCGCCTAGTATTTCTGAAAATGGTTTAATATCAGTAGTATGATGACCACATAAATGGTATACTTGACAGCAAATAGCCCATGCACTGCAACCTTCAGTACGGGCATCTGCACCCTGAGCAATGGAGCAGGTCAGGTGATGACAAACTCCCTTCCAGGCTTCAGCATAGTCAATGATTGTTACTAGAATTAGATCTTAGGACATATCAGGTTCTGCACCAGAAGAAACACTTAGTGACAATTTTCATTGGCAGGGCAATATATGCAAAAACTATTACCTGCAAATTAAAGATGTTAATACCCTCTCCTAAAAGTGCATTCTTTATTCAAGGCAAAGAAAACAGCCTACGTAAATTTATATAAATCCAAAGTTTAGGGAATTAAAATAACTTTAGTTTGGCTGAAGCATGAAGTTCTAGATAAAGACATATGAGAAATGTAGTTGGAGGTATAAACAAGGCCAGATGTACATAAAATAGTGATTATTCATATTTTATGTAGGCAAGTGATCTGCTTTAATCTGCCTTGAAGGAAGACCCTTTGAAAAGCCTAATACACCAGAGAAGTTGGTTTGCAATCTGTTACAGACCTTCAGGTTACAGCAGAATATGTCAAGAAGAACAGATGTAAAACCTTAAGAATATAGAATTAGTAGGAATGGGTAACTTATTAGATATGGAAACCAGAAGATATAGAGGGTTTAGAATGATACAAAAGCTTCTCAGTTGACTGAATGAAGAGGGCTGTTATTCTCTCAGGTTGCAAATTAAAGGAATCAGAGTGGGTCAGCAATAAGAAGATTAGGTTTGGCTATGTTCTACCTGTGGTGGCAATGGGCTAGCCAAGTGGAATTAAGCTCAGCTTCATCAAACGATTCTCATGGTATTTCCACCTAGATGTCTGACAAACATCCCCACCACAACTTGTCCAAAGTTGAAATCTTGATTCTGTTTATTTTCTAATATCCCCAAATGAATGTAATGTTCAAGAAAACAGGGAATACATTTTCATTTTTGATGAGCATTGTGCAGAACCCAAAATATGCATATGATAAATTAATAAAAGAGGTAAAAAACTATTGTTAAAAGTTGGCTGTTATCTGCATCAAGGCAGCTAAAACCCTAGGGATAAATGAAAGTATTGAGGACTTGGGAATAGTTCTACCTATGAGGCAAAAGGGACAATATATTTTTCCTAGAATACTGTAGAATATGAATCACAAAGCTAAGGATTAAGGAAGATAAGAGATTGAAAAGACATATCTAATGAGCATTAGACAATGTGCTGCCCAATTTATATCATATGACCAACTCATACAAGTCGCCAAGAACCTTACCATGTTTAATTCAGAGAAATTATAAAAATATATATTTCAAGCATTAAGATTTAAATGTGCCATACATAAATATAGCACAGTGGAAACATATCACATACAAATACACAGCATCCACCAACCTCCATGAAAAAGATGTATGTATTTCAGCAAAATAAATAAAATAATTTGTTTTTGGAGCAGTGTTTTGCATTAATGATTAAAATTTAGATCACAGTTGATCTAAGTTTTACATGCATTACATAAATGGGTTTCACTAGCAACAAAAACAAAATCCTTTTAAATGCCTGAAGAAACACTGTTCATATGAAACTATAACTGATACCCAAGCTAGCATTGTCAGGACATAGATAACAGAATTCAAAGTTGATGGCACTCTCATCCTTTGAACTCAGATTTTTTCTTATCATATATTATGCTACCTTGTTATTCATCATACTGTGAATCAGACATTACATAAGTGACATTATCTTGACTGGAAAATGTTCTTATTTTCTTCAAAAGTTGCAATATGCATATTTCTGACTTAAAAAAATCCTGTAGGAGTAATTTCAGTGATTTATCATAATTAGACTGTTTTAAGTATGACTGTAAGTATATTAAAGTACATTCTTATTAGAACAGTTTCTAGATTTCTTTGCACAGGAGAGAATATAAATAGTGAATATTAAGAGTTTCAACCAGCAATCATCTTCTTTTGAATATAACTATATAAGTAGATCATTATAGCTTATTATCTTTCTTACTTAAATTCTACAGAGAATATTTCTAATATATATTAGAAGGAACACAGAATAGAGAAAGATATGCTATAATTCTGATTCTATTACTAAATTGTTATGCACATTTGTACAAGCTGATTCACTGCTCTGGATTTCATTTTTCTCATCTACAAATGATCATTTTGATTCATGGAAAATTGTTCCTTATCCAGAAAATGGCTATTATTTCTTGTGGTGTATCATTATATCTAAAAACTTTCATTTGAGAAAACAAGGAAAAATACATGCATCCTAATGAATGCACATACACACATCAATAAATATTTCTATATGTAACTATATATATATTTATATAAAGCTAAACTTGAGTTCATAATTATGTCTCCTACTCTAATCCAACACACTGACTATTCTGAACACCTTCCTTGCTTACATGCATATATCCACTCCAACAACAAGAAACTTGTCTCCCACCATCTGCCACCCATTTATTCAGTTATTCACTTTCAGTATGTATGTGTATCAGTGTCAGAATTGTTAGCGCACACCTCCAGGGGGAAAAACTATCCACTAGAGCACAGTTTTTATGTGCAGTTTCCACTGCACATCCCCCTTATGTGCATGCAGTCCACTCATTTCCAAAATTACTTGGTCAACAACTTTCCCCCAACCCCTTCAGTGAGGTCGTTTAATGTATTTGTAATACAGTTATAATCTCCTATCTCAATCTGCATGTCTCCCCAAATCCCCTAATTTTCCAAGTAAAAAAAATTTGTATACCTTAAGGTTCACTCTTTGAAGTATAAAGTTCTACAGGTTTTGACAACGCATAAGTTCATGTATCCAACTAATATAGTATATTTTCACTGCCTTCAAAATCACATGTGCTTCAGTTCAACCCCTTCTCTTCTCTTGAATACCTGCCACATACTGATCCTCTTACTGGCTATTTTTTTACTTTTTCTAGGACATGATATACTCAGAATAGTACAGTATGTAATATTTACAGAACCTGCTTCTTTCACTTAATGCTATGCAATTACATTTCTTCCATGTTGTTTCTTGGCTTGATAGCTCATTTATTACTTAAATAAATGGATCTACCACAGTTGGTTTATCTATTCACCTATTGAAAGATATCCTGATTGCTCTGAGTTTTGGCTATTACAAATAAAGCTGCTATAACATTCATATGCAGGTGTTTGGTTTTTTTTGGACGGATGGAGGCCATCGGTTTTCAAATCAGTTGGATATATATCTTAGAAGTGCAATTACTGGATCCTATGTTATACTATCTTTAGCTTTGTAAAGACTGTCTTCCAAAGTGGCTCTACTATTTGGCATTCCCACCAACTGTGGATGACAGTTCTATTGCTCCACATCCTTGTCCACATTTGGTTTTGCCAGAGTTCCAGATTTTAGCCTTTCTAATAAGTGTGTGGTGATATCTCATTGTTTTCTCCGTGTCTTTTTACTGCTCTTTTAAACTGTTCTTTCTGATAATTTGTCAGTTTGCCTTCACTGTGTTTCAGTCTTGAGGAGTTCTAATTCACTAACTGCCACTTTATGTGCAGCCTAGAGTTTATTCCATCAATTATTTGTTTATTGTATTTCAACGATGATATTTTTCCCATTTTATGGCTTTCCAATAAGTTATTTACACAGCTGTAAATATTGTATTAATTTTCCCTTTTTTAAATATTTTGTTTGCTGTATTATCTTATCTGTAGTCATATTGTGATATTGTTTTGCTTTGTTTTCTTAATGTTTCTAGATTTGGATTTATTGGTTCTACTGAATGGGGGGTTGTCTTTAGGTTTTTATTTATTGTCTTTTTCTCTGTACCTTTAATCTTGCTCTTTATTTAACCATTGTGATCACAATTAGATCTTATGTAGTGGTTCAGAGCTCTTTTACTTTGGTGATGTTTTATCTCTTGCATTCAACAGGCAAGTTGGGCTTGAGCCACTTGAATGCTCCAATCAGCTTTATTGCATGGCCTTAGGTGTGTAACTTTATCTAATCATGGCCCCCCAGACAAAGTCTAGCAGACTTTTTCCCTGCAATCTCTTTGAAAAAGAAAGAGAAGATGAGAGAGAACAAAGAGAGAGAGAGAGAGAGAGCTCTATCAGCTCCTGATTTCAAGGATGTAGGAGGATATTCCCATCTTTCAGATTACACTATAAATCCCTGTTACCCAAAAGGTAAAGCTTCTTATGCCTCCTTTCTGAGTCAGAACTTATCACACCTATATACTTTACTTACTTACTGTCTTGTGTTTATCTTGAATTAACTTGCATTTTCTCTTTTAATATTCTGTTTTCTATGATGTATTTTGAGTGGGATAGGGCAGGATAATCAAATCATGCCACTTCATTGGCATGTTAACTGGTCAGAATTTTCTTTCCATTAAAAAAATATACCTGCTATTATATGGATCTGTCCACCTATCAAAGGAAAATATTTTATAAGAAATTGTGTCCTGGGGTTGGTGGGGGGGACCTGATGAAGGGGTAGTTTAATAACCGTAATATTGCACATGTAATTGTAGATTAATGATAATAAAATAAATTATATTAAAAAAAAAGAAATTGTGTCCTTCCTATGTTCTTTTATAGAAAGATGGTGTAATTACTTACTACTAAATACTGTGGCATTCTTACTCTTATTTAATGAGAAATTTGTTAATTCACTCCTCAAACACAGAAAGAAGATTCACATGGACAAATGCTTTCAGAAGCCATCTGTGGTAGACTATATTATTACAGAGCAAATATTGACTCTTCTTTTCCAACCTGCATGGGAGAAGTATTCTTCCCTCTCATAGTGGAGTTTGTTTTTATGTTCCTACTGTGTTTGCCGTGGAAAGACATGCCTTTTGCAGCTACAGTCCTGTCAGACTGAGCCCTGAATGAGAAAGCTGGTGGGACAGAGCTAAATCTAACCCACAGCCTGGAGCAGAATTACTAGAATCATCTGCAGATCCAGTATTGGGGAAAATATATTGTTACAAATCACTAAGATTGTAGTCTATTTTGATGTAGCGTTACTGCAGCTAAAGATAACTAATACCATATACAAAACTATGACTAATACACCAGGAGAGGTACCTCCTTAACAAAAAGAATTGAAGTATTCTGCTGACACTGGCAATGGTTTACTGTATGCAGAGATAGTTACATCAACCTATGGTATCTTAATACAGTTAAACACTGAATAATTTATTTGTTCTGGTCACAGTTTTTAATGAGCCTACTTAGATCATTTGGCTGCTCATGATTGGAGGAAAATGATGAATTTTTTATGCTAACATAAAAAATACATTGTTATATGTAATTCTTTTTTGTTATTTTGAATAAATAAAAATCTGTCATTCTTATACTCTTGGCAAATATTTCTTGGTGAAACTAGATGTGGATTTACTCTATCTGAAATCATATTTGGTTTCTGAGTTTGTAGGGCAAAGAACCATATTTGAAAATGTGGTTAGTTCTCTAAGGTAACTAATGACAGACTGTAGATACTTATAGTGTTGGCTATGTACCAATGAAAAATGATTCATTTTCCTATTCCATGTAAATGTAAGCTATTATAAATAGCAGCTCAATAAACTGAAAAAAGCACAATATCTCAGTGAAGTGTTAAATGCAGTGTGTATATTATTACTACTCTGTTCTATTTTCTGATCTAAAAAATTGTAAAATATTGTTCATTGAAGTTTTAAAGAAGGTAGGGAAATTGTGATTCACTAATAAAAATTCATGTTTCTTAATCTGTAACAGAAAGCATAAAGAAAAAGAGAGTGTTGACAGCTTTGCCAAAAACTTGGTTAAAAGGAAGTATCTTTGCAGATAGCAATTTGCTATTCTACTAAGTTTAAGGTCACTTATCAAGGTAATATATATTATTTTGAAATCAGATAAAGCTTTCTGCTTTTCTTTATATAAGACATATAGAAGGCAAAGCTTTGCAGAAAATTGGAAGGGACACTAGATTTTAAAAAGTTATCTTTAAAATGTTTTTGCTTAAAAACAACAAATGCTGGCAAGGATGCAGAGAAAGGGGAACCCTCCTACATTGTTGGTGGGAATGTAAATTGTTGCAGCTGTTGTGGAAAGCAATATAGATGTTCCTCAAAAAACTAAAAATAGAAATACCATATGACCCAGGAATTACACTCCTAGGAATTTACCCAAAGGAAACAAGATCACTGATTTGAAAAGACATATGCATCCTTATGTTTACCATGGCACTATTTATAATAGCCAAAGATATGGAAGCAACCTAAGTGTCCATCAATGGATGAGTGGATAAAGAAGACGTGGTACATATACACAATGCAATATTATTTAGCCACAAAAAGAAAAGAAATCCTCCCATTTGCTACAACATAGCTGGATCTAGAGGGTATTATGTTCAGTGAAATATGCCAGGTGGAGAAAGACAAATACGAAATGATTTCCCTCATTTGTGGAGTATAAAAACAAAGCAAAGCAGAAGGAACAAAAAAGCAGTAGATTCATAGACACTGAGAAGGAACTGGTGGTTAGCAAAGTGGAAGGGTTGGGGAAGATTGCTGGGAAGGGAGAAGGGGATTAAGTGACACTACAATTCACAATCAGAATATAGGTAGGTCACATGGGCAGTAGTATAGCACAGATAATACAATTAATGACTCTATAACATCTTACCACATTGATAGACAGTGACTGCAAAGGAAGAGGTGAGGACTTGATAATATGGGCACGTGTTGAACCACTGTGTTGTATATGTGAAACCATCATAAGGTTGTATATCAATGATACTTCAATAAAAAAATCTCTTTGCTCTATGTCAATTATCAAGTTACCAAAATAAGAGGCAGATTTAAGGTAGGGAACCAGTTATGAGGAATCATATGAATAAGGAAAAAAGAAAACAAGAGACTTCAGCGAACACTGAAGGTAAGTGAAGGAGGAATGTCAGTGACATCAAAAATAGAGGTTCCGAGTTGACTTCAAGTGAGTTATGTGGGCACTGTGCAGAAACTACTTGGAAAGAGTTAATACTGTGACCTCCCAATATAGAGATGGAACTAAATTTAATTGCAGCAGGCAAAGAAAAAGTACATGCACTATTCTACATACTTCACATAGACTCATTCAATGTCACAAAAACGGTGTATGATAATTTTATATTCCTTTGATAAGTTTCCATTTGAGGAAACTGAAGCCCCAGGTGAAGAATAATCCTGCTCAAGACTGCACTGTTGCTAGAATAAGAGTCCAGGTTTAAATGCAGTTTGTCTATTTGTGGAGCCTGCAGTCTTGCGTGGTAATGTACAGGTAGAAAATAATGTCATATATGCCAGATGTTTGAACTGAGTGCATTCTGTCATAATTCAGATAAATTTTTAAATATTATGGAAATGGACTGTTCCAATTTTCTCTTTTCTTCTAAATAAAAGTATTTATAAAAATTGATTTTAATATCAATTTAAACATCATTCTAAGTTGATGAATGCACCGAGTTAGTCATTTAGGATTGAGATGGTACTAAATCATTGGGATAACTGAGGTATCTTGTTTTTCCCTCATGGATTTGCTCTCATCTTTTCAAGTTAAAGTTAAGTAAAAGGCAAAATGATGCCAATACAGTTTAGACACTACCAAATAGCTAAACTCATCTGTTACGGCTTATGCCTTTCCAGAGGTGCTCAGAGTTCCCTAGGAATACTTTCTAATTATTTAGGCTACTAATTTCTCTTTCTATTTACAAATAAGTAAATGAAGGCAACACTTTTCTGCATAGGCAGTAGCGTGCTGTAACACTCAGCCGGATGCTCAGTTGTACAAAAGAAGGGCAGTAATGACCATCAGTTACTGTTGCTGGCAGAGTAAAAATCCTGTCACTTAATTCCAAGTTAAGCTTATGATAAAAATCCATTGAAATGAATTTTGCCATCAGTCTTTATGGAGAGTCTTTATGGTTCAAATAATATACAGAGCATAAAACATGCACATGAAACTGGCTAAGAAATAGATTAGCACTTTCTTTTGGTTTTCTAAATTAATATTGGAAAAGTTCTTTTGGCCAGTGGTATGTCAGACATATACGTATTCAATAAATACTGCATGTAGCTTGAGTCATGTAATTAGAGAGATACCACATACAATATTTTTTGTTGTTTTTCAAAGTAAAATTGAATTATTGTTCTTGATAGATAACATACTGGAAATCACAATTACTCCATGTTTTCAGGGCAAAGAGATAAACCTTGCTGCTAGTTCTGAGCATTGTAGTTTAAAAGTCAATCAATGTATTTGCTCATAAAACAGTCTGAAGAAACTATTTCATCAAACATTTTCACTTTGATCCATTTTATAAAAATCAATAACTCAGAGAATATTTTAACATTGAGGCTTTAAAGACCTGAAAGCATAGCTAATATGTAATACAAGGAAAACTGCAATACCCAATATTGCAACAAAAAATGTTAAGAAAAATATTTTACAAACCAACATGAATGGCTGTATAAAAAAGGATATTTACAAAGCTCAGGGAAACATTAGAATTTAAATAGGTACATTGTTATTGGTGCATCTATTATAAATGATCATTTAATATTTTTAAATATAATGTGTTTGAAAAATAAACCAATTTCAATAATATTTTATCAGATGCTTAAAAATTTGTTAAGAAAATACACCTCAGATTACTTGTTCCTAAAAGAAAAGAAAAGAATGATAGCTCATAATCCCTTTTAAACTCATAACATGGCATATTATGTATTCTGTAACAAATACTAAAAAGAAGTTTAATTTAAAAAACAAACTAATACACTGGTGAATACATCAAACCAAAAAGCTTCCTCAAAGTAAAGGAAACCATGAAAACGATGAAAAGGAAAACTATGGAACAGAAGATGTTTTCAAATCATATCTCTAGTAAGGGGTTAATATCTAAAATATATAAAGAACTCAAACAATTTAATAAGAAAGCAAAAAATGAAAACAGAAAATGAACAATCTAATTTAAAAATGGGGAGGGATTCTGAACAGATATTTTCCCAAAGGAGAAATCTAAATTGCCAATAAGTACATGAAAAGATGCTTAACATCACAAATAATCAGGGAAATGGAAATCAAAACCAAAATGAGATATCACCTCACACCTGTTAGAGTGGCTATTATCAAAAACAAAAGAAATTACAAGTGTGGATGAGGATGTGGAGAAAAAGGAACCCTTGCGCACTGTTGGTGGGAATGTAAACTGGTGTGGCCAGTATGGAATACAATATGGAGGCTCCTCAAAAAAAAATAATAGAGCTAACGTATTATCTAGCAATTTCACTCTGTTTATTTATCTAAAGGAAATAAAAACACTAAATGGAAAAAAATATCTGTACCCACATATTCACTGCAGCATTATTGGCTATATACAATAGCCAAGACATTGAACAACCTAAGAGTCAATTAATAGATGAGTAGATAGAACAAACGTGGTGTATATATACAATGTAATATTATTCAGCCATAAAAATGAATGAAATTCTGCTATTTGAAACAACATGGATAGACCTTGAGGGCACTATACCAAGTGAAATCAGTTGGAAAGAGAAAGATAAATACTATATAATCTCACTTATACGTGAAAGCTAAAAAAAAAGACCAAGAACAAAACAAACTTGGGAACTCATAGATACAGAGAAGGGAAGTTGCCGGTGGCACGGTTGGAGGGTGAGAGAAATGTGTGTAGCTGGTTAAAAGTGTAAACTTTCAGTTGCAAAATAAGTAACTCCTGGGGATGTAATGTACAGCACAGTGGCTACTTAGTAATATTGTATTGTGTATATGAAAGGTGCTAAGAGAGTAAATTTTAAGTCATCCCAAGAAAGAAAAATTTTGTAACTATGTTTGGTAATGGATGCTTACCAGACTTATTGTGGTGATCATTTTGCAATATGTACATATATCAGATTATTATGTCATACATATGGAATGAATATAGTTATATGTCAACTATATCTCAACTAAAAAATATTTTAAAATGTATTATACCTATAATAAATCCTATATTTTTAAAAAAGAAATACAGTGATGAATTTTAGTAACACTTCCAATATCACACCATAATATTTTTAACTAACAATATTTCTATTTTTAACTTAGTAAAATAAACCTCATGAATTTACTTTTCCAGCTATATTGATTTTTGTCAGTGATTTATCAACACCTCAAATATTTTATATTTTTCCATCTGTGAATAGAAATTAACAGAGCATAGTTCTTAATTAGCTGCCTTTAAGTGCTTTAAAATGTTTCAAATCATTTTATAATTTCGTAATTTAATGTGCTTTATAATTTTAATTTCCTTTTATCTATTACTTTTTGTTATTGACAAGTGATTTAATTAATTATGCAGATAACTTAGTAAATGAGATTATTTTTGCAGCATTATAATCAACTTTTATTTTCTTTGAGATCAATCACTTCTTTTCAGATAAATGAAAAAAAGATCCTTTATTCTAGTAGGTAGATTGTAGATGTTTTAGGAATTTCCATAATAAGATGTTTTGTATATAAAAACTGTGTTGTTTCCTTTTTCCAATCTTTAAATATTTTATTTCATTTTATTGCTTTATTGCACTAGTTAGGACCCAAAATATAATGCAAATAGAAATGGGAAGTGTTTTGTTTTGTTTATAAAGGCATATTTAACCTGGATATGAACTCAGATCACCCTATCATTTGGGAAAATTTGAATTTGGCTTTAACTTACATCCCACATGCACTGAGTATTCCCACCATATCTTCTAATCCTGTAGGGAGTCTCAGATATACTGATATTTCCCCTATTTACCTCTCACTTTGGATTCCAGAATAAGAACATATGGAATGTAACTGAGCTCAGCCTGTGCAGACACAATCTGGTTAGTTCAACTCACCCATGGTCCCCAAGTAGCATGAGCAAGTTGTTAGTGTTTATTCTTGTCATTTTCTCAGATTTGGGCAATTTGCTGACATAGCAAAAGCTAAGGTAGGAAGTGAAAACAGAGGTGCTTCTACAAGATATTGGTCCAGGTCTACATATGAATAATCAGAACATTCAAGTGAGATAAAAATAATATCTGTGACCAGAAAACTGAGAAACATCTGCCTCAGTACCTGGGTGTGTATGTAATTTTCACTCACAATGTCTAGAACTTTCTAAACAAGATGGCTTGCCTAACAAGCATCACAATCCAATTCATGTATGTAATCAATGCATACTGAGAGCCTGCTAATCAAATATACTTGGAAATTTAGCTTTTTATCTGAGAAAAATGCAATATAAATATAAAATGTCTTTGTCCTTCTTTTCTGATCTGTGAAATTGGGGAAATATTATTGCCCCCCAAGTTTTTTATAAAGATCAAACCAGTGAATGTTCTTATACAGGATGTTAGATTTGTCATTGCTGTTTTGGGGAGCCCAAGAACTAGGACCAAATCTTTGCTATTAGATTATCTGCTGCTGCCTTCCAGACTTGCACAGCTCACAAGTGCACAGGACTAAGCTCAGTGTAGCCATCACTACTCAGAACCCATTCCCTTATGAGTCTCTTCCCTTCCAGCTAATGGCAACTCTGTTCTTCCTGTTGTTTATGTTCAAAAAGTGTTATTGTCTTATATTTATATTTCTCTATTTCTGTTCTCACCCACCTCTTGTCAGAAGTCTATCATGCTGACTCTACTTTGAATATATTTCCAGAATCTGACCACTTATCATGTCAGAGCCACCACCCTGGTACACGTCACCTGCATCTCTCTTCTAGATTAATGCAATTGCCTCCTAACTGGTCTCTCTACTCTCTCCCTTGCCTTCCATTGCTCTCCTCTGTTTACTCGCAACATATCAGCCAAAGTTACTCCATTCCTCTTCTTAAAACCTTCCAGTGGCTTCCTTAACAGCCAACAGGTTTTTACCATATCATCCAAAGTTCTGAATGGTCTGGCCTGTTACTTGTCTGGCCGCATTTCCTACTTCTCTTAGTCTCTTTCACTCCACTCACTGACAAGCTTCTCCTTTGTTCCTTGAACAAGCTAGGTATGGACTCAGCTCAGGGCCCTTTGCAAATACTGGTCACTTTACCTGAAATGCTATCCCCACATCACAACCCCAAGACTGACTGACTCCCTTTATTGCTACTCAAGTCTTCTTCTCAGTGAGGCCTTCCCTAGATACCCTACCTAAAAATTATCCAAAAATTTTCACACATAAACACATATGCTTCATATTCCCATATTATTTTTTTTACTAAGCATTTATCACTAACTACATAACTATATAATATATTGATCAGGGTAATCCAGAGATAGAGAACCAAGGAATGTTTATTTTCCAAGAGTGATTGAGAATGTTATTAAGCCAGCTGAATTGTTCATCTAATGGCTTGGAATATATAATGAGTCTTTGGACTGGGTGTAAAGAGATAGCGAAAAGAAAATGCTTTTTTCTTAGGAAAAGAGTTGTTTAATGCTGACACCATCATAAATTTACTCTAATTAGAATAAAATATGTATAACAATCTTAGAGTCGTATTAAGCAGACAGTCAGAATTCAGTAAATAATTATCTATATCAGCATCATCAGGAATGGAGGTTGTCTTTATTTCATGCTTAACATTGTATAAAATGTTAGTTACTGAAAATAAACTAGTTAGACAGAAAGTACATATCCATTAAACCTGTCTTTATAAGTTTATATCCATCACCTCTAATCCATAATATGCTCAATTACCATTTTCTGAAGGGATGGTAATAAGTAAGAATTACTAGCTTTCAAAATGAATGAAAACCTAAAAGTACTATGAGAACTCAAAATCAAACAAATAAGCATTGGCTAGAATGTGACAGGACTCATGGGGTAGATGAGGCAACTGGTCATTGGAGGATCAATAAGCTTTGAATAGAAAGAGAGAGGTTTGGTGGAGTCAGGTGAAGATGAGGGAGGTAGAGCAGACAACTGGAAAGAACAGAGTTATACTAATGTTTATGGTGGACTGAGAACTTGAACATATTTTACTCTGAAATTCTCATCATTATATCAGCCTGATTATCATAGGACCCTTGTGTGTTTATCATGGCCATATTTTTTTTTAAACAGCATAATATTCTCACATCCAATATTGTCCTAGGTTCTAGTAATCATAGTTCATTTTGATTATTAACTGGTCAGTAAATTTTAGCTCTGTAGCAAATGAACACGTTTTACAAATAATAAGAGTACTGATGTGCCCAGTAATTAAATTAAGGTGAAAATTAATTTTAATTTTAATATTAGATATCTTTAAGTTGTCTAAAAACTAATGGTGATTTAAAACACTTCAAACATAAAAGCAATTTCTAAATTAGAACTATATAAAGAACATTTACATGTCATTAACCTAGAAAGTGGAAACAAATCTAAGGATCAATTTTTGACCATTGAAAAAATAATTTAATTACCAAGACTATTTCTTTGATTTTTGATATTTTGGTTTGTTTCTTTGCAACTATGTGGTGATATGAGATGGTGTGTATACCCCAAATGGAGGCAAATAAGTGATGTCAGTTGTTTTAATGAAGAAACACGTAAGTGTAATAAAGAAAGTAAAATACATCCCTGTTTTAAGACATGAGGCAAATAAGCACATTCATTAAAAATTAAAAGTTCTTGTCTTATATTTTCACTTAAAATAGTTTGTAAATGCTAAGTATTAAAGAATTTTTCCAGCAGATCTCTTAGAAACTAGAGCTATTTTTCTGACTCCCTGAAGATTCTCTTCCCCAAAACTTACTGAAATTATTAATGTAAATTAAAATAATTTGAACTTTATGTATTTATGGAAAAACAGCCTTTTTAGACTCTTACTTTTCATGGTAAGTTGCTAACAATGTATTATTTATAAAAAATCCTGATATGAAATTTTTAGATAGGTACATTATGCTCTGGAATTTTTAGATACTTACAATGTGCTTAAACGGAAAGTCTGCTAATTTAGTCATGTCAACTTTATCTATTTTGCAGCAGAAAAAAATATTTCCTCAAATCAGGAAGCCTAAGCTATTGAATGTGCAGAGAATTGTTCTCCATTTGCATTAAAAAAGTCAAAATGTAAATTATGACTGTGCAGATATAATCTGAATCATAATAAATTTAACCATGGGCACATTACAAAACATGCATATTTAAGCATGTGCAGCATCCCCAAATATTCTGGCTTGCTTGCATATTCTATCTTTTTTTAGAACTGGCTTAACAAAGACATTACAGGATGAAATAAAACAACTTGCTCTATAAGTCATATTGATTCAGAATATCTTGACAGAGAATGACTGCCACTTTAAATTTCTAGATGCTTGCACCTTCAGTAACTATCTTGCAGTAAATAACCCAGCAATGAAGATGGTTTAATCACCAGTATAAATGACACTATGTTATCAGTATGTAACAGTGGTGTATTTCCAAACCCACTATGCAGTTGTGTTATCATTGAATGCAAATAAGGTCAAAGGTACTTTGAGGGCAGTGAGTTATTTTCTGTACATACTTATTGTTTGTTCTCCTGATCAGTAGGCACATGCTGCAGCCCAGTTATTGGGAAGAACTCCCAGCAGAGAGCACATCCCTTTGGTCTGTGATGAATCTGTTACCTCTGTGAATATTGCTAAAGAAAAAGAGGAACATCTGCTGTGTTGGTCATTTAAACAACAGACTTAATGAGACAGTTGTGATCATTCAACTGAGCTGATTTACTGATGCTTATAGAAGAGTGATTCTACAAACTATAGAACCTGCACTGAATTACTCTCCTATATTTTAAAATGGCATTTATTTATTGAGATAATGTTAATAAGAGCTCAATTTTCTTTTTTGTGAATATGCTGAAATTGATCAAAATTTTCAAATGTAAAGTTATATGAATCCTTAGGAATTTCATTTGCTGATGCTAGTTATCTTCATAATTTTAAGTATACTAGACAACTTCTGTGGGTTGATGAAAGCTCATTATTGGAAACACTTCACCTCAAGTAACAAACAAGATTATGAATTTTGGTGAACTAGCCATTTTGATAATAGTAAACTAATTGGGGTTATATATCCTAGAATATAAATGTAAAAGAATGAAGTATTTTATATACCAGAAAGTTTGTTATGTATCTATTAACTGTACATTTAAAATACAACTGGATGGTTCATTGCATTTTCTGATTTCAGGTCGCCACTCCCAGAGACAGACGCAAAAGGACAGGGAAGGAGTCCAGGGATCCATATTTTTGAACCTTAGATGATTATGATGCAGGTCATTCTTAATTCAGTCTTAAGGAAACATGATGTAAAGTCTGTTTCATATTCTACCTGCCCACTAAAATCACAGAATGAAATATTTATGTTCATCCTGCAGGAGAAAAAATACAATCAACATCCAACAACAAATTTCTAATTCTTCTCCTAAAACGAAGTGTACAGGATGTTTACTGAGTACATATCGATGTAATGGATACACACTTTGCATATCAATGTGCTTTTGGATGCAAGGGACATAAGACCCATCTACCTTAAACATATAGAAACAAATATCACGTTTCATAAACAAGAATGTGGAAGTAGAGAAACTTCAGATTTGTAAATTCAGCAGTTCAAAGATACCACTTAGGATTTAGATTATTTTCAAAGCGTCACTGCTTTCCAAACTCTCAGGGTTTTTTTTGTGGTCAGAGAAGAGCCACAGCAGCTGCAGGCCTACACGCAGACTCGGCATAAGCAGCAGAAACAGAGGGGCCTCTGCTATTTCCCTTCTTCCTTCCTTCCTTCCTTTCCTCTCCATCCTCCCCTACCTCCCCTGTTTCTCTGCCTCCTTCTTCCTCATTCTCCTCCTCCCCTTCCCCTCGTCCTTCTTCCTCTCTCTTTCTGTATTTTTCTAGAGTGAAGGAAACTTTCCAGTAAACTACAAAATTCACCCAAGTAAATGTAAAGATCAAATTGGCTTTTGTTCAATTCATGAATTGAACATCATCCCATCTGGCAAACAGAAAGGCGCTCTGAGGAGCTGCACAAAATAAAAGGACCTTATAGGCCAGAAATGGGG
This sequence comes from Smutsia gigantea, assembly GCA_032199065.1. Classification (NCBI taxonomy): domain Eukaryota; kingdom Metazoa; phylum Chordata; class Mammalia; order Pholidota; family Manidae; genus Smutsia; species Smutsia gigantea. The sequence continues at coordinate 164,233 of JAVSCE010003509.1, read as the reverse complement.
CAGGACAAAGGATTGTTTCAGGTAAGGTTACCTGCCCTAGGGAAAGAGCAGGGGCTCTTAGGTGGATTACCTTATTTTCCCTTGGGGGATGGAGTGGGCCCATGTGACACATTGCCTTATCAGAGATGACCCCAAAATTTCTAACTGTTAAGACTACATTTCTGGGGGAGGTTGAAACTGCAGTTAGGTTAGAGAGCAAGCCCCACTTTTGTGAGTTGGTCTACCATAAGTGACTCAATTTTTGACCTGTGGTTTTCTTTTTTAACATTTCAAACAACTTTCTAGCAGCTATCTTTAATGATCTTATTGGTTAAAATGTCTTTACCAGTCCATGACTTATTGAATCACTGGAAAGGGTAATGAAATCCAATAATTGGCTTAAAATGATGAGCTCTGGTAACTGGAGTTGACAATTAAGGGACCTTATCCAAGTCCTGCAGTTAAGGGGTGAACACCTGTACAAAATTTGGGTTCCACCAGCAGTAAAAACAAGAGAAATAGCTCATGGATATGTCATGAAAAGTTTCTGCTAGTGTTTATTTAGCATTTTACCAAGCATTTTACATGGTGATATATTATTTAACCTGGAGAAATGTGAAGCACTAGAAATAGTAGCTTCTTGTTTTTTGAATGGTTAAGAAAAATATTCTTGGACTATTAGTTGAACTTTTAAAATGTTTCTCTATCCCTTCTGTTTATTTTACAAAATAAAAATTATAAAGTATAAAGGGGTAATTTATCAATATGCACAATAATATTTTTTCTTGATTGACCAAAAGAACAAAAGAAAAGCATGTCCCTGACCTCCTGGAAGTTTTTCTGAGACTTCGGCCTTCATTTCATTGGCTAAAATGTGTTCCGTGACAAGAGAATGTGCAGAAACAATTGGTATTATTAATTCTTTTAAAATCTGGACTTACTAACACTACAAGTAAAGTTAAAAAAAATAATTTCATGGTAAGAAAGAAGAGAGGCTATTGGGTGGGCACTTGGCAGTCTTGCCACATTCATCAGTGCGAGAGAAACTTGTTATGATAGACAGTTTAATCCTCATAAAGAAAGGATAACATAAAGAAAGTGGTTGTTGAAAGTGTTTATTAAGAGGGAGGTAGCCTAGATAGGACAGAAATATGTAAGAAGCATGTTGACCCTTTCTTTTATGACCACCAGAATCATATACACATTCACAGGTTTCAAATAATATTTTTATTCAGAAAACACTCAGGGTATATCATTGTAACCCTCTCTTTCTCATTAATTGTTCAAAGGATGTAGATGCCCCAAACCCAGGTGCCATCTATTTAATACACAACAGGTGCAAAACTGTACTTGTACTGCCCGACTTCTGTATCTCTTCCCAACTTCCCTGTTCCTTTTAATTACAGGACCATTGTCCATCACTCTGGCTTAAAACTCCAGTCAATGTTGGTTCAACTTTCTTTTTAACTCCCATTTGCAATAATTTTCCAACTCCCGTGGTTTCTACCTCCAAAATTCCCTCTATAACTCAGTCTTCTATTCTTACTGTCATTATCTTGATTTGAGTTTCTGCAATGCTCTATATCCAACTAATTATTTACCAAAATTTGACTGTAATCATATCAATTATTTAATAAAAACATGGAAAGAATTACAATTGCTACTAAAATAAAAATACTTCAAACTAGTTTTCAAGCTTCCTAAATAATACTCCAAAATTTCCTAGCCTTATTGTGTATTGTTCCTCTATGCTGACCTTCATTCAATTCCAGGCAAAGTTGACTATTTATTTTCCAGATATTCCCTCTTTTCCCAGCATCTGATTTTTTCCTTACACTATCCTTCTGCCTAGTGAACCATAACTATTATTTCTACCTGTTGATATTTTATTGATTCTTCAAATTCAAATTCAGCTGTTTTCTCCACTAGTGGCTATCCTGTTTTAGTCAACTGACCATGGTTTCTCTTTTCTTTTGACCTCCAAAGCATTTTATTTGCACGTATTAAAAGTATTCAATTTCTTTGACTTTTAATATAAGTGATTAGGTGTTCATAAATTCCCTGAACTAAGTTGCATTTAACAGGGAGTAAGGATAACTACATATTCTTCTTCTGCTTAGAGCAATGTAGAAATGAGGTCTACATATATGCCAAGAATTGTAGACGCTTCACTATCATGAATCAAAACTAATGCATTGTAAACAGAGATCAGCTTACCAGAGTCTAACATCTGGTTACCACTCAGTGGTGACAGCCAAGTTGAAAAAGGACTTATGCAAATAACAAAGGAAGGGTGTTATTCAGCAAATACTACTGTGCCCAGGCCTCCAAAGCTATACCACTCATCAAAATTACTTTACTTCACAAAATGTATTCTAACTATTAAATTAGATAATGGCTATGGAATTATTACAGGAATAATAACGTTTTTATATTTTTAATCACCAGTTGTGAAAATAGGTGGAATTTTGTGGTCATGACCCTGAAATAACAATTGTTGATACATGAAAACACAGAAATAAAAAAAACTAATTATAGATATTATGTAATACATCATATAATGCATAATGCATAAAAATTACCAATAATTACAAAATAGTTTAGGCTAGCACATCGATGGATATATCAATCAGACAGAAAATAAGTAAGGACACAGAGGCACTAAACAACACACTAGATCAGATGGACTTAACAGATTTACAAACATTCCACCCAAAAGCACGAGGATACACATTTTTCTCAAAAGCACATGGAATGTTTCCCAGAATAGATCACATAATAGAAAACAAAAGGAACCTGATCAATTAAAAAAGATAGAAATTGTATGAAGCATCTTTTTCAGATCACAATGATATAAAGCTAGAAATAAATTACATGAAAAAAGCAATAAAACTCACAAACACTTGGAGGATAAACAATATGCTTCTATATAGTCAATGGATTAATAAACAATATAAAACAGAAATCAAGGAATACATGGAGACTAATGAAAACAGAAATACAACAGCTCAAAATATGTGGGGGATTGTAAAAGCTATAAGTCAGCTATTAAATTAGCTATTTAAATCTAATCTTCTTCTTTATGAACATATCTCCCCGAGCAAGGGAAACAAAAGCAAAAATGAACAAGTGGGACTATATCAAGCTGAAAAGCTTCTGTACAGCAAAGGACACCATCAGTAGAACGAAAAGACGTCCTACAGTATGGAAGAATATATTCATAAATGACGTATCCGACAAGGGGTCGACATCAAAAATATATCAAGAACTCACACACCTCAACAAACATAAAGTAAATGATCCAATTAAGAAATGGGCAGATCAGAAATGAGAAAGGAAAAATCACGACGGATCCCACAGAAATACAAAGAATTATAAGAGAATATTATGAGAATCTATATGCTAACAAGCTGGAAAACCTAGAAGAAATGGACAACTTTTTAGAAAAATACAACCTTCCAAGACTGACCAAACAAGAAACAGAAAAACTAAACAGACCAATCACCAGCAACAAAATAGAAGCAGTAATCAAAAAACTACCCAAGAACAAAACCCCGGGACCAGATGGATTCACCTCTGAGTTCTACCAGACATATAGAGAAGAAATAACACCCATTCTACTTAAAGTTTTCCAAAAAATAGAAGAGGAGGGAATACTTCCAAACTCATTCTATGAAGCCAGCATCACTCTAATACCAAAACCAGGCAAAGACCTCACCAAAAAAGAAAACTATAGACCAATATCCCTGATGAATGTAGATGCAAAAATACTCAACAAAATATTAGCAAACCGAATTCAAAAATACATCAAGAGGATCATATACCATGATCAAGTGGGATTCATCCCAGGGATGCAAGGATGGTACAACATTTGAAAATCCATCAACATCATCCACCACATCAATAAAAAGAAGAACAAAAACCACATGATCATCTCCATAGATGCTGAAAAAGCATTGGACAAAATTCAGCATCCATTCATGATTAAAACTCTCAACAAAATGGGTATAGAGGGCAAGTAACTCAACATCATAAAGGCCATATATGACAAACCCACAGCTAACATCATACTTAATGGCGAGAAACTGAAAGCTTTTCATCTAAGATCTGGCACAAGACACGGATGCCCACTCTCTCCACTGTTATTCAACATAGTACTGGAGGTCCTAGCCATGGCAATCAGACAAAACAAAGATATACAAGGCATCCAGATTGGTAAAGAACTCAAATTGTCACTATTTGCAGATGACATGATATTGTACATAAAAAACCCTAAAGAGTCCACTCCAAAACTACTAGAACTAATATGTGAATTCAGCAAAGTTGCAGGATACAAAATTAACACACATAAATCTGTTGCTTTCCTATACACTAACGATAAACTAACAGAAAGAGAAATCAGAAAAACAATTCCATTCACAACTGCATCAAAAAGAATAAAATACCTAGGAATAAACCTAACGAAGAAAGTGAAAGACCTGTACCCTGAAAACTACAAGACATCCTTAGAGAAATTAAAGAGGACACTAATAAATGGAAATGCATCCCATGCTCTTGGCTAGGAAGAATAAATATTGTCAAAATGGCTATACTACCCAAAGCAATCTACAGATTCAACGCAATCCCTATCAAACTACCAACAGCTTTCGTCAATGAACTCGAACAAATAATTCTAAAATTCATATGGCACCACAAAAGACCCCAAAGAATAGCCAAAGCAATCCTGAGAAGGAGGAATAAAACAGGGGGAATTACCCTCCCTGACTTCAAGCTCTACTACAAAGCCACAGTAATCAAGACAATTTGGTATTGGCACAAAAACAGACCCACAGATCAGTGGAATAGAATAGAAAATCCAAACATCAACCCAAACACATACAGTCAATTAATATTTGATAAGGGAGCCTTGGATATACATTGGGGAGATGACAGCCTCTTCAGCAGCTGTTGTTGGAAAAACTGGACAGCTACATGTAAGAGAATGAAGTTGGACTACTGTCTAACCCCATACACAAAGGTAAATTCAAGGTGGATCAAAGACCTGAATGTCAGTCATGAAACTATAAAACTCTTAGAAAAAAATATAGGCAAGAAGCTCTTGGACATAAACATGAGTGACTTCTTCATGAACATATCTCCCCGAGCAAGGGAAACAAAAGCAAAAATGAACAAGTGGGATTATATCAAGCTGAAAAGCTTCTGTACAGCAAAGGACACCATCAGTAGGACAAAAAGACATCCTACAGTATGGGAGAATATATTCATAAATGACGTATCCGATAAGGCGTTGACATCCAAAATATATAAAGAACTCACGCACCTCAACAAACAAAAAGCAAATAATCCATTTAAGAAATGGGCAGAGGACATGAATAGACACTTCTCCAAAGAAGAAATTCAGATGGCCAATAGGCACATGAAAAGATGCTCCACATCACTAATCATCAGAGAAATGCAGATTAAAACCACAATGAGATATCACCTCACACCAGTGAGGATGGCCAACATCCGAAACACAAACAACAACAAATGTTGGCGAGGATGTAGAGAAAAGGGAACCCTCCTACACTGCTGGTGGGACTGCAAATTAGTTCAACCATTGTGGAAAACAGTATGGAGGTTCCTCAAAAAATTCAAAATAGAAAAACAATTTGACCCAGGAATCCCTCTCCTAGGAATTTACCCTAAGAATGCAGCAGCCCAGTTTGAAAAAGACAGATGCACCCCTATGTTTATCGCAGCACTATTTACAATAGCCAAGAAATGGAAGCAACCTAAGTGTCCATCAGTAGATGAATGGATAAAGAAGAAGTGGTACATATACACAATGGAATATTATTCAGCCATAAGAAGAAAGCAAATCCTACCATTTGCAACAACATGGATGGAGCTAGAGGGTATTATGCTCAGTGAAATAAGTCAAGCTGAAAAAGACAAGTACCAAATGATTTCACTCATATGTGGAGTATAAGAACTAAGGAAAAAAAAACTGAAGGAACAAAACAGCAGGAGACTCACAGAACCCAAGAACGGACTAATAGTTACCAAAGCGAAAGGGACTGGGGAGGATGGGTGGGAAGGGAGGGGCAAGGGGGAAGAAGGGACATTACAATTAGCAGATGTAATGTTCGGGGGGCACGGGGAGGGCTGTACAACCCAGAGAGGACAAGTAGTGACTCTGTGGCATCTCACTACGCTGATGGACAGTGACTGCAATGGGGTTGGGGGTGGGGGGAACCTGATGAAGGGGGTAGTGTAATCACCATAATATTACTCATTTAATTGTAGATTAATGATATCAAAACAAACTAAAAAAAAAAAAAAGAAATGTGCAGAGGACATGAATAGACAGTTCTCCAGAGAAGAAACTCAGATGGCCAACAGGCACATGAAAAGATGCTCCACATCACTAATCATCAGAGAAATGCAGATTAAAACCACAATGAGATATCACCTCATACCAGTGAGGATGGCCAACATCCAAAACACAAACAACAACAAATGTTGGCGAGGATGTGGAGAAAAGGGAACCCTCCTACACTGCTGGTGGGACTGCAAATTACTTCAACCATTGTGGAAAACAGTATGGAGGTTCCTCAAAAAACTCAAAATAGAAAAACAATTTGACCCAGGAATCCCACTCCTAGGAATTTACCCTAAGAATGCAGCAGCCCAGTTTGAAAAAGACAGATGCACCCCTATGTTTATCACAGTACTATTTACAATACCCAAGAAATGGAAGCAACCTAAGTGTCCATCAGTAGATGAATGGATATCAAATGATGATTTAATATTGCTTCTAAATGGTTTGGCATGAATACTGGAAAGAGATTTCTTTAGCTCAATTTACTTTTACTGTTTTACAGCTGCACTTCCAGAAATTTAGAGGCCTTTTCCAAAAGTAAAAGGCCAAAAGATACTCAGTGTATAACATCGCATCACAATGCATAATCTGAAACAAAACAAACAATCATTCTGTTTAAAAGTTAATTCAGTCATTGTTGGTAATGATTTGTTATTCCTTATTACTAAACCGAAGGTTTCCTTGCTACCCATTATACTAGCTTTGTGCCTTTTGTTTATGTTAATATGACTATATTATTGTTAACTAGACTTTTTCTTTGATAAAATAGATAAATTTAATTGAATGAGTTGTGGATAAATAGTTCATCCACAAAACTAAGAAATTTTTGCACCTTACTTTGTAACTCTAAAGAAATAAGGAATTACAAAGTTTAAAAAAATAGACCTTGCCTGAAATACTTTTTTATTTTTTTTAGGTAAAAGAATGTTTTATGCCTCATGAGGGTTTTCCCTTTAGTTTTGTAGTGATTTATTTTATTAGCAATTGGATAAATGAGTAAGGGGGGAGAACATTTAAATTCATGTCTCAAGAATAAGTTTGAGTGGATATTTGGAATATCTCCCAAATAAGTAAGGGTTTTAGCAAATGGCTGCTTTTAGTCTTAATATTTTTAGTAAACTAAGGATATATGATTTATTCTGACTTTATTGACACATACCTGTCAACAACACACCTGCTCATTCTTTCTTAAATTTATACATTATTTTATGCAAAATTGCCAATAAATACATGAAAGTAGTTAAAATTGAGACTATTAGTAGAATATATTAGCAATAAAATCATTAATTAAATAAATTAATGAAATTGATTTGGTTAAATAATATCAATTAGTGACATTATTAACTTGCCCTATTATTTAAACAAATTATATATGTTGAAATATTATGTTGCATACTCTATGACTTTGAGAATTTTAGGAATATATCACCATATATTGCTGAAACACATGAGAGATTTGAGTATACAAAGGATAACAGCCAAATCATATACAAAAGCAGAACTTTGACCCGCAACCTACAGCAACTAAGCCAAGTAAGGAACCCGTGATACAGGAAGCCAGCCTTCTATTTATAAGTCAAATTTATAGAAGTCAAACCACTACCTCTAGTAATAATCCAGGAATGCAAACAAAAAGTTCTGTAACAACTGGCCCTGCAGGGCCAGGACTTGATTAACAGCTGATAACTTCCTTAATTTTTGTCCATATTTCCTACTTAAGGCCAACCAGTGAAACCCAAATATGTAGCCCTAGCCAATCACATAGGATGCCCCATGTCTCCTCAGCCCACCAACAGCTGCTCCATGCCAACAGCCTTCCATCAGGACATGGGGCTTTCTCTTTTTCTACTATGAACTCCTCTTTCTGCCTTTTACCTACTGCCAAAATCTAAATGATGGTGGCTGACTCCCTTGCTACAGCAAGCTCTGAATCAATAACTTTTGCTTGTTTTCATTTGGTTGGTCTTCATTCAGTTCCACACATACTTTAACCTTTGTCTGAAAAATTTCTCCATGATTAAACAAAAAGCCTCTATATAGAAATGAAAAGCCAGGGATCTACTCTAGGCTCAGGTACAATCCGATGAAACTGAGTTTACTTAAAGTCCTGAAGTATACTCACACAGAAGAATGAGTAAAAACAGTAAATACGTGCTAATTATCAAATGATTACTATGTATAAATGAATCACAATTCTAAATGCTGGACCCTATTTTTAGCTACAAAGTAGCCCTTTGAGAGACTGCCTGTAGTTATCCCCAGTTTTAGATGAGAGAATTGAGGAACTTGAAAGGTTAAATTATATAACTAAGGTCTGAAATCTATCAAAGTCTTAAAGCTATCAGCATAACCAGAATTTATACCTTGGCAATTTGACTCTATAGCTTGTACACTTAACCAATGAATTAGACTGGATCTACAAATTAAGAATGACTCAAAATTCTACAGCTTGCTTGTGAGCTTTTAAATATTTTCACAAAATGCAGAAGCTATTACAATAAATTACAAACTATATTATTGCTTATTTGTATAACTTTAATTTCAATGACAGAAATACTAAAATAGTTTTATAAAATCAGCTATTCATTAATCATTAGCTTTCTGTTTACAGAAATTAATAGAATGTAGAAATTCAAGGACAAGTTTTTAAAATACCCAAAAATATCTATTGGCTTAAAAATTTTAAGTTGAAATATCTACTGAAGTACAAACATACACTTAGGTTATAGTTTATATTTTCAAACACTATGAAATATATACTATACCATAAACTTCATGATGCTGAAATAATAAATATTATAAAGTATATTTTCCCAGTCTACATTTTCTAAAATCACAAAATTATTTTGTATATATTTATATATGATGATCAGTACCTCCAACTGTCAAAATTTTAATTTAGAATAATTTTTTATCACTTTCCAATCCTGAAGACCCTGAAATCTATGATGATATTCCAGTTTCTTCCCCATTAATAAGAACATATACAGATAGATAGATCCACAAGCATATACAGTGAATCAGATCCACTCAGACCATTAATTAGTCTTGTAGGGAAAATGGAAGTTACCCTGGCCAGGATCCTCACCTGACCCTAATCTACTTGCCCGCTGTGCATTTTCAATGATGTAATTGGCCTACTGTGTAGGAGCATGCTTACACACCTATTGGCAATAGGCCAATATTGTTTCTGTTGTTATTAAATAGCTCTACCCAGTGCTTGACACAGAGCCTGGAGCATAGGCAGAGCCTGCAGTAGAAGCATAGACAGAGATGGGCTTGCTGCATGCAGACTTGCTAGAGGCAAGCATGATTCTAGCACTTGAATATACGGATTATATATCTACTATATATGGATACAGAAGCAAGGTTATCAGAATAAAACAAGCCTGAATCCTGTTAGGAATAGAGTATCTAATCCTGTTTATGTTGTTATACTTACTTTTGATTCTCTTACAGACAACTGTAACACTATTGCAAGAGGTTTGGGGTCTTTTAGACTCATGGAGAGTGTTTGTCCTGCACTGGCACAAATTCTGAGGCCCTTATACCATTTGGTATGAAAGGCCGTCAGGTGGGACTTGAATTAAACATGTGCATCTGCCTTTGCTGCTGCAAAGTGGGCTGTCAAGCCCACGCAGGCCTTGAGTGTGAGAAACACATTAAGGCCCTATAATTTGGATGTCCATGTGACCTAGTTATGACTGGGTCTCTGGCAGTCAGTTTAATGAAATTGCCAACCTGTTAGATTCTGGTCACAACTTTGGAAAGGAGCAGAGGTACAGCACACCTTAATAAACAGCTGGCTGCTGTGTACCACACCTTGCTGGCTATGGAGCCCACTATTGAGGCTTGACTCTGTGGCTACTGACATAGTGCCATGCCAACTGGTTGGTTGGTGAATACCTCCTTTGTGGACAAGAGTTGTGACAAGACTTATGGGCCTGAAGGCTGGCCTCCTGGGCATTCCTGAAGTAACAGTATAGTGGCCCCCAAAGATCACAGCAGTGTACCCTAAATGGCTGGAAGGTAAGAGCATATTACCGGGTTTTGTTTTATCTTTATGACCAGTGCATATACCTCCCACAGCACTATACACAGACCCCTTGGTAATGCCGACTGGGAGAAGGGTAAGGCATGGTATACTAGACCAGGATGGGACCCCATTTCTGCCATGGTCATATCACAGGACCACTCTTATGCATGCATCCTACTTGAAGGACATGATTTGCCTATATTGGTGTCATTGAAACATGTGTCTTATCACCCTTAAGGTTAATCTCGTCTAATACCTTTGTGGATTGGGCACATACCCTAGCATACACTCTGCTGCTTGCTGGGTGTGCACAGAGCTCCCTATCAGTTCAGCTATAGGCCTACTGGGGAAAGTGTGAATCATGAACTGAAACTGGTTTGAATAAAGCTGGAATGACCACTTGGTGGCAATCAATCTCCTCAGGCTTGAGGATGACTATTATTATTATAATTTTTGTTGTTATCCTCTGTTGCAGAATCTGGTTACAAGGTTCAAACTTTCTCGCACAGGGACCATTGCAGAAGATTGATTTCTCCCTTGGAAAGTGTGAGTCATGAACTCTTCTGAATAGAACTGGTTTGAATATTATTATAATTTTTGTTGTTATCCTCCTTTGGTGTTGTGGAATCTGGGTACAATGCTCTAGCTTTATCACATAGGGACAATCATGGAAGATTGAAGGCACGTAAATTGTGAGGCAAGAATCCTGGAGGGGTGGAGTGTGGGGAAAATGGAAGTTACCATGGCCAGCATCCTCACCTGACCCTAATCTATTTGTCCACTGTGCGTAAGCAATGATGTAATTGGCTTACTGTGTAAGTGCATGGTTACACACCTGTTGGCCATTGTCATCTGTGTTACTATGTAAAGAGCTCCACCCAGTGCTTGGTGCAGAGCCTGGAGCACAAGCAGAGCACAGAGTGGAGGCAGAGATGGAGATGGGCTTGCTGCATGCAGACTGTCTGGAGGAAGACATGATTCTTGCACTCAACTTCCCACTGTTAGAATAAATTTGGTATAAACCCTTTTATCCACAACGTTCCATTGTCATTTTTCAGTCTAACCAAATCCAGAGTGAACTTGCTTGAGGTTGAAATCCTCCAGTAAGACAGTCTGCTCTAGTTACTAAAGAAAATGCTATAGACTGGGTTTTTTTTTTCACAGTTCTAGAGGCTGGAAGTTGGAGATCAAGGTGCCAGCATGATTGGGTTCTGGTGAGAGCCCTCTTCCCGGCTTATAGAGGGCCACTTTCTCACTGTGTGCTTGCATGGTAGAGATAGAAATTGAGCAAATTCTATGGTATCTTTTCTTATAGGGACTGAAATCCCATGATGGGTGCTCCACCTTCATGACCTCATCAAACCCAGTGACTTCCAAAGGCCCCATCACCAAATATTATCAACTGTGGGCTAGGGCTTCAGTATGAATTATGTGGGCACAAACATTCAGTCCATAACAGACCTCTAAAGCTTCAGGAACTGTTTCTGTATTCTAATGCATTATAAAGGTAGGGAGTTAGAGATAACCCATTTATTTCAGAAGGTTAGCTTATTCAAACCTATTCTCAACCATGTTGAAATCACTACAAAACATATCTGAAACTTGCTCAATCTAAGATCTTCCTTGTCATTGTAGATCTTCCCTGAGGATTCGTTCTTATTTTGAGAGCCCTCAGCATCCTTGTTTCAATTTTCCCTGATGATTTTTATTCTTTTTTTCTGATAACATATACATTTTCATAATTAAAGCCAATATCCTTTTACACTTTAATTAAATTTTGAAAAAAGATACACAAAATTTTCTAAATTAAAAAATTAAATGTCAACAATAATAACTGTTGCATTCTGAATATCAGAAATGGATATGTAATTCTTCTTAAAACACTTATTACTGAAAGCAAAAATGTTACTAAAATTGAGTGTGGTTGAAGAAAAATAAATAAGCCCTTATTTTTTATCCCAAGGGAGGCCAATTTGTTTTCATTTCATCTTTTCAGAACCATGCTTGCAAAATGACAAGTGAAATGAAAGATTGAAACAATTATCCACATCATTCCAATCAAATAGAGTTTCATAAATAAGAGCAGATGGTATGAGTAGATATTGTAGCTTGAGGGCTATGTTCCTCATATACTGCATATGAAAATAGATTGTTCCTTCAGTGCAATTATTTTAAAACAGTCTACACCTCCTCTAACAAATGAGTTTATTTAAAATGTTAAGTGGAAGCATATAGTCATAAATTACATTTCCTTAGCCATTTAAAATAATAAAAAGCTATTTACACTCATCAAGTTTGAAAAAGTGCAGTAAAATCAGTATGTAATGTAAATGTTTTATTTGGGGGCCTGACATCCCCTGCTGGACCTGGTGCAGCCCCCTCATCCCTCCACAGGAATATATCAGTTTCAGGAAGGATGATGTGCAAGCACCAATAGGTGCAAAATAAAGTTTATTACTCACAGAGTAAACAGCAAAACAATAACCCAAGAAGAAGCCATCAGGTTAGATCCTGAGTAAAAGAGGGATGAGTGGGAACAGGTGGCTCTCATTTATATTGTGGCCAGATGGTGGAGGTTTTGCTCAGCCTGGGTTTGAATGGTTTGAATTTTACACAGACACCAATGGAGGTTACTCTGGTTCTTTCTTATTGGCTTGCCTAGATGTGGAGTTAAAGAGAAGGAAAGAAGTGGAATGTGGAAGCTTTCGGCAGTTGAATATCAAAAATGATGTCGGATTCTTTATTATAGTAAACATAACTATGAAAGGTTTCTGGAGAACAAGTTAGAGACAAATTTCAAGGGCCTTTAATGTTCATACATTTATCTCTATGTTCCTAATTTTGAAAATTATTCTGATAAAAAAACACAGACATTTACAAAGATCTTCATATAGGTTCTCTTTTGCAATAATGTAACATTACATGATGAACACAAATGTCTCAAATTATGCAATAATTAAATTTGAAAATAGCATTTTATATTCTTTGAATAATTCGTTTTATATATATAACTTGTATACTACCAGATATTTAATAACAGGTACTTTAATACCTATGACAATGAAAAGATTATAATAATAAATAATCAGATTATAATAATGAATGAGGATAAAATACCTCATATACATTATGATGCCCCATGTATGTGAGTATATGCACGTGTATTGTTTTAGAAAGGAATATACTACATTACTGTTGGTTATTCTAATTAGATCACAGATTTTTTTTATCTTGTAATAGATATTTTACTTTATTTAGTAAATTAATGAATTATAAACACTTTTACCTTAGTAGAAAAAAAGCAATAGTTGTCATTTTTTTCCTCCTGAAAATGTGTCACAGAATGCCTTTTGGGTTACTCAAATTCTAATAATTTCTTATTGTATGATTGGGAAAATTTACAGTTATCCTAACGATACCTGTTTTATAAAAATATATATGGACAGTAAGAATCTTAATGAAATCAAAGTATATTGGAAATTTCTTTTAATTAGAATTTGGCACTCATGTAAATATTGGCAGTCTGGAAATTATTATGTTTATTTTAAGCCTCTATATTTCCAAATAAGAATTCCATATAGGATAGAGAAACAGTCGGGTATTTGAAATAACACTTAGAGAGTCTGTAGGGATAGTTTTCTATATAAGTTGGAGAATTTAGTGAACTTAATACAAATATAAGGACTGTTAAAAGTAAAATATATAGTTTTAATTATGTGTATCCTGAATACTTAATTGCTAATTATTATCATGAACCCTGGCATTTAGGTCCTGTTTTTTACTTTTATTCTATTTTATTCTCTTGTTCAATGCATGTGCTCTCCTTGGAGCATGAGTCTGGAACCTGGCCCTTTCTTCTTTTCTTTCATTCTCTCTCACCATCTTCCTCTCCATTATTCTCTGTCATCTATCTATCTGTCTACCTATCTATCTATCTTTTCTATTTTCCTATTTTATATTACCATGCAGAAAAGATCTAAAGTGATTACAATCACTTCCATAAGTACACAGTAACAAATTGTAAAATCAAGGTCATTTGACAACATAGAATCATGGATAAATGAATATTGCCCTGGTTTTTGAGACTTGCACTGTTATATGAAGTGCGTGACCCTGGGTAAATATTGAGTCTCAATTTCCTCATCTATAAGATGAGAGTTGTATCTGTCAAACATTTACAAGGTATGTTTATCACTTGACTATTTGGAAGGTTCTTAGCAATGTTCAGGACATGTATTAGGTATTTAAGTTATAATACAACAGATTTTTTAAAATTCATGTAACAAATGTTTATTGAGAACCTATTATATACCAGGTTCTCTTCTGATTCCTAGGGATGCAGCAGTTAAGAATACAGACTATGCCCTTGAACTTTATACATTATACGAATGCATTATTATGTGATAGGTAGTTATCATAGTAAAATAGATCATCAAGTTAGATATTTAAGGGCTATTTCCTATGTTCAACAAGAACTTATTAATGTCATAAATTAAGCTTACAACATATGCCAAGCAAGTCCACATTGACTTGAGATAGACTGACATGACTTCCTTACAATTATCAGATAAAAAGAACAGTTTCTATTATCTGATTCCCAGTGTTCACCTATTGGTCAGAATTAAAAATGCAGTGCAGTCTGAGAAATTTCACAAAGAAAACATACCAAGCAGAATTCAGTAAGTTTCTTTAAAGTAAATACAGTAGTGACTTTTATACCTGAATTTCTCTGATTTCCATCCCCCCAAAAGACCAATGATGAATTATTAAAATGTGTGTGAATTATTAAAAGAAATCTACAAAAGTCCTAAACAATGAGAGCATATGACTATCTCACTGATTTAGTAGAGAGATTGCAAACCTGCAGTCTTTATGTTACAGTCCACAAACAGACATGTGTTTCTTTGGCCAGCAAATAAATACCACAGGATTTCACATAAATATCCATATTCCCAGCTTTCCTTTAAAAGAGAGAAAGATATTTCAATTTTCAGCCTACCTTCACACACAGCAGCAATATTCACTATTTGAATGACTGCTATGGCCCTTAAATAAGGCACAAGTGCTCCAGTTTTCTTCCTTCCTACAATTGTACATCCTACTTTCCTGCATGACCCCAGGAGATCTTGAAATTCAAAGGCTGTTGTTGTCAGTTTGAGCTGCTACAGTAGCATAGATCAGGTGGCTTATAAATAAAAGAAAAAAATTATTTTTTATAGTTCTAGAGGTTGGAAGATCCAGATCAAGGTAGCAACAGTTTTGGTGTCCTATGAGAACTGTCTTCTTGCTGTGTCATTACATGGTGGAAGAGGCAAGGGAGCTCTCTGGGGTCTCTTTATATGGACACCAATCTTATGATCTAATTACCTCCCAAAGTCCATACCTCCAAATGCCATACATTGGGGAATAGGTTTCTTTTTTCTTTTTTATTAAAATGTAATTAATATACAATCTTATGAAAGTTTCACATGAGCAACATTGTGGTTATTACATTCACCTATATTATCAAGTCCCCCAACACACCCTATTGCAGTCACTGTCCACCAGCATAGTAAGATGCCATAGAGTCACTACTTGTCTTCTCTGTGCTATATTGCCTTCCCCATGAACCCCCTACATTATGTGTGCTAATCATAATACCCTTTAATCCCCTTCTCCCTCTTACACCACCTCTTTCCACTTGGTAACCTCTAGTCCCTTCTTGGAGTCTGTGAGCCTGCTACCATTTTATTCCTTCAATTTTGCTTTGTTGTTATACTCCAAAAAGGAGTGAAATCACTTGGAACTTGTCTTTCTCCACCTGACTTATTTCATTGAGTATAGTAGCTCTAGCTCCATCCATGTTGTTGCAAATGGTAGGATTTGTTTCCTACTTATGGCTGACTAATATTCCATTGTGTATATGTACCACATCTAATTCATCCATTCATCTACTGATGGACAATCAAGTTGCTTCCATTTCTTGGCTATTGTAAATAGTGCTGCGATAAACATAGGGGTGCATATGTCTTTTTGAATCTGAGATCTTGTTTTCTCTGGGTAAATTCCTAGGAATGGAATTCCTGGGTCAAATGGTCTTTTTAGTTTTAGTTTTTTGAGGAACCTCCATATTGCTTTTCATACGGGTTGAACTAATTTACATTCCCACCAGCAGTGTAGGAGGGTTCCCCTTTTTCTGCATCCTCACCAGCATTTGTTATTCCTAGTCTGTCAGATGTTGGCCATCCTAACTGGTGTGAGGTGATATCTCATTGTGGTTTTAATTTGCATTTCCCTGATGATTAGTGATGTGTAGCATCTTTTCATGTGCCTGTTTGGCCATCCTAATTTCTTCTTTGGAGAAGTATCTGTTCATATCCTCTGCCCATTTTTTAATCGGATTGTTTGTTTTTTGGGTGTTGAGGCATGTGAGTTTTTTAATCCATTTTGGAAGCTAATCCCTTGTCAGATATGTCCCTCTTTTTCTAGTTTCATTAATTGTGAGTTTAGACTATTCATTTGGGATTGTTCTTCTTTCTTGAGGTAAGCCTGTATTGCAATGTACTTCCCTCTTAGAATGGCCTTCACTGCATCCCACAGATTTTGGGAAGTTGAGTTGTTGTTTTCATTTGTCCCCATATATTGCTTGATCTCTGTTTTTATTTGGTCATTGATCCATTGATTATTTAGGAGCATGTTGTTAAACCTCATGTGTTTGTGGGAGTTTTTGTTTTCTTTGCATAATTTACTTCCATTTTCATACGTTTGTGGTCTGAGAAGGTGGGTGGTAAATATTCAATCCTTCTGAGGCTCTGTTTGTGATCTATTCTCCTGAAAGTTCCCAACTTGCTGGGCTGAGTGTGTCAGGACAATTTTGTCCACCTGTCCTTTCTCCTGAGCAGCAAACTGTGTAATCCTTGCCCCTTTAGCAGCCCTCTCACTGTTGGGAAGTCTTTCAAAGTGCCCACCTGTCTTTTGTCCTGGTGTAGCCAGCTGTAGGTGCCTGTTCTCCACAAGCAGCTGGAATCTCAGTCTCTCCAAGTATTCTGCCTGTCTTTGCTTTCCAACCCCACTAATCTCCAGAGCACCATGTAATGTGGGTTTGAGCTCCTGGAGCAGATCTTCAGGGTGTGTGTTTAGCAGTCCTGAGCTTCTACTCCCTCCCCACCCCATTTCTCTTTCTCTTGACAGTGAGCTGGGGTGAGGGGAGGGCTTGGGTCTTCCCGTGTCACGGCTTTGCTTCTTTACCCTTTTCTGTGAGGTCTTTTCTTTTTTCCAGATGTAGGCCATCTGTTGCAGTCTTCTTTCCAGTTGCTCTTTCAAGACTAGTTTTATTTGCTGTGTTTTCATGTTATATGCAGTTTTGGGAGGAAGTTTCTGCCTCACTTGTCATGCTGCCATGTTTATCCCTGGGGGGAGGATATAGGTTTCAACATAAATATTTTAGTGGGACACAAACATTCAGTCTATAGGAAGGTGTCCATTTCCATAAATAAATACAGACTTTAGCATGGGTAAAGCATTGGCTTAGCTTTGTCTCCTTCAAAAGCCACCCTTAATCTTATTTTTTCAAATGTATGTATGGATACATTTAGAGAGTATATTTTCATACAAATAATGTTATCTATACAATCAAAATGAACCACATGAATTTATGGTCAGGTGAGCTGGTATAGGGATACCATTTCTGGAAATCTGAAAAGAGTGCCTGAACCTAATATTGCTAAACAAGGTGGTTCTGTTGGCAATAACAATAGAGCAAAAAATACAAAGTTCAAATCCCCATGGAGTTCACATTCCAGTGGAGAAAACAGAAAATAAGAAAAATAAGTTAATTTATAAATTTAGATAAGCACTAAACAATAAAGGAAAGAAAGAGGAGAGTGAATGAATATGGGTGATGGTTATTCTAGATAGGGCAGATGAGAATATTCCTCTCTGAAGACACAATATCTGAGGGGAGAAATACTGGGTTTTTAATATTCTACATTATTAGTTTTATCTTGAATGTGCCCATGAGGTATTCCATATCAGGGTTCTTATTCATTACCTTGCAGTAAATAATAGTCATGTTTCAGTCTAACCCCTGCTCCAGTCCTTTCATTTCAGCACATGCAATAAAGTGAACCAGGATGGTCGAAGTGGGTTTTACAGTAGTGGGACACTCCACAGGTGAGAGAAGAGGAAAACAATTTTCTCTGCTTATAAAGGAAAAAGAGGCATCTGTCCCCATCCCTTTCTGAAAGGATTTCTTCCTTAGTTGTCAAATAAAATCCACTCTGGAACCAGATCATCCTGTAAGTCTTGACTTTTCTGACCTAGCAATGTCTCCAAGTTCTAGGGTTTCTTAATTCCTGACATGTACATATCTAGGGAGATAGTGCAGTAGTCTCCCAGGCTCATATGGCTTAACCCAGGGACAGAGTCCAGGCTGCAAAAAGTTAGCCCTCTCAGAAAAATAAGAGAAGTTCTATTTTACTTTGTATCAGAGCAAGTAACTGGAAAAATGGCTACACATCTAATTCTCAAGGTATGTGAAGAGTCTTAGAAGGCTACAATTTTTTACAGGAGCACTTAGAAATCTGGAGCTTTATTTCTCCACAAGACATGAATGTGTGTGCAAGAATAAGCCATGTGGCAAATCTTGGGGGATAATTGGAATAGTCTCAGGGAGAAACCCTTTACTTGAGGTATTCTGTGCTGAACACATTTACTTTATGACAACTGAATAGTGACAAAGCTATAAATAATCTGATTATTTTATTGACAGTCTTTTTCACAAAATAATGCAAATTTGAAACAAAGGACAGTACTGTAAAAGCTGTGCCTAAAGCTTAGTTTTCCTCTTGTTAAATATTATCTGAAGGACTTGAAATTATTCAAAAAGTAAACTGGTAAAATATTTTAGTTTGTTAAGTTAACATATTTGTGTATAATCTGGGAAGAAATGCAACTATTTTTTAAATGGCTTATACCACATGTAGAGTGGACAATGGATGGGTTGAGCTCAGCCAAGCAAGGCAGTAGCTGAAAGTTGAAAAAGATAGAAACATCAAGGACTGGGCCCCATTATTGAAATTATCTCAGGAAAGTATTACACCAAGTCATTCATCAAAAAGTCTTGGTTTAAAGATGACAGAACTGAGCTTAGGATGAACTCCATGTATTATTTCAGCAGCTATTTATTGAGAGGCTCCAATGTTCAGGATCCTGCCTGTAAGGAATGAGTTGAGGAGGAGTGCTGCAAGAAAAACAACCCAGTTTCCGAATTGGATTTTTTAAAGATCCATTTATAGGAAATACAGGCAAAGAAATAACAATAGTCCAGAACAATTCTGAAAATTCAATATTTCTGAAATGATTTGTGGAAAACAGTCACAGCAACTTGGTGAACTCAGTTTAAGGGCTGAGGGAAAAACGTGGCATTCATTGCATGATGAATTTAATGAAGTTTTCCTGCAAAGAATGCTGAATTTACATAGTAAATTTAGAAATAATAGGAATTTTGATGTGAGAGAGGAACCCAGTTTTATCTAACACAATGTGAATGTCCCATGGTCAAGGGTTTAAGCAACAAGTTTTTTTTTTATAATTCTAACTTTTAAGGAATAAAACATTACACAGCATATAATATAGCTATGAATAAGGACTTAGGGATCATCATGCATTTATGTATAAATTCTGATGGAAAGAAACCACCCAAAAAGATAACATCTCCAAAATATAACAGAAAAAGGATGAACTCAAGAAGAGCTGGTATTGCCTAATGCATGCCTTATTTCTCAAAATAAATACATTTTGTTAGGCTTTCTTTAGAAAAGATATATATTGTTTTTTTCTGCCATTTATGAATCTTTTTGGTCTTTAATAAAAATAAAGAAATGAAAACTAAGGACTGACATAGTTTATATTAATATATCTTTTTGAATTGGAATGTTGTTCCCTTGAACTAGGTATTTTTAAACCTCTATCAGAGAAGATAAAATATACTATATAAAAATTAAGTTTTTTTCATTAATCTCTCAATTCTTGATTGCCACACCATTTTTATTATAATAAATATCTATAAAAATCTATTTTAAAAATTGAAATAACTTTCTTAGAAACACAAGTATAAGGAAATTCTTTTCTTATTTTGACATAACATCTATAAATAAAATATAAGGCTCTTAAAACGCTGTGAGCTGTGCTTCCATATCTGTGAAAATGGGGGACTAGGGAATTTCACCAGGTTTAGAAACAAATAAAAGATTGATCTAGTGTTAAGAAAAATCCTGAAGTCAAAAGCATGCCAAAGTATGCTCCCTTTAAATACATTTCCGTTCTCCAACCTTACATTAATAAACTTCCAAAAGAATCTTAAAAGAGCCTAGAAAATATGCAATTTACCTGTTCCTAAGCAATTTTTAGAAGGGGAAAAAAAATAAAGTCAAAAAAGTTCATCCTCACTCTGAAATTATCAACAAAGCATATGATAAAATTCTCTTCATCAGCAGGTAAGTCTTATCATCTTAAGGTATTTACACTGGACAAGACTGTAAATTAGATACACCCCAGGGATATGTTTGAATGCACATCAGTAACATATTAATAATACCCTAACAACCAGTATTGTTTGAACCAAAGCTGAAACACAAATTGCTATGATCTGAATGTTTGTATCTTACCAAAATTTGTATGTTGAAATCCTAATGCCTAATGTGAAGGTATTACAAGGTGGGGCCTTTGGGAAGTTCTTAAATAGTGGGATCCCAATAAATGGGATCAGTACCTTATAGAAGAGGCTGCAGAAAGATCCCTAACACCTTGTACTTCAAAAGGACACAGAGAAGGCACCAGCTACAAACCGGAAGAGGACTCTCTCCAGAGCATGTCCATGCTGATTCCTTGATCTTGGACTTCCAGCCTCTAGAACAGTGAGAAATAAGTTTCTGCTGTTTAAAAGCCACCCAGTTAGTGGTATTTTGTTATAGTGGCCCAAATGGATTCAGACACAAACCTAGGTCACCCTTCTAAGCACTAAATTAGACTGTACCACATTTCAAAGTACGTAAACTCTTGCTGATATTATGACTAAAAAGTATCAAGAAATCACTTCCTAAAATATGGTACGTGAAAACTACTTACTATGAACTCTATTTCTTTCCATTTATCAAAATTTTGTCCTTTTCTAGACAGAAGCAGCTGGCAGTACTGCTTCCCCAGGGGTGTACAAGCAGAAAACTATCTGAAGCCACACAAAAATAAACGTACTTACCCAAGTGGAAAATAAGTCAAGTCTCATATGTTATTTATGACACCAATTAGTTCTTGAATCAAAAAATATGATAAAATTCTCTCAAGGGGTGTACACATCTATAGAGGACACACACAAGTCCAAAAGGAAGTCTTAGGAGATTGACCTGGATAATTCAGTCTAAAAGAGTTATTATATTTGAAATTTCTACAAATAAAAGATACAAAAATTAGAGTTGTTTTGTTTTCTTGAATGTCATAAATCTCTTTGAGTAAATAAAACATCTATATAGTCAATAAAGACATCCTCTTTTAAGTATTCAGAATATTTTTGTAATTTATGCTCATCAAAAACATTCAATTAGATTTCCAAAGAAACTGATCCTTAGAGAATCTAAGAAATTTGATCAAATCACCCAGTGGAAAGTAAAGTGCTGAAATTCATGATCATTTCTGCCATAATACAAAATTTGCACTCATATCACTAGTGTAGTTTACTTCAGAATTCATTGAAATGCAAGATTTGCAGTAGATTGCTAAACTTTCATTATAAAGCATAGTACTCTCAAATTGAATTATGTTTGATGAAGTATTGCAAATAATTCCTTCTTGTGGCACTTTAATTTTCCTAATATATCTTCAGTCTAAAGAGTATTAGTGTAAGATTTAACACTGTCATGTTACATATTTAAACTTACCTATTTTAATCAAATATATTTAATCAACTTTATATTTGAATTCTTAATTGAAGTTATTTTGATTATTAACATTCTGGATCACCCAGAAAGGAGTTGAACTGCTACCTACTGAGTTCATGCACTCACAAAATAATTATACTCACATCCAGAGTGGCTATTAGTTAATCTGTTTTCAAAATCATCTTTACACTGAAAATAACTTTAAAAAGTCTAAATAGCAAAAATTTAGGGCTTGAAAAATTTAGTGCTTTGTTATTCCATACAGAATATCCAGTCATTACATTAATTTGGAGAAAAATAATTAATACCTAGGATTTGTATGTTTAAATATATATTTGGAGTGAGCAAGAGGTAAGATCAGAGAGAACAGAGACAGAATTGATAAATAAATAAGTGAGAAAAGTTATCACTGTGTCATAGTATTTCTTTTTGTTTTTTTCTTGATATATTCCTTCATTTTAAATTCTACTTACACAGAATTACATTTATATAAAAATGTTTAAATCTTCAAAATTTTAACTCTGTGATGAGTAATAATAAACCCATTTTCACATACACATGCACATATAAACACAAAGAAGAGATGGAAAAAGCTAAAGCCCTATTAATTCCCAGATTGGACAGCAATATATTTTTTCATGAGAAAGTCCGTATTTCCGTAGGTAGAGCTGATGACTAGAGCATAAGCAATAGGCTCAGAGCTGAAAAGCAAAAATACTACTCATTATCAATGATTAGTTACTTAGTAACCATAGATAGAAAGGTGAAATATTTTTTTGTAAAAACTGAAATTAGGTATTTTTGTAAAAATATCACTTAATGGAAACATTGGGTTTCCAGACAATTATTTTATACTTAGTACATTTTTAGTATCATATATAGCAGGCGAAGTCACCTGTTTTCAATGAAATGGCCTATAAAGGTTGAATTCCAATCCTGTTCTATTGTCTGTTCTGCTAAGAGCATACAGAAGGAAAAGAACAATCCAGTAAGGAAAAGCAAAGGGCTGTTGGGAAAACGACAACACAAAAGAAGGAGAGAAGTGAGGCTGGAAGCAGCAGAGGTCTGAGTTGGGAAGCCACAGCTGGGCTGATGTGCTTGTCTCAAAAGAAACACAACGAAAATGCTCCTGAGATTCCTCATTCATAATTTATCTTCTAAGAGCAGCATAAAGTGGCTGTTTCTCTAGGTTTTACCTGCCAGAACAGATGCTTCCCTATGAATAGTTATTTTATCTGCATGCTTTTTACATAACAAAAGTAGCTGGTTTACTTCTTCAGGCCCTCTTTAGCATCATTCCTCTTCTTACAAGTAACAAGGAAACTAATATGTGACTTGAAGAATACTTAGAAGGATGGGAAAATTAAAGGTGGGTCTCTAAAGCCTTGCGGGTTGCTGTGGGACTATACTTCTCTGCGATAGAAGTCTCATTTCACCCAATCCTGGGGGAAAACCTTGCTTTACAGCATAATTTGTATATTTTTGTGCTGTCATAGAGAACTAACCCCTAGGAAAAGTTTCCACTTCAGTGGAAATAATAATGAACTAAATATACCTAAAAACTTGAAACTGCTAGAAAGTTTATACTCTAGGGCAAAAGAAGTGACCTTCCATCAGCATCTGTAATAATACAGATGAACTGAGATATCATCTGGGAAGATGGAGGAATAGTTATGTCAAAACTCTTCCCTTTTAATGTACTTCACTTAGAAAAATTACCAAAGGAAGAGACCAAAATTTCATGAGAGTAAAACTAAAGAGCAAGGTTTGGATGCGCATCATACAAGGTTTGGATGTCTCACCAGCATCATACAAATTTTGAAATATCAACCTAATACAAAGAATTTGTAGAGGATACCAGAAGCCAACAAAAACTGACTGGTTAGCAGAGTGCCTTGCTTTAGTGAGCACACAGAAGACATTTTGAAGAACTCTAGTACTAATCATTTTGAATATCACAGAGCAACAAGGACTAAAGAATAATTCAATCACCTAAATGATTTTTTTTCTTGACATATAAAGAAGGAAGCCCATAGTGTGGAGGAAAGCTTCCTCTATAGTTGGGATCAGAGATGATGGCACATGTGAGGTTGTACCTCTTTAGTGTCAGAGGGAAATAACTTTGTGATACTTCATTTATCCAAAGACTCGAAGCACTGTGGTGTCGCTCCACTTCAGTTTCCCCCCAGAGTAGTTCTATATTTTAGAAAAGGAAATGAATTGATATCTATAGACACCCCATAATGGACAAAGTAAGTCCTGCAAAGGAGTAAGACCAGCCCAGTGTCTGGATGCTATGAATTTAGAAAGCAAGTATGCACATTTCCTGTGACTTAATTATCATGGATCAATTGTTTTCCTCTTCCTTTTCAGGCAGGCAACTTATAAGTTGGCTTCAAACTGGACTGTGTCAGCATCTAGGCACCAATCCAACTTCTCAGGGGTGAAGAGAACTGGGGGGTGAAAACTCTACCTGTATTATTTTGAGCAAAGTGCAGAACCTGATAGAACTGTTTGCCTTAAAGCTTGGTTTTACTGATCAAAGTAATTAAGTAACAATCCTACATATATTAGTAAAAATAAAATACTTTTTTGTGTAAAGGCTTAAAATAATATGATGCCTGATGGCTTAATCCACATCTGGGTTTTCATTCAATTTTCAGTTTTACTGTAAGAAGTTTTGACAGTAAATAGATAATACAAATTTGCAAGATCAGAGGGCACTTGAAAGAGAATGACCTCAAAGATGATGTGCAGTGGTAGATCCAAAATGCTCCAGAAGTGCCATGGAATGAACAGTGTAATGGTACTAAGCAGAATGAGAGAGAAAGAGAATGAGGCCAGAAAAAAAGAGTAAATCTGAAGGATAGCCAGGAGAGTATGGGATATTTCCTGGAACAGCCAAGCATAGCTATGAAAAGCCTTTTATTAAAAAAGCTTCTTTACCCAGTGTGAGAATGTTGCTTTACATTTTAAGAGTTGCTTTTGAACTGCAGGGTGTTCCAGGGGCCAGAGTGTATCACCAGGGGAAGGCATTCCTCCATCCCTTAATGTTGATGATAACCAGGGCAATCTTCCTTCTAACTGTGGGAAAATGTGGTTTTAAATAGTTCATGGACCACCCAATTTCCCTTTTTTCCATTCAGATAATTCAAGTACTGTCAGTACAAATAATTTTCACTGAATTTTTATAATCTTTGCAGTATGTGTTTCAATGAATAATGGTTTTCTCTAATTGGATAGGTAGTAAAGCCCTGAAATACAGAGTGCAGCATTTATAAGCCAGTATGCAGGAAGGTGCACACTATAGGGTAAGGGAACAACTGCGTCTGACCCTGACAACTGAATGAGACATGTGCATCCAAACCTTGCTCTTTAAAACAAAATATTGAAAACATGCTTCAGAAAAGATAAATGATTCCCCAGCGAGGGGGCAGAAGATGCCCTCCTCCTGTGAGTTTTAAAAGGCAGAGATCCATATCCCTGTAATTCCCCCAGAAAGACAGGCACTGGGGAGTAGAGAAGCTAGTCACAACATGAGTTCAGGGGACATTTTCATTTCAATGCTCATCTGCTGACAGTCAATCCAGCGGTAGCTGTCACAAGTGTAGGTGCCTTTCGTTCTAGTAAGCATGGTGAGAGTACCTAATCCCTCTTGGCATAATTGTTCTTGTTCTATCTTGTCAGAATAAGGATTTAAAAATTCACAAGAGAGGTGAAAAGCAAAGAAAACTGTGACAATATTAAAAAGAAAAGCTATTTCTAGTGACCTTTCTTTCCATGCAATTCATCCTTATTTCCTAATTTCAGATTTTATGTGACATATTTTTCCACATTATTAAATATCTTATTAAGAAACAATAAGGACAACAATGAAATTGCTTTGGCTACCAAGAGACACATGAAATTACATGTTTCAATGAGTATGTGGTAATAAAAGGTGATTTGACATTATAGATTTCTGGTCAGACATAGACAATTTCTAAAGACAGTACTGATATTATCTTTTCTTCTTAAGAAATGTATTATAGCTGTTTCTCTCATCTAAGAAAAATGTGAACTCTTCAAAATATTTTAACTATTTAATTTATGTAGTAATTAATATTGTTTTATAACTGGAAGGCTTATAAAGTAATTAAGCTAAAATGGAGAAGCACCATAACTAAAACAGTAGTTTGCTGAATTTCCTACAAATGGAATCTAAAGTTGATCTGCCTAAGAGGGCTTATTCACATGCAATTCTCATGAGCCTTCTTATAATAACAGCATCCCAACACTAAACAAGTTTTAGTCTGTTGGGCCTGCCATAACAAACTACCATGGGCTGGGTGGCCTACACAACAAACTTTTATTTCTCATGGCTCGGAAGGCTCGAAAGTTCAAGATGTGATCAGATTTGGTGTCTGGTAACTGCTCACTTCCTGGCTCACAAATGACCACTTTCTCTCTAAATTCACATGGTGGAGGGACAAAAGAAATTGTCTGATATCTCTTTTATAAAGGTCCTAATCCCATTCATAAGGGCTCCAACTTTATGACTTAATCACCTCTCAAAGGCCCCATCTCCAAACCTTCACACTGGGAATAGGTTTCAGCATAAAAATTTGGGGAAGGACAAATATTCAGTCTAGAGCACAACATGATTGCATTATTACATGTACACAACAGTACAGTAATGTCTCCATAGTAACTCCTGTATCTCAACAACAGCATAACATTGTTTTTACATGAGAGTATAGTTCACATTTATTAATTCTAGCAATCAAAAACATCAGAAATATTGAAATAAGTAAGTTTTAAAAAAAACAAGAAGTGTTTCATCTGTGGAAACTGAATATATCCTTCAGAGATTTGATGTCAGTGCTAATTTTCTTTGCTGGATGCCATAATCTCTGCCGTATTTTACTGTGTAGCTACCATATTAAACAGAATCATAAAAACTCACAACTGATTTCACTTGTGAGGGTATCCCATTGCTTAAATACAAATGCTTTTCTCTGATAAGTAGCATGTTTAAGTGAATTACCTTATTAACTGCACAGGGTCAGGTCATATGTTTGAGTAATTTACTATGAAAATTTCTCTTATCAGAAAAGAAGCTTGGCAATGTATATGTGCTCCTAACTAGTTATATAGTTCAAATTTACTGTCTGATATTTCAGACTATCCCAAATCTGAAAGGAATGCCCATGTGACTCAAAAGTTTGTAAACTTTTGTTTAGACTTAGTTGGATGTTTAATTTAGTTTCAATTATCAAATATTTTAAATTGAAAAGGATGTCTTAAAATGTTTTTATATATTGGCTATATATTCTTTCCCAATTTTTGCTTCACATGACTTAGGCAAAAAAAGAAACAAAAAACAAAATGCAACAAAACAAAAAACAAGTTTAGAGTAATTTAGCACATGTTGTTAAAGACTTGATTTGCTTCTAATAATTTGAAAAGAATATTTTCCAATTGAATCGCTTTATTTTCTTCATTTCACATTTACAAAACTGAACATATGCTTGCAATATGATTGAGCAGTTGTACTCCTGGGTACCCAAAGGACATGAAAACTCATATCTAGGTGAGGACCTACACATAGATGCTTATACCAGTTTTATCCATAACTGGCAAAACTTGGAAGAAACCAAGATGTCCTTCAGAAGGTGAATGAATAAACACACTGGTACATCTGAACAAATGGAATATAATTCATCAATAAAAAGAAGTAAGTCATGAAAAAAAATAGAAGAACCTTAAGTACATATTACTAAGTGGAAGAAACTAATCTGAAAAGGGTATACTGTATGATTCCAGCTACACGATATTCTGGAAAAGGCAAAACTATGGAGATGGAGTAAGTACCAAGATCAGTGGTTGCCAGGAGTTCCTGGGAAGGGAGAGGTGGGAGCAGGTGGAGCATAGGGGATATTAGGGCAGTGAAATTATTCTGTATGATACTATAATGGTAGATAGATGTCATTATACATCTGTTAAAATCCATAGAATGTATAACACCGAGTGTATCCTAATGTAAACAGTGGGCATTGTTTCAATATTTCAATATTGATTCATCAATTTTAACAGATGTACCACACTATTGAAAGATATTAATAATAGGGAAAATTGTGTGTGATATGAGTGGCAGTGTGTTATACAGGAATTCTCTGTACTTTTCCCTCAGTTTTTCTGTAAACATAAAACTGCCCCAAAAATAAAGTTTATTAACTTAAAAAAAAGGAGTAGGTGAGTTGGATTTTGAAGAGACAGAGAACTGGAAAGAATATCATCTGTTCCTTTACAAAACAACAACAACAAAAAAAAAAACAAAGGAAATCTGAATATTCATAACTTTTCTTGAATCCACCAGAAAGCCAAAGTTTCAGGGCAGGCAATTAACCCTAAATATAAGGAAAGAGAAGTGACTCAGAAATGAGTAAGAGAGGAGCTCCTGCTTACCTGTGGCAGATGCCATGAACCATTAGAAAAGGAGTTCAGCTTTTTAAATGACTTTCAAGTTAAATACGACTAGCAAGAAAACATGAACCTCTAGAACCTGAATGCACAAGGGGAATTTGTAGTTCTCCACAGGTTCTTTTGTACTAACTTCATCAGTGCCCTCGAAAAAGATTAGGATCAGGGAAAGAGGAGGTGCTAGCCTTGGGGAGATCCTGCTGCAAGGAAGACAGAAAGGCAACTTTGGATCCTTCCCTTCTTACTCTTCTATGGGAAAAAAAAATCTTAGACCATTAGATAAAGGACAATTGCCACAGCCACCTTTAGGGCACCAGTGAAAATCTATTGTTTTTGGAGGAAAGGAGCACAAAACAAAATAAAATACCTTCCATCTGCATGGGAGAGCAGGAATAAATCCTGGGTCTTGATCTATACCTAAGAACAGAACAGGATCATTGAGAAGGCTCTACAACTAAGACCCAGGAAACTAGTGCCTGCTTAAGACTGAGATTTAAGCAGAATAACAGGGAAGCCCTCACTGTGCCCTCATACAAGGCTAATGACCGTATAGTAACAATAACAATAGTCCTGCTTACATTAAGGTAAATAATCATCAGAGTATGTAAATAATGAGATTTACATTATTTACAATACAGGCATAACAATGAAAATGTTCTCAGCTTCTCTGCTTCTCCACAGGCCCTGATCTTTTGACTACCCTGTAAGGAAGCACTGGATCAAAGAACAACCCCTCCAAAAATAACACTTTCTAGAATCTACTGACCTCAGGGAAAAATCTTTCTTGCTCAACTATCTGAGCATGCACACACTCACCCCATTCCTCCACATCTGGTTCTTTCTGGACCAGCTACCCCTCTTCACAAGAGAAATTCCTTTCTGCCTGGACTTCAGGATGCCTGCAGACCTACTAATCTGCACATTCTCCTTTTGCAACAACCTCCCCCCAACACACACCTTATTCAATAACCCTTTTTCTCCTTTTTTCATTTGTCCTTTTGAATAAAGTCTCCTTACCTAAGTCTGCATTGGTTTTATATTTGACAGTGTAAATCATCAGCCTCCTGCTATTAATAAACAGCGCTGACAAACTGCCCCCAAAACTCTTTGGACACATGTTTACAAAGCAATACCAAACAGTATTTTTATAATATAAAATCTCCTTTCCCAAAGTAATAAAGTAAGAAGAGACATTAAAACAAAATTATAATTGACTAATGCAATTACATATTAAAACTTTTAAGGTACAAATACTCCTAGGGCATAAAAACAAAATTGGAAAGATATCAGATTGACCTAAAATATCCCTTCACTTAATGGTAGGAGAAAATCCTCACTGTGTAAATACAGTAGCACAATATGCATAGATATGGAACAACTGAGAAATATAGCACCATCTAATAATCTTATACTATGGTAAGAGAAAATGCAATTAATGCACATATCAATAGAAAATTTTAAAGTATAATTTCTTAGATTATTAAAACTGATAAATACACAGATATAAGCTTAATATTTGAATTAAATATTTATGAATATTTTTCTTTGAAACATATCATATAGATGGCTTTAATTTAAAATTATAAAGATTATCAACCAATTTAATTTAATTCAGTTTGAGAATTAAAAAGAGAAAATTTAATTCATTTATCAATTTTTAGTTTTTTTTTAATTAAGTTTGTGTGGGAAACACTATAATGCACATTAAGAACAGAAAATGGATGTCTTACATATCCCAGAGAAAGAAAATACCAAACAAAATAATGCTTTATATATATGGGCAGAAGAAGAAAATAAGATGATAAAACACATAGTAAATGATATAGTAGGTCGATAGATAAAAAAGTGTAAATTTTGTATTTTAAAGGAAAAACATGAAGATTGTTTCTAAAAAGTTACACATATACCTAACACAACATAAAATGCTGAAGAATGACCAAACACATAGAATTCAACAATGAAACAAATGATTATCAAGGTGGAAAGAAAATATAAGGTGTAATACTAGTGATAAAGAAATGAAATGAGGCAAATGTAGAAATTTATCTACAAGTCACAGCTACTATTTAAGTGACAAACCTATGTCTTTTTAAACACAAATATATATGGGTGCCTAAATATGTAAGTCAAGAAAGTTTATAATTTTCAGGAAGTATAATGAAAACAAAAACCTTAATGTAATATTTTAAAGCACAATTTATAATATAGCCCATAGTAGAATCTGGACACTCTTTTCTAAATTCAAATGTAATAAAAGTAGAATTATAAAATAAACCAGACAACATAAAAAGTTAAAAAACATTCCCTTAGATATCAGATATCTATTGGTTCAAAAAGGCTTTTTATAAAATCGTAGAGTTGAGAAAAGCTTATAACAAATACTATGGGATCTGACCTAAATTTGCTTAAAAATAACTTTTTTGAAAAGCAGATGGATCCACTGACACAAATTATTTTAAAATAATTTTTCGACACTTGGAAAGCCATCAAATTCACTTACTGAGCTAGTGTATGTTAGTTTTTCAATCTTCACAAGGGCTGCATGAATAAAATAAAGATAATAATAATAATGATAAGACTTTTAAGAGGTAATTAGGGTTTAACGAGGTCACAGGGTAGGATCCTAATCTGCTAAACTGGTGAAGTTAGAGAAAGAGGGAGAGACATGGTTTTCTTTCCTTGGGCAAACACTAAGGAGACCATCTGCAAGCCAGGAAGAGTGCTCTCCCACAGCCTAGTCATGCTGGCATCCTGGTTTCAGATTCCCAACCTCCAAAATTGAAAGAAAATAAATTTCTGTAGTTTTAGCCATTCAGTCTATGATGCTTTGAATATGGCAGCCAGTGCAGACTAAGATGCAAGATGCTAACAAAACATTCTTACTTTTATCCACTATGGCACAGAGACATGTAAAATTATGAGATTTCTAAACAAAGTAGTTTCAATTACAATAGAAATAGAAAAAAACAAATAAGTGATGCTAAAGTTTCAAGAAATAAGTGACATGTTAATATAATTAGCTGTGTTGAAACCTACTGACTCATGCTCCTAGCACTATTTGGGGGACAAATTAATTTATTTATTTACTGGGGATTAAAAACCACATAGCAAACTCACTGTTTATAAAACATTGATGGTACTAGTTTGAAGAATAGTGTGTGCTGAATTGTACACAGCAACGCATGGTGGTCTGTGAGAGAAGGAAAAAGACAGCGGGCAGATGAGGAGGGATTATATTGCAGGGCATAGTGTATAGATCTACAATAGAAGATGGGAATTAAAATTTGATTTCCAGTTGGCAGCTTATTATGAATTACTGGATTTAAATGAGATATTACAAAGTTTTCTCAATGGTTCATCAGTTCTGTGCCTACCTAACAAGTACTGAAAGGCTGCAGGATGTTAAACAAAATAGTGTTCTAAAAGTTTTTAAATTTGCTTTACTTCCTTTCCATAACAACAAAGTACATATGCATAAATTGACAAATATGCAAAATAATAAAGAAGGTTTTGACTGAAAGCAGCACAAAATTGGTAGATCTGTAACACAAAGTCTTTGAAAACAAAGCAGCTAGTTGAGATATTTTGCAAACTTACCTTGATGGAGTAGTCTTCCTGAGAAAAATGACAAAAAAAAAAAACCTCAATACAGCAAAACTTTTCTTCATTTTCAGTGAGGATTTGATTACACAACTTCTAAAAATTAAAGAAAAGAATCTTTTATTTGCCATATTTTTTGTAAAGCACTTTCTTTTTCTCTTATGTTAGGTGAACTACAAAAATATTTTCATTCAAAACATCTAAATGCTCAGGGGCAACTGAAATCAAGTAGTACTAATCCATTCTAGTTCTTCACTCTGGATTTTTCATTGTGGAATTGGTGTCACACTTTCAACCTCCCATGTTCCCCACTGCCTCCAACAGTCTTAGTCACACATTCCCTCCCTCTACTGGAGACAATGAAATACTTCTGGTCACCTGATGTCATTGCTTCTCTCAGAAAAGAGAGACCATTTCCTTTCCAAGAGTAATTCTCTTCCTAGTCTGACTTGCAACTGACCTTCCTTATTTAGTTATATGATTCTTTCTCTAACATACCAATTTGGGAATAGATTACCTCCCTATGGGCAAAAATAGCTCCCTGAACTTTTATTATAAATACTTACTCAGCAGAACTGAACTGCCATAGTTAATGTTTATGTCCTCTACGACATTATAAGCACAGTCTATCTTTTTGGTGTAGCTCAGCACCTACTTCCATGTATATGTTAAAAATATACATGTTAATTAATACATTAATAAAGTAAAAGCAGAATGTAACCCTATGAAAGCACATTCTTCTGATATTCTGTTTCCAAAATTAAAATTATGAGAATAAAAATATTCTGCTCTGTGATTGTATTAGCCTTTTTTCCTTAAATAGATGCATTTTATTTACTTTTGATTTGGGATCTTGGAAATTTATACATGTTCTCTTTGGGATATACATATGCACACATATATTATATATATATATGTATGTATGTATACACACACACATATATACACACACACACACACACACACACACACACACACACACACACAATTTTTAAAGACACAGGGACTCCATAGGGGCTGCATGTACTTATGTGACTTTTTTTCTCACAACTTCGAAACATCCACAAAATAAGTGTTCACATTATTGTTCTTTTCAGTATTGTCACCTTTTTGTTTTAAGGTTCAGACAGAAAATTTTATTTAGTTATATTTGAATTTGTTGTAAGATTTCCTTGTGTGTTAAAGTTTACTTTCAAATATAATGTTCAATAAATAACAAGACACCAAATATAAAAATAATACAGTTGTATATTTTTCTCTGTTGTTCCTTAATCTATCAAAAGTAATTTTACAATTTAACACTTTTAGGCAGCATCTTTCTTACTTTTGTTGGTTTCTGTTAGGCAACAGTGATTCTATCTTTACTTTAATAATATTTGAACTATGAAGGAAAGTGTGTACCACAGAGGATCCCAGACTCAAAGGTCTGTCTTAAAACTTCATTAATAACCACTTGCCCACATTTGGTCATTTGATACAATGTTGCTATTTTGGTCTCTAGAAAGTTCTCTCTTCAACTGCCATAATTTCATGCCCATTAAATAATTCAAGCATTTTGAGGCAATCACAGCCAACAGAATTTGGAATAAGCTTTGCAAGTATTTTTTTTTTCAGTTTCTTTAATGTATTAAGCTCATGCATTGTTTCTGGAACAGCTACAAAAAAAGTATGCATGAATCATCTAAAACCTCTGAATCAGGTTAGTTCCTTCTGTGAACACAGCTCTATTTGCTTCTGCTATCTTAATATATCTGATGGATTCTCTGTAAATACAGCAGCTTTATTGATTTCCGAAGCAAATGGGTGTGGGAAACTAAACACACTGGAAAATGGCTCCACTTTTTTTCTTTTTCTTAAGTGATACTGTATCCAGTGCCAAAGCAAGATAAACACCTTTCTTTGCATCAGTGAAGTCCAGAATTTGAAATTTCTTAAGTGAATAGCTTTCTCACCTTATATATCAACTGAGGGTACAAGCGTTTTAAAGAGCTCAGGATTGCTTTCCATATAGTGGTAAAACCTTATTTTTTCTCTTATCTGATGCTTTTCCTTTGGCACCTTGCTTTTGTTTTTATGTTTTATTTTTGCAAGTTTTGTTGCAGCAAATTGTGTGTTGGGTGCTTGAATGTTTACAGAACAAGGATCAGGAGAGACCTGATAATCTGTCTCGGAAAGATTTTGTATTTGATGAGGTATCAATACTCTATTGAAACATTTTACAGCCAACATCAGTTGACCATTTTGGATTATGTTGACCTATCATGACATTTTTATTTTCAAATTTGCTGAAACAAAGATCTCTTTTTTATCGATTCCAATTTTAACTTTTTTTTTATGATATGGATATTGCTATTTGAAAAACTCCACAGATTTAAAAAAATCTATTCTCAAGGATGTGGTTGATTTGATGGATTTTGCATAATTTGGTAATTCAGATCATTCCTATCAGAATTGACACCACATTTCTAAGTACTTTAGTCATCTCTAGAAGCATATCTTTAAGGAGATTTTCAGGTTAAAAAAATAGTATGGCTAATATAAGTCTGATAATGTTCTATTAGCAACACTATGGAGACATTTAGACTACATGACAACAGAAAAATAACTGGACTTCATTCTCACATTGCCATGGAATTATGTCCTTTTTATTATATTCTACACCTGGTGTAGTTTTTCTTGAAGTTCTTGTACTATGATTCTCACAATGTCATTCTGAAAAGCAAGGGATAGACTATTGTTATGACTAAAGGATGGTGAGCATGGAGAGCACTGTTTACTTACATGTACTTGTTGTCTTTTAAAGAACAAAACTATATGTGGGGACAAGCACTGCCTACTTGTATCCTTTCTCCCAGAACAACCATGTGTCCACATGGCTCCCTCCTTTGGGCGATATGCTAAGTATAGGGTAGGTTTACGGCCTGGGCTGGCCAAATACAAGACTACCTTATGGATAGAAACACCTTGTGGGAGGCAGACCCCTCTGACCAAGGTTTTGTTCCTTGGGGCACTGGTTGCACAAGAATGATCCTTTCTGGCTAAGCACGTAGTCTCTGTTCCCTCACCCCATATAAACAGTCCCTCCCTGTCCACCCAAACTGCACAACCTCGTCCAGCCAGCCAGTTCTGGACTCCCTGTATGTAAGTTCAATAAACCCTCATGTTTCATAAGCTGTCTCAAGATCTTTTCTTTGGTCTTTCAAGTGCTTTCCCATTGCAACTCACCTGTCTGGGCGTGTGATCAAACTTGTGATCATATAGAATACAGCTGTTTCTCAGGAAAAAAATACACTATACTCCCTTTAAAGGATTTATTATTTTCACTTTAAGTAACTCAAAACTAAAGTTAAAGTTGCGTGCTTTTCTCATTTTCTTTGAGAAATGATTCTCCAAACCTCCAAGTTAATTGTTTCTACTCCTCTAACTTGTAATGAATTTGCAATGATCAGCTCAGAGGTCTTTATCTTTGTTACTTCATATATGAGCAATTAAATTTGTCTCAATTGTCCCAAATCAGTTTGAAATCTTGACTTTAGAACTTAGATATTAAAAATCTTGCTTCCTCTAAACATATTTTTACTTTTTTTGTTTCTCTTTCTTTTCTGTTAGTTATATACCATTGTCACCATTTCAGAATTCAAGTTTGGTCTAGTAACACTGATCCTCATCGTAATGATTTGTAATATCAGTAAAAACCCACCATAACAACAAGAAACCAAAGAGAGAATTTTGTGCAGTATCTTTAAGCAGCATTAACTGACTTAATAGCAAACAACCAGGAAAGCAAAATCACTTAAATTGTTAAAACAAGACTTGGTAATTTGTCTTTTCTCCCTTAGGCTTAACGCATTCTGAACCTTTGATTAGACTGGGGAAGAGCACACCTACTGTAATAGGGCTGATGAATAAGCCTATGCTCCAGTCATTAGTATCAAGCCACTGGTGACTGACTATTCAGTACATCCATGATTATTATTCTCAGCTGAGAGGATGGAGAACATTATGAGAGAATATTTGCACTTTAATGGGTTTCAGAAGTTTTTATTTTTCATTATTTAGTTCTCCACTTGTTCCATAGCACTCGAAATGCTCAATAAACTCTTTTTAAAATAACTATTCTTTGTTTCTTGTTAAGATTTCTCTTGAACACTATTTTTTAAACGGGTTTTTCTTTTTAGCTATTAACAATGTCAATAATCCCAATAGAATAATTCCCTGTGTACATTTAAAAATCTTAGTTTCTACTCTGATGAATCTCCACTTGTCTGAAATTTTGAATAATTCTGGTAAGATTCTAAAACTTCTATTGATTTTAGAGAAAAAAATGAGACTTGTATTTTTACAGTGGTCATTTGTCATGAAGATCAGTGATGATACATTTCAAAATATTGTGAAATTAACTTTTCAGCTCAGAATTTCTATACTATGTTGGTATTTTTAACTTACTTTTTATACTGTCTAGTTTATTTTACAATTTTACATTTATTACATTTGAATTTAGAAAACATTGTGTGTCCAGGTGCTATTTTGAAGTATACTATATTAGTTTTTTCATTTGTACCAATACTTCTTGATAATTATACACTTTCTTGATTTACATATTTAATGCTATGTACATTTGTGCTTATAAAGACATGGTTTGTCACTTAAGCAGTACTGAAGAACTTCCCTTTTTGCCTCATTTTATGGTTTAAATATCTATAATTGATAATAGAAAAGGAAATATTGGTGACCATTTCAGATCTTGACAAACAAAAATATAGTTTATTAGGTACATACTATTCACTTCTTTATATCAAGTGTAATTAATCAAACATAAGCTGAAGATTTAAACAAATTTTTTTCAGAAGCAAAGAAGTTGAATCATTGATGTCATTGGACAATCCAAAATTAAGGTGTTATTAACTGGTGAATAGTAAAATTAGAGTCCATGAGCTGATTCTAGCAAATATCTTCTTTCTACTCATAAATAAGAGAATTGGCTCAGACCACAAATAAAACATTTCAAGCACTAGGAGAAAATAACAGTGCTAAAATAATTTAAAAATAAGTGATCATAACTAAGTCAAATCTGTCATCATCACTGGTGACAAAGAACTGGATGTTGTGTTCACTGCTAGCATTCTCTAACCTGGCATAGTATTTCTGAATGTATTCAGTCCTTAAGCATGATATCTGAACAGATAATCAAAAGAAGCGGTTGTTTCTCCATGCTACACATGCAAAAATGAAATATGCATGATATTTTAAATAATAATTGGCTGTAAAGACTTGACTGAAATGTCTTGGTAAATCTGTTTCTGCTTTTTATTTTGTAATTAAATATGCTAAGTGTGTTTCTTTTGGCCTCTATGTTTATTATTTACCATTTTGTGAAATTTAAAAAAATACTCTGTCCTTAGTAAAACAACACAGAGAAATGTTTATATTTTCAAGCCTGAAAAACTGATTTGATATTAATGAAATTTGTTCCAATGGAAGTCAATAAATAAGAAGTTACAGAGGTTAATTTAATTCATTCTGGGAGTTCATTGTAACTGAGACTGCTAATGTTCCCCCCACTCCCCTCAGTCAACGATATTTTTTCCTAGGTTACATGGTTACTTTACAAAACAAACTTTTTATGTAATCTGAGTTTTGCCTTGCACTGATCCAAGACACTGTCTTGACTTCAACAGCTCAGAGTTTGTAAGTCTCCTTCAGTGTAATACACTATTTAACACATATTTCCTTTAATAATTTGAGAGACATAATCACTGGTCATAATACGTGAAAGTTCATAAGTCATATCCATTCTTGAGGGACTTATTTGGACTACTAGTAACCACTAACCCCTGAATTTATCTTACCCATATTTTTATTTAACAAACATACATTTGGTGGTTAAATGATTTCTCTGCTCAAAAGAAGGTTGAATAGGCACTTGTTACATTTGAATAATACATTTGAAAAAGACTAGAACTGTAAAACATTCTAAAATGTAAGCTTATTATTTTTGTTATAGGTTCAAAATTTTTAAAAGCAGTCACTGTGGTTGATCTCAGTACTAATTAGTGTGATAGTTCACTTAATTTCTTACCAATCCTGTCATAAAATTTAAATCAAAATTCACTGACTTTACTTCTTGGAGCTATTATGAAAATAAACTTCAGTCACATACATATGAAAGAACTTAGAAAATATTCAGCGCTTGACTTACACTTTTTTTGTTTGTATGTGTGTATATGTGAAAACTCATTTGGAAACACTTTTCTGTATTTTAAGAAAATTAGAAATATCATAACCAATTTTAAGGGAAACACTTGCTGAATTTTATATATGAATGTTTTTTAGGTATAATATCAAATTTATTTGATTAGATTTATTAGATTAATCTTTTTATCCCATTTGCTGAGAAAAAAATTATATACTGCTGATATGTAAATAACTTTTCTTTACATCTGACATTAGAAATATCTAACCTTTGTATAATTTTTTACTGTTAACCTACTTACTTTCACATAAATCATGTGTTCATTCACTGAATGTTTTCTTAAAAATGTAATTATTGAATCTATATTATATGCCAGATGCTGTGTTTAACTTACTGTCAACTCTGTTATAAAGATAAGTAGGCAAACCTCTACTTGTTTCACTTTTTAGATGGACTGCATCTTGGAAAAATCTAGTGACTTTCAAAACAGCTTACAGATACTAAGCACCAGATTCCGGATGTAGAATCCAAATCAGATATACTTCCCAGTGCAGCATGGTGTAATGGAATTTTACTACTCTTAAAAACTGTCTTTTTTGGCAGAAAATATTGCCTTTAAAATGCATTAACTTTATTAGAATTTTTAACAGACAGTGAGCTACACTACTAACCTTTACATAGTAAAAACCAAGCAGCTTAAACTCTAATCATTCTTAATTTCAGTTTTAGAATCAGGTCTATTCTTCAATAATCAAAAAGATATTACCTAACTGCATTTGAATCCAGACAAAAGTTTAGATATGTAATTTTATTAAAGCTTATTAAAAAGCGTTTCTAATAGGTGTTAACATTTATTTTATAAAGGATAGTTATAAGTACTTGTTATGGAAACTAACTCCCATACCCAGAGGGTCTTTTCTAGATATAGTTCTACTTGCCCCATAAATCAAAATAATGTAATTAGCTTCAATTAGGTATGAAAAAAAATCCTAAAAATATTACCAAATACAATGCATCCATATATATGTGTTTATATCATATGCAAATATCATATACATATACATATATATGTATATTCATGTGATATATATAAAATACATATCTTGAATCCATATATTATGGATTAAGAAAATATGTCATGAAAGTAAGGTTGGTTTGACATTCAAAAATGAATTCACTTAACTACATTAACATTATAAAGGAGAAAACAATTTCAATGATGTAGGAAGTCTCTTTAGTTCACAGATTCATAAAT
Source organism: Smutsia gigantea (assembly GCA_032199065.1). Lineage (NCBI taxonomy): Eukaryota > Metazoa > Chordata > Mammalia > Pholidota > Manidae > Smutsia > Smutsia gigantea. The sequence goes on along the minus strand of JAVSCE010003509.1, from coordinate 124,432 downwards.
AAGGAAGATTTGTACCCTAAGAAATGTAAATAATGGACTTTACCCAGAACTCTGATATAGTATGATGAAAATGATTCAGATGATGACATTTTAGACTTTTGAGATGATGAGATTTAGATGAGATTTTTGGACTTAAAATTCATGGTGTAATAAGAAGGGGTTTTGGAGGCCTTGAGGGGTGATAAATCTAATTTGCTTTGGGACAGACATGAATCATTTCAGGCCAAAATGTGGACTGTGGTAGACAGAATGCTAAGATGTCCCAAGATTTCATGCCCCTGGTGTACATTCCTCGCATAATCCTTAAGGCTATGAACATAACAGATTTTACTTCTATTTATTTGGTTATGTTATATGGCACAATTGACCTTAAGACAGGGAGATTATCCAGATGAATCTGACCTAATCACTTAAGACTTTACAAACAGAGAATTTTATCATGCTAATTGCAGGATAGAAAGTCAGAGTGTCAAAGCTTAAGAAGGCCTAGATATGCCATTGCATGTCATTGTCAGGATGGAGTGAGCCAAGTGCCAAGAAATGTGGCATCTAGCAGCTAAGAGTGGTTCCCCATGGTTAGCTGATAAAAAAACTGGAATCTAAATCTTGCAAATACAAGGAAATAAATTCTGTCAATATGAATGTGCCTCTAGACAAGAACTCAGCCAGGCTGACAGCATGACTTCAATCTTTTGACATGAGCAGGGAACCCAACCATGCCATTTTAGACTTCCAATCTATAGAACAGAACTCTGAGCTAATGAATGGACACTGTTTAAGCCAACTAATATGGAATTGTTGCTAAGCAACAGAAAACTAAAATAGGGGACCTAGAGTTTCCTTTAGTAAACTGATAGTTGGGGATCAGCAATGGGGAAGAAGAGCCCCCGATTTGTACTTGTGTCATTACTCTCCCGGACTAGTACTGCAAGGATTCTCAATCAGAGTTATGTGTTTACCATGGCATCTTCCCTGGGCAGCTCAAAAATTCTAACCTTTATCTTCTCAGTAGCATACAGTTGTCCAAAATGAATTACTCTCATTGCTTGGATAACTAGCCTTCTCCCACGTGCAGGCTCAGAATCCAGCTTCTTTGAGTGGAATTGGCAGAATTTTGGTACCAGTTTCTTGCTATAACTATTCCTTCAATTTCCTTAACCTTAGGCTCTTGTCCTGGGCCTAGAATCAGCCAAGGCCCTGAAAGAAAATGTAGCTGATTGCTCTTTGTCATTTGGCTTTATTTTGAATTATCTCCTCAAGTTTTCTTTGCCTCAGCATCTTTCAGTTGCCTCGATATAGGAGAATTTTTGTGCATTTATCTCTTTTACATAGTTGTTTTCAGCAGAAGTATTAATTGTTCTATTGCAAGCTACATCAAAACTTAATGTTTAATATTTTATATAAAATACATTCATTTAACAAAAAATCACATTACTTTATATGATAAAAAGTAACATGTTGATGTCAATATGCATACTGATTATATCTGAAAGGACATGACATAGGTAATATGTAATTCTTAAAAATTTTTTCTCTGCTTCTAAATAAGAAGCATCCTTAAATACTTAGCAATTTGGAGGCTGTTGTTTTATAATTAAACTTAAAACATCCAAGCTGTTTTCATGAAATCATAAATACTAGTGCTGGAAAAGCCCCTCAAGACCTCAGCTCAGGTGTTTGTCACTTAGCAACAGAACTGTAAGTCTAGGCCCCCTTGGAAAACTACCCTACCATAGACTACATTTAGGATTCTTTCTCTCTATTTCTTTCTTTTTAATATAACATTCTTCTTTTTAAGAACAACCTCCATATATTAAATAATATTAAAAAAAGACAATAAGTGTTGGCAATAATATGGGAAAATAAGAAAACCTTCACATGGTGAGAATGTAAAATGTTGCAGCTGCTATGAAAATAGTATGGAGGTTCCTTAAAAATTTTTAAATAGAGCTTACATATGATCCAGCAATCCCACCTCTGGGTATTTATCCAACAGGATTGAAATTAGGATCTTAAAGAGATGTCTGTACTCTCATGTTTAGTGTAGTGCTCTTCACAATAGCCAAGACATGGAAACATGAAAATATCCAAAATCGATGAAATGGATAAAGAAAAAAATAGTATATATATATATATATATATATATATATATACATATATAATGGAGTATTATTCAGTCTTAAAAAAAGAAAACAAAAATCCTGCCACATGTAACAACATGGATGAAACTGAAGACATGGTATTACATGAAATGACCCAGTCACAGAAAAAGGAGTACTTCCTGATTCCACCTCTGTTAGGGATCTAAAATAGTCAAATTCATAGAAGCAGAGAGCAAAATATGGCTGCTAGGAGCAGAGGGTTGGGGAAATGGAGAGCTGTTGTTCCATGGGTAAAAAGTTTATGTAATGCAAGTTAAAAATTTTTAAGATGGTAGATTTCATGTTGTGTCCTTAACACAATAAAATAAAAACAAAATTGAAGAAACAAAACATTGTAATTAAAAATTTATTTCCATTTATGCTCTTCATTGACAAATTTCTAGATGTCATTTCACTAAATCAAGAAACAGAAACACAACTTGCTGTGTAATTTTGGTGTCAGAAACCTTAATATCTATAAAATCCTTTGTTATACTATCCTTAGACTGAGTAGGTGCTATTTTCCTTCTTTTTTTTTTTAACTTACTGTTTACTTCATATTATGTATCACCAAAAATGTTATTGCCTTGTGATGATCAAATTGATATATAAAAGCTGTATAATATCACAGACACTTTCAAAATCTTAATTCATAATGAATTACAAATGCCTTTTTCTGCTTCTCTATGGGCAGACAGAAGGTCAGTGCATGTGTTTTTTTAGGTCAACTTGTAATGCTTATCATTTTTTTCTTTAAGAAAATCTATGAGAGATCTCTGCATCTAGATCTCTAAGCCTAGCCAAGAACTCAGACATCTTCCACATAGAAAAAGAGGAAGAGGGAACAGGCCCACAGCAGAGTGGGGAGGGGATGCTTCCAGAAAAAAAGAGTAGAAAAACATGCTCATAAATCCACAGTTATCATAAAGAATCCCACCAACAACTTAAAAATCCTCTTTTTCCACTTATAAACAGTAATTTCAAGGCAGGAAGTTACTTCTCTATTTCTTTAATGGAAAGTGAAACGTTAATTTAATGTATTCATGGGAGAGGACTTTTATTTAAATTTTATTTCAAGCAAAGAAGTAAATTATGACCACAATAATAATGATAGTGGTGATTCAAAAAAAAGAATGCTAACCGGTGCTTATGAATTATTTGGATATTTGCTTAGACTTTACTTGCCTCAACAGTGAACTATCAACACTGAGTATTTAAATCAACTTTTTAAGTGATCTAAATGAAGATCAGACAAATTAAGTGACTTGCCTAAGGTCAACAAAGTTGTCTGTGGCATCAAAAGAGTTTTGTAGAACACTGACCCTAAGAACACAATAGCTAGCATATACTGGATCTTTACTAAAATTCACCAATATTGAAACCTAATAGTAAGGAAAAAACTCACACGTGCCCTTTGAAATGTAAATACTCATAAAAGAGAGTTTCAACAATGAACCACACATGTCTTTAGCCCTCATTGAAGATCTTTAGAGACTTCTATGGTGGGAAAACTGCTTTAGATACAGACAGTGGTTTAGATTTAGTTGAAAATCATCTATAATGAATACAAAACCAAAATAATTGCCAGTGCATATTTGTTGAATGTATTGAATGATTTAAGTTTCTCCTATGCTTTAGATTCTAATCAGATTTGCTTCTGGTTTTTAATCTGAAATGAAATAGTTGAATCCTCAAATATATATTGCTCGAAGTAAGTTGGAAGTAGAAATGTAACAAAATAGTCAGTTTTCAACAGGGCACTTCAGTGAGCTTTGAAACATTTTCAAGGCTGCAATTTTGGTGGAACTATACTTAAAGAGGTAACAAATGGTAGATAAGTATTTTAAGGCATTTAAAAAATCAGTTTGCAATGGACTGAAGTTAGAATACATTCATAGCTAGAATCTGTTAGAGTGAATTGAAGGTCCCAGGTCCTACTTTCCCAGTGATCTAGTTATTCTACAGTGCTGGCACAGCATTTCAAAAAAGGGGTTTTGTCAATTAACTTTAAACAAACTGTGCAAGTTTTATTAATGTCTCCAATAAGGCTATATTAATACTACGGCTAATAAGATCAAAGTGCGCTGCAAACCACATGCAAAACCACTGTCTTCAAAGACAGGAGAACACCTCCATTGCCTTCACTCTATCAACTTATAGCCTGGCAATTTACAAATGTGGGAGCAAGACAGGGAATTGAGAAAAGAGTAAAAATTGTATAGGAAATTCAGTTTCTTTCTTTAAACTGTTAACTTTACAGAAAAAAGAAACTACACTAATCTCATATTCTGTTAATACATTTCCTAATCTCCATATTTGTTAATGTTACACAATAGAATAATGTATCAGTAAAACTCTGTTAATTGGGAAATTGGTTCATGTCTCAGATTTAGCAAGACAGCAGCCTGTCAGCAGACAGGAGGGATATCTAGGAAAAGATAGACAAAACGTTAGGTCAGCTTGTAAACTGACTCACCCTTTCACTTTCTCCATTCACTTTCTTCCCCAGCTGAGTTTCATACTTGGCTCAGACATGAGGCATTATCTATCATGAAGGCCTGCATGAGACTATTATTTGAAGTTAAATTTTCATATCTTGCTTTTAGAGTTTCTCTTTCCTTTGCGTATTTCATAAGGAATCTGGATCCACAAGAAAAATTATTTTCAATATATTTAAAATAATTTATTCTTTAATGTTGTGGAAATAAAAGTAATGATGTTGATCCCGGGTTTAGTTTCATACTTACTGTGCTGATTGCTACTAATAATCAACCAAAGTGTTTATTTAAGCTTCTAAATGTTCTCTAAGTTTGCCATTATGGAGAATATTTCAAAAGCCAGTAAATCAGAAAGTACTTGTATTTAAGAGATTGTGGGAAATGAAAATTGCTCTTAATATTTTTGATTTAGGATAACTGATCATTTAGGATAACTGATCATTAACACAAGTTTTTTTAAATGGCTTTAATTGGGAATATTTCAATAGATATTAAATATATCTAGCAAAAAATTTTATGATTTCCAGTAAAATGTTCTATTAATTGTTTCAAAATGTAAGTAGTAGGCACCAATTCTGTGTCAGCCATAGTGGTCATCACTAGGACACAATAACAAATGAGAGATTTGATTTATAAACTCAAAAACATTACACTCTAAGGAGTTCTATCTATTTTCTTGTTGATTAGGGACTGTAAAATAACAAAATAATTTAAAACCTAAGTAGAAAATACTTGCACTAATATTGAAGCTCTTTTCAGAAATATTATTAAATTTTACTGAGAATTATTCAATCCCAACTCTGTTTTGTTACTCTTCTTATCACTTTAATTTTAAAATAGAAATAAAATGTACAAACTAGCACTGATACTTCAATAGTGATCAGTAGCTACTGTAATATTCACCATTTTGCTTTATGCTATTTCTTTAAAAAAAAATTAGGCCCAATGTCTGAGCCTGAGAAATACAATTGCTTTCTTGAATTCTTCTCTGGAATTTGTTGTATAAGGAAAATTTTAAATACTAAATTGTCTTTCCAGTCAATACAGCCATATCCTTACATATGGCTAACCACTCCTGACAGATTCATAATTTCTGTTAGAGAGTACAATGACTATTTTTGGTTTAAAATCTGCCTACACAACTTACTGTTCACCGATTTTGGAAATGTTATTTTTAAATCCTCTTTGTCTCAGTTTCCTCATCTCTGAAATGGGTGAAATAATAATAGCAGTCATAGGATAATTCTAAGGATAATACTAGTGAAGATTTTACATATATGAATTCATTAGAACAGTACCAGACATAAAGAGCTCTAGACAGGAGCTACACCAGCCACTGTTGGTCTAACCTAAAAGATCCATTGTGACGATTGCTTTAAATAAGTACACAGCTGATTAATATCCAGGATTAGGTAGTGGTTAGTTGCCCATAATAGTCAAATAACCACATTTGTTTATATAGCTATCTAATATCCTCAGATCTTTAACAGTTTTTAGACAAGTGGTAGGAATAGAAAAACAGCAAATTCACTTCCTACTTTCAGTGTTAGTGGCAAACAGATCTGAAGTGTAAGTAAAAACCACAAATCACATATTTAGAAATTTTTATTACATTCTTCTAACTAGATGAAAATTCAAGATTTTAGTAGAAAATATGTTGCCTAGCAAGGGTGATGTTGCAAAACACAGCTGTTGGCTCTTGTCAAATTATCAGTTATTCATGTGTGAACTAAAATACACGGGAGAAAGAGGATGAGATGCATATGGGTTAACCTCAGGCAACAGACCTGTATGACTTGCTGTAAATTCTTACCACACAGATAGAATTCCAAATGATGCATATGGCATTCCACAGGAGTAAGGGAAACTGCATTGTTCAAATATAGTGAAGGCACCTTCATCTTTCTTATACAGCTGTTCTTGTTAAACAATTCTCCTATATTAGGACAGATGTGGTTTTTATGGGAAGGAATTGAAGAATCTTTCTCAGGATCCCCAATTATAAAATGGAATTTCTTTCTCAGAGTAAAGAAAGATTTTTCAGCAATTATCTTAATACTTTAAGCAAAAATCTACCATTCTAAGACAGAAGACCTAAACAGACATTTCTCCAGAGAAGAAATACAACTGTCCAACAGGCACATGAAAAGATGCTCCACATCGCTAATCATCAGGGAAATGCAAATTAAAACCACAGTGAGATATCACCTCACATCAGTTAGGATGGCCAACATCCAAAAGACAAACAACAACAAATGCTGATGAGGATGAGGAGAAAGGGGAAACCTCCTACACTGCTGATGGGAATGTAAATTAGTGCAACCATTGTGGAGGTTCCTCAATAAACTAAAAATAGAAATACCATTTGACCCAGGAATTCCACTCTCAGGAATTTACCCAAATAAAATAAAGTCCCTGATTCAAAAATACAGTTGCACTATTTACAATAGGCTGGATATGGAAAAGCAGCCTAAGTGTCCATTGATAGATGAATGGGTGAAGAAGATGTGGTACATATATACAGTGGAATATTCAGCCATAAAAAGAAAAGAAATCCTACCATTTGCAACAGCATGGCTGGATATAGAGGATATTATGCTCAGTGAAAAAAGCCAGGCAGAGAAAGATAAATACCATATAATTTCACTTATTTGTGGAATATACAAAGCAAAACAGAAGGAACAAAACAGCAATAGACTCATAGACACTGAGAAGTGACTAGTGGTTAGTAAGGGGTAAGGGTTGGGGCAGGTGAGGGGATCAAAGGGGCACAATAATTCACAATCACAATATAAGTTTGTCATGGGGATGGTAATACAGAGTGAAGAATATAGTCAATGATTCTGTAATATCTTGGAGGAGGAGGTGTCTGAAAGGGGAGAAAGCAAATTTGCCATGAATAGGTTATAGTATTTAAGCACCAGAGCCTTTTAGTACATATTCCTCAAATAATCCTATTCCCCAATTTTACTACTCAAATAATTTAAGCTAGTGTTACATTGTGTCATTACTAATCATTTTATTCTTTTTTATAGTTATTTAAGTGATTAAATCTCTTTATTACATTGTATTAAATATGTCAGTAACAAATATTTAGATAGTTTATATCTTATAAAATTTATTTTCATTTGTATTGTACATGCTTTTCTTTAGTCTTGTGGTAATATATAAAGATATGCTTGCCTTTCATGTTTATAGGCTAAAATAACAAAAATATTATCTGCAAAGTGTTTCACTAAAAATAACATTAATTTCGCTTCTAGAAATGGAATATTTGTAGATGACAGAAAACATTATAAAATTCTTAATCTGAAATATGGATCAAGAAGGTAGTTTGATATTAGATGTCAAAAAACAATGGGAGAGGAAAATTCTGACAAATAGTTTTGTGGTAGAAAGAACACCATTCAATGGTACAGCCCTAATTTTTCTCCCAGGTTGAGATGCTACTTTTAAAAATATAATTTAAAAATATTGTATATTCAAGTTGGGTCTTGAGTAAAAAACGGATTAGAATTTTTAATAAGAGAATGATTAAGCCTAACTTATGAAACCTTTCCTTCTATCCTCCTTCCCTTCCTCTCTCCCTCCCTCCCCTTTTCCTCCTCCCTTCTTCCCTCCTTCCCTCCTTTCTCTTCCTTTCTCCCACTCTTCTTTTCTTTCTTTTCAAAATATTCAGTGACTAAGTAACTTTCACTAAGTGACTTTGTTCTTAAGTGAGGGCAGCATGCTTCTTTATGCCTGAGGCTCAGTGGTAAAGCTTTGTAATTTCTTCTTTATATGTTATTTGTAAGAGCTTTTGTGTGGTAAGCTGGATTGTCCCAAACTGACCTCTAGTGTCACTGTGAGTTGCTTGGCTAAGAGCCCAACTCAGGCCATGATTTACTCCATCCTAGAGACCTGAAGGTCTCATCTCTCAAGGTCTGTGAGATTGATTTATAAACAACTTCCAGCTGTTTCTCATAATCCTCAAGATTTCCTGGTGCTGATTATATGATTTCCCAGACAACTCATGTAGACAGCTGACTTACCAGATCTGTATTGCTTGTATCCCTCACTTAAAATTTTCCTTTTATGGTTGCCCTTTAAGAAGAGGATGTGACAGAGATGTGGAGGATGGAATGCTTCACATTTACCCTCTTCTTGGTTAGTAAATGTCTTCTATAAGCTTATTCCTTTTCGAACCAAACCGACAAAGCTTGTGCCAGACCCCATGTATGTGCTACTCCTCCCCATCCTTGGATTTCCTTGGGCCCCCCTGCCTGGAGCTCCAGGAGCTCATCACAGGGCTGTGGCCATCCCTAGTACTGTCTCAACTCGATTTTAGCCTCTACCAGTGCAAAAGCTAGGCTTTGGCAGAACCTAGCGAAATACTATGGAGGACCCATTTGGGCAAGACCTGCTCCCACACCGAGACTAAGACTTCTCCATCACTTTCAAGTCCTGATGAAATGCTGCTTTCCCTCCTTCTCAGCCTCACTTCTCTTTTGCCTTCACACATTAACCTGTGATCTGTATTCTTTATTCCATCATCTCAATAATAAAAACTTTTGACTAAACCAGGGAAAAGACAATAGGTTCCAATGATGAAAACTCTACCCTTTGTGTATGCTGAAAAGCCCGCATCTGCTGAGAAGTGGGGATCAAAGGTATTTGGGGTTTTAAATCAGATTTTCTATCCAAATATTCCTGTCTTAGATGTCAGAATCCCATTTTTTCATTATTGGGGATCTATCTGACTTGGAGGCTGGAATAAGTAGAAAAAAACAAAGCAAAATATGTTGTGTAGTCTATCATCAAGAACGGAGAAAGAAGGGAGTAATAAGAGTGCATTTTGAGCACGAGAAGTTTTGAAATTGAAGAGCATTCTAGAGAATTAATTAAAAATGAAGAAAGGATGGCTAACCAGTTACAACAGCCCATTTTAGATGGGAAGGTTCACATGTACCCAAAAAACAACTTCAAAATTTCCCTTTACTTTCTCTGCAAACTTTAAAAATAATCTGTATAAAAATGTTGAGGGATGCATGTAACAGTGTCATTCAGCCTGAGGCTCTCCTTACTTTGGGGCACCTCTGTCTGAGTCTATTGTCAGGTTACTTTCAGATAAAGCAAGAGGCCTCTCCATATTTCCTACTGAGAGGAATATGAATGACCACGTTAGTTGTAGAGGTGATGCATAACATAGCCCTACATAGCACTAAAAATATATCTCTTCTAAGATGATTTGTGAAAGCTTAAATGACATTAATTGTTAGAATGGAAAAGAAAACCCATTTAAATATGATGGACAGCAGGATCGAATACATGTTATCATGGAGCATATCTGGGGATCTCAGGTAGTTTTAGCTGACTGGAGCTCAGGGCAACTGAAGGTACAGAAGGACAGAGGTGATAACATGTTATACTTAAAAACAAAGAAAAACAAGCCAAATAAATTTCCATGGAGTGAGGATTTTAAAGAAACCTATTTCCTACTTAGAAGTAAACCAATACTAGTTATATGCAGTTTCAACTAATGATAAAAATGATTGCTAATGATGAAGACCTCTAATTCATACAGTTACAAGAGCTGATTTTATCTGAAAGCTAATTAGAGGTGGACAACAAAATCTCTTCTTAAATTTTGTTTTATTCTTGGAGTTTAAATTATTCGATTAGTTCTGAAAATAATGATTTTCTTTTTTACTTAAAAAATATCTGTAACTGGATAAATCTTATCTTTGAAAGTGAAAAATAAAATCATGTCACTGATTTTCATAACTAATATTTTTCAACTCAAGGAATAAAATTTGTTCTAGACCTAAAGAGGCTAGTAAATATTATGTGGAGAAACTCTTGTGCACTAATTGAAAAGAGACTGATACTTAAACATGATGTAAAACTGGCCAATATGTAAAATTGACATGTATTTCATTTTCCAAAAATTAATACAAATAAGATTAAGTAACAATGAATGAAGACTTCCATTTATTCTCCCATTAATACAACAATATTGAGCCCTTATTCAGTGTCTAGCTCCTTTCTTGTCTCTGGACACACAAAGTAGCAATGTTAGAGCTAGCTTATACTGGCTTATGGCAGCCAGACGTGTGCACCTCTCTCCAACCCCATGTTTGGTGCTTTCACATTTGCAGCTTGCCATTGATCATGGTGGGAATATTTACATCATGGTAATTGACAGTTCTAGACCTTTTTTTCTTCCATCAGAGAACAGGTTTGTCAGTATTTCCTAGCATATCACTATATACATTGCAACAAATAAGGCAAAGATTCTGAAGTCTGTCTTCCATGTGAGAGGGCATTTTAATTAAATAAGTTTAATTAACATGAATTAATGTTAACTAATTTGACTTTAAATGTATATAGGCACATGTGGCTAGTTACTACCTGTAAGAAAAATGAAGTTCCACGGCCAGGATCCTCACCTGCTACCCACTGTGTATGTGAAATAAGGTAATACTCAGTCTAGCGCACAGGCACATGCTTGCATCCTGTTGGCAAGAAACCATTACTGCCAGTCTTGCTATAAAAAGAGTTTCCCCAGTGCTAAAAGCAGAGCCTAGAAAAGAGAACAGAGACTGGGGAGCAAGAGAGCAGAGTCTGGGAGTATAAGCAGAGACTGGAGCAAGGGCAGCACCTGGGGCAGAGGTGGAAGCCAAGGCAGAGACTGAGACAGGCTTGCTGCATGCAAAGGTGAACCTAGTGCTTGACCTGCCACCATGAGGATAAAGCTTGGCATAAGCCCATTTTTACCCATCATGTTCCAGTGTTGTTATTCAGTCTCTCCAATCCAGAGTGAACTTGCCAGGGGCTGAAACCCTCAGGTAAGATGCTACCATATTTGATAGCACAACTTTATACAAAAAAAGATGGTAGAAAAGAATTCCACACAGGAACTCTCTAAGGCAGGAAACAAATTGGAACATCCCAGGAAACAGAGTAATTGAGGTAGAGGGGAAAAGTGGTAGAAGATTAGTGGCTTGAGGATAGGTATGAGGAGTTGGCCTGGGCAATTTGAAGGCCCATTTAGGTCAAGCATAATTTTTTGCTTCTGGCAGCTATATATCAAACTTTACCTTGAGAAATTAGGAAATGGTTATTTCTCCTGAAATAGGACACACTTTCCATCACTAGAAATTCAATTTGTTTTACTCTATTCTCATAAAAAATCTATTGGAAAAATAAGATATTCTCTAACATGCAGAGATCTAAAATAAAAATCCATGCACCAATAAAATAAGTTTATTTATTCTGTACAATGCTGATAATGAAAATGGTGTTAAACTGTAATTTATAGATCACAAACTAGGACAGTCTGCCTTTGCTTATTAAATGAGCTCAATAATCTTTTTAAAACATGTTATTATTCTTATTTTATGGATGAGTCAACAGTTCAAGGAGGTTAAATAAGTTGTTCATGCTCATGCAAGAAACTTGGAAAAGAAAGACTTTCATCAGGCTTACTGGAATTCACATCATAGAGACATAATGGAGATGAAACACAAATTGTAATTACACATCAACCATTCTAGGCTAAACAACAAATACTAGCCTAGCTTTCATTTCAAAGCAGATTTATTAATATGTTTAAGTAATTCTTGGGATATCCATGTCTTTCCTCAATAAACTGAATTTTGTTTGTATGTATATATATTCATGTATTTAATTACTGTCCTTCCCTCCCCCTTTTTCTGATAGATGGATGAGAGATAGATAAACAGACTGACAGGCCAACCCTGATATTATATTAGCAATTAGATGAGAGAAGATTAAAACAAAAATTTATAAATGAGTAATTAATAATTACCTTCTGGCCATACCACAAAATATAGTGACAAATTCTTATTTAGTAAGAATAGATAACAAGCCGTTATTTATGCTGATTCTTACATAGAATGAACGTGAAGTTCAATAACTCATAATAGTCTATTGAAAGGTCAGTGTCTATATGAAATATGAAAGCACTTTATAGAATATTAAGATTGGAACAAAAATTGGAGGTAATGGAGACAGTCCTTAGAGAAAGAAAAGGTGTGGACTACATGCACAGTTGCTTTGGCTGTGAAATTCTTAATTATTGGGAAGTTGGATAAAGGGAAATTAGGAGATGGAAGAAATTATCATAATCTTATTACCCCAGTATTTATTGAGAGACATTAATACATTTTGAGATCAGTTTAAAAAATACACAATTCTAATCTGAAGTTTTAATTTCTAAAGACTAAATATAGTTGGCACACAGTGGGAAAATGACTAATGCATTATCAGGAACTTCCTTTTTTTAAAAAAAAGGAAAACTTTATAAAAAGCAACTCCATTTGAAATCACATCTACATCTGAGCTAATTTGAATATAGTCATGTTGTGGTTAGTTTAAAATGAGGCTAACTATCATGAAATTAAAATTATAACCCTAATGGAATCAAATAAATATAATCCACTTTATAGACAAATCCCTGTGGGTTCAATTAGCTAAAAGAAAACAAAATTTTATTTGCTAGAGTACTTTTTTCTTCTAATATCTGTGAAATGAAGGCCAACTTAAGTAAGAATATATAAAAATAAATTTAAGAAATTTTTTATATATGAATCATTGTTAAAGCATTCCCATCTTTCAATGAGAGTTATATTCTTGATTAATAATTGCTTTTTATAATTTAAGGACTTTTATTTTACTGTTCTCTAATATAGAGCACTTCACTGCAACTGACTGTTTAAATAGTTTTTATATACAGAAAACCAAACCAAACAAAAAAAGTGATAGGGCTGGAGCCCTGCATTTTTAATGGTTTTGTCTGGAGTTAAGTCAAGACATTCCTCAGTAGTGGTTTTCCATTCAAGACACTGAAGGTGTAAAAAATAATAATAATAAGTTATTACTTATAGTCCTCACCTAATTCCAACATAAACTGACAAGCAAGAATGTAAGGTTAAGCCATTTGATTATAGGGGAGCAGATTAGTAAATGGTGTTTGCTCAATTGCATATGAGTGAGGATTATTGTTTTAATAGATATTTGCTTGTAGAGAAAACATTCTGCTCTGTTCCTTTTCTTCTTTAGACTAAAGCGACTAATCTTCTCAAATCCGAGCTGTTAGATGAGAATTTTGACATATTAAAGAGCAAGCATTTTTCAGTCAATTTAAGATCATTTTCTTGCTCTCTGTGACTGTTAATTAATTTGTTTGAAATTCATGCAAGAGAGTTGACAGATAATAGAGGTAATGCAAAAATTTCTCCTTAACAAACTGTACTTTGCAAATACTAGATTGCTTCTTTCTATTTTACTATAAGGTATTAAATTCTTCATATATCTAATGAACTGCCCTCTTGGTTTTTGAGACCATTTTTAAAAATAGTTTAAAATGACTGAAAAGAAACAGAATTCTATTAGGAGTGATAATAGATTTAAAAAGTTTAAGTCGTTAAAAAAATACTGTAACCTACAAAAGCACCAAGGTTTCTCAAACTAACACTGGTGAACAGCCCTTCATGAGAATGAATAGCAGGGCATTTCTCACCCTCAGTATCTCTGTCATGCCTAAAAGAGTAGTCAGTGACAAAAGGATATTAATGCAATGGGATGAAGTCATGGCCATTGGTGCAGGATAGCAAATATTCAGGCCAAAACTGGAAATCAAGTTGCCTGGCCATGTTCTGTGCGTTACTCTTTTTCAGAATTTGTTCCAAGAACCCATTATGTGGCCCTAATCCAGCCTCTGTCCCAACTTCACTCTACCTGAATATTTTAGATCTTTTTCACTAATGGAAATCTTTCAGGCAGTGATTGACAATACACAATGAAGCAGTAAATATATTTTCCCCATGATTAAATAATATGAATAACTTTGAGAAAAACAAAAAGTGCGAAATTCTCCAGAACATTTTAAATACATATAAAATATCTTAAGTCCAAAGTCCAAATTTTCAGTTTGGAAAATGATCCAATATTATTGGTTGGGGGAAACATATTAATTCTTGAAATAGTTATTTTTTGGAGCTATAAAATATTAAAAAGTCATTTTATAACAATGTTGTACCATGTGGCTCTATTCTGGATCCTAGTTCCATATCTAAAAATGCTATTATCAAAATGTTTATAGTTTAGTTATTCAAATCTTTATCTAGGATTCTTTATAGGCCTCAATTTTTAAAAATTAATTTCATGTAAGTTTATATGCCATCTATTCAATGAAGATTGTTTAAAATTAGTTTTATAATTTTTAAGTTACCAAGGTTTTAAAAATATTCTTACAGCAGGTAAGCTAAATTCTAGAACACTATATGCATTTTTTTTCTCAAATGTAAGAAGGAAATTGCATACTACAAATGTTTGACATACTGTTTTCTACAAAGTTCAAAGGCAATATTAGAACACAGAACACCTTATAAAAACAGTCAAATTTCATGAGTACCGTACCCTTGAACAATGCAGGGGTTAGTTGCACTGAGCCCCACATAGTTAAAAATCCAGGTATAAGCTCTGACTCCCCCAAAACTTAACTGTTGACTGGAAGACTACTGTTGACTGGAAATCTTACTATAAAATCAACAGTTGACAGCCATATTTTGTATGTGATATATATTATATGCTGTATTCTTACAATAAAGTTAGAGAGAAGCAAATGTCTTTTCAAATTGTCCCAAATCTCCAAAAATGTTTCCAATATATTTATTGAAGAAAACTGCATATAAGTGGGCCTATACAGTTCAAATGTTCAACTACATATTAACCATTTTAATATGGAATTAACCTATGTGTATCCAAATATATTAGAACATGTTTTTCTTTATGGTCTAAACTAATGTAAAGTGTTCCTGTTTCTTAGTTAAATCTTACAGTATCCCGAGTTTTTATAACATTTGTCACTACACAAAATGAAATAATGCTTTTCTGAATGCTACATTTCTCTTCTGACCCAATTCAAAAATTGTAGTGTACTTTCTGTAACCAAAAGAAAAAGACTATAGTATAACATGCTATCTGCACAGTTGTAATTTTATTCAATTAAAAAAATAATCTGAAATAAAATTTTCTAGGATTTATAGGTCAATAATTTGGAAAAACTGATACTGCATTTCAGTTGAAGTAATTGGAGCACAATGAAAACTTTCAGCCAAAGGACTGCCTTCAACTAACATTAGATAAAAGATAGGTGCTTTCTTCTCAGATTCTTAGTTGTGTTATGTGACTAGGAGTTGACAAGAAAATGAAAGTTATGCATATCAGGCCTCTAATCCTAGCAGTCATAGCTATTATTCTCCTCACCCACTCGCATATGGTTAGCACTCTGTCCTAGAGAACTTTCCAAATAACTGCATAAGAACAGGGTACTTGTTTGCCTCTTTCTCCCTAGCAACTATCCAGGGTGTGGAAATGGAAAGCACTTAACTTATAAGTTGATGAATAAATGAGTGATTATGGATATGATTAAAACCATTAATTTCATGAAATACACCTCTATAATCGTCCATAACAATACACAACTTAGAATAATAAATTTTATATTTAGACTGCAATTAATAAAAATTACCTTTTAAGTTACATTGGTTAAATATAAGCAGTTACTACTTTATGAAAATTCCTACAGAGTAAATTTTGAATACAGATTCAAATTTATAAATATTAGTCAGTTCTATTGATGAAGCACAATTACAATATCACTTCTGGAAAGTGTCATGTTACTTACCAGATTTAAATTATGTATATTTTTTCTGCTGCTGTTTATAGCAGTACCAAGTAATACATGTTTGAGACTACAGAGGTAGCAATTAATGCAATTTTTTGAGTGACATATAAGGACAAATGAAGATTATACAATTGCACAAGAAAAAAAATGATGATGCCCATTTACCCAACCACACTAGCAATGGCTGCAATCTGGAGATTTTATATGATGACAGAATAGAAATGAAAGAGAAATGTGGTCTCCACACAAGAAATGAGTTAGAAGAATGGAAATAACATATTGATTGTGAGAGTAAGATCTTCAAAATGATTGGTTTACTTCTTAAATTATGAAAAAACATATACTTCTGGGTTTAAGTAAAACTTGAGTCTGTTTACCTTCTGTGGAGGTAAAAGTTAAAGCAAAAATAACTTTGCATCACTCAAGTTAACTATTCAACTACTGTTGGGTGTTCATACAACCACTGTATGTCTCAGCAGTTCATGATAATCCATAAAAACTGGTAACTTTGAGACAATCATTGGAACATGATTAACAGAAGTCATTCAAACTCTTCTCTCTTACTGGATTGCAATGTATATTGGTGGACACTAATAAGTTATTTACTAAAAAGTTCAGTTTGGTGAAAGGGGATTGACTTCAGTGAATGTTTTCTAAGGTTTGAAGTTACACATATCACACAAAAAAATAGAACATAAAAGTTTAATCTTTGTGTAAGGCTGCAATTCTTGGCATTTCACTCTTATTTCAGTTAATCAGTTGCTTCAAAATAAGCTATAGGTTCACTATAATTTAATATAATTTATTTTATTATCATTAATTTACAATTACATGTGCAATATTACTATTATTAAACTACCCCTTCATCAGGTCCCCCCCACCAACCCCATTACAGTCACTGTGATTGTAAATTAATGATAATAAAATAAATTATATTAAAAAAAAAAAGAGAAACCTATACACAATAAAAAAAAAAAAGCTATAGGTAACATCTGCTGGGCTACAAAATTCAGTAGGACTTTTTCACGTCCCACACCTTATATAGGGTAGTTGGAAAGCCTGAGGGTTGGCGGGACAGATGGAATGTTTGATTTAAGTCGTATGTCTGGAATCCTTCTTACTATCTGCTTAGTGTGGTCCCCACACATGGCTGTTTGAGCTGCCTTCAGCATAGCAACTGGGTTCTATAAAGCAGGAAGTAGAGCTTGCTGCAACCCTCTCACAATGCCTGAGGTCAGAAATCCCAAATTATTACTTGTGATGTATTCTATTGGTCACAGCTAGCCACAAGGATGATCCATATACAACAGGAGGAAAAAATGAGGTTCAGAATGTGTACACAGTAGACAGGATGTGTTATTGGGCAAATTCTTTGGGAACTAATTTGCAAACTCCAAAACAAATTTTCCATTTATACTTTGCCTGTTTGATTATGTGGAAATTTGAAGGATATTTGCTTACTGCCATTAAAAAAAATTCAGCATTACCTTACTTGTGTGGCTATGTTAGCTTTTGGTAATTTGGCATACAAGATAAAAATATTTTAATAAAAAATTTAAAAAATAAGTAATGTGTATATACATATATAATTACAGCTGATTCAATTACTGTGGAATTTTGAAAACTCACTTTCAAACAAAATAATAAAGCAGTCTATGAATGTTAACATTTTAATTTAGAAAAAACTACAAAATAAAAAGCAAAATTTTTTAAATTAAGAACATCTCACTTGCTTCAGTAGATCAAAAAGCAATTACATTTCCCTTTTTTGCATATCTACTCAATATTCACTTTTCCTTATATTTTTATAAAGCTCTTTAAAAAATCATATTCTTCATGGTCATATAAGCATATAAAGACACATTCACATAGATGTCAT
This sequence comes from Smutsia gigantea, assembly GCA_032199065.1. Classification (NCBI taxonomy): domain Eukaryota; kingdom Metazoa; phylum Chordata; class Mammalia; order Pholidota; family Manidae; genus Smutsia; species Smutsia gigantea. The sequence goes on along the minus strand of JAVSCE010003509.1, from coordinate 106,222 downwards.
TTGCCCTTCAAACATTTTCTTTCATGATGAAATCATTTTGGTAGGCTCTAATTAAATAAATGAACCATAAACATTAGGGCAACTGACCAACTGAGGAATTCTTGCTGCTGTATTCAGTAGAAGTAGTTCCTAGGGCTTTGTGTTTAATTCATTCCATTTTACTGGTTCATTAGCCATGAAAACATTGATTGTATTGAATATTTTTCTTGGCACACTGACTGAGTTTCCAAGAAATGAGGCATGTGGTTGATTTATATCTGCTCTTAGAATATTCTTTCTTACATGAACATAATTTTACAAAATTGCCAATACAATTTTATTTCTAGACAAATACATACATTCGCCTATTGTGCATGTTGTCAGTGCTCTTCAATCTTCATGTGTCTTGAAAAAAAATCAGTGACAATGGAGATATAAGCAAAGTTCTTTTGTCCTTTGTAAAATAAAGGATTTTTAGGTGAATATTTTAATAAAATGGTTCAGAGAAGACTTAATTATTGTGAATAAAATGATTACTGCCACTCATAGAATTTTTAAGAAATATAAACCCTCAGCTCATGACTTTTGGAAAAGTTGGTTCCTCTGCTATGTTTCCTGACTTCAGTCTCCCTTTATGTCCCAACATTCTTAGGTCATAAGTGTATAACTTCCTTTGCATAATCGGTATTAAGGACTTTTGAAGTATGATAGGGTGAGGAAGGTCATTCAGACAGTATAAAGGTGACCAGTACAGCAAGTACTGGAGTATAAGTAGTTGACCATGGATGAAATTCACAGGAACCATAAACTTGCCTGCAGAGAAAAAAATCTCTCTGTTCACTGATCTCTAATTGAAATTTCACATTTCCTAAAGGATGGTAGGCAACAAATTATACAAGTAGTGGAATTAATTATCATTTGTCACCAATACAAGTCACATATATCACATATATTTTCATATAAACTCATAGTGGCTGCATATATCTCAAATTAATAAGCTATCCGCTAGTTTGATGTTATGGTAAGTGTTAGAAACACTACTATTTCTTATTATTCAAGGTGTTTTTGAGGAACTTTGTTATGTACTAATATTTAAATGACTATAGATTTCCTATGAAATGTATTTGACTACATGAAGTTCATAATGTGTCATATAATAGTATAATCATTAACTGATTAGTAATCTTTTTTACAAATATGCTCTAAGAAAGGAGTACATGGATCAAAAATACAGAGCATTTACTTTATTATTTTTATTATTATTAATATAATATTCTGGATATATTATGCTGAGCACTTCATGCACAAAACAATGTTATATTTACCACAGTGTGAATGGCCGTGTAAAATTATTTATCTGTGTGCCCATTTACACTGTGACAAATAGATCATTGTTCCAGGCATGAAATGATCAGGGTATCACATGATAGTGTACAAATTGTTATAAATAGTAATTCCTAGTATAGCCAAATTATTAGGAAAAAGAGGTGGCTATTACAGTGGTAGCATAATGAAATTGTTAGATATCTAACATAAAATATAACTAATTTTAAGTATGCTGATGACTGTTGATAATACATTTGGAAATGTACCTGACCAAAACACAATATTACCACAAGATACAATTTTCAGAGTTTATGTGATACTATGTCATTAAAAATACAACCACACGATTGTAATAACTTTTTATGATAACTATGCCTTATCATGAGCATTTTGCAATATATATTATTGTTGAGTCACTATGTTCTGCACCTGAAATGCATATAATATTGTATGTCAACTAACTATACTTCAATTAAAAATAAACATATATGTATATACGTTTAATATACCTACACAGCTAACAGACCCCATCATCAACTATTTTCCTCCTATGCTATGTGATTATGGCTTTTATTCAGACAGATCATTAACGTGCAAAGATAATAATTGCATGTTTTCCTTGCATCTTTATTGTATATAACTCTCTATTCTCTGCACGATAGCCAAGGTGAAAACACAGATGAGAAAACACTGCTAATTTGATACAAACTTGACATGAGAGGGCCAACCAGAAGCAGGCATCATGGATTCTTTCAATGTTGAGTTTAAATATGAATATCAGGAGGATTAAAGATGGCGGTGTGAGAGGTGAGACAGTGGCTTCCTCCTAAAACCGCACATAATATGAAAATATAACTAATACAACTACTCTTGAAAGAGCAACAGGAAAGGGGACTGCACCAAACTGCATTCATCTGGTGACAAGAGCAGACTTCACAGAAAAGGGTAACGTACTAAAGCTGTGGTCCTGCGGGATCCAAGTCCTTTCCCCACCCTAGCTCACCAACATGAGGAAGAAGAACAGTGCAGGGAGGGAGTGGAGATCTTGGACTGCTGAATACCTAACTCCAGAGTTCTGCTTTGGGAGCACAAACCTACATTTCATGGTGCTTGCATGATACTCTCGTAATAAGGGTGTTGGAAAGCTAAGACAGGCAGAATTCCTGGAGAGACAAAGATTCCAGCTGCTTGTGGAAAGCAGGGATCCATATCCAGCTACTCTGGAACAAAAGCAAAGTGGGCAGTCTGAGAGACTTCCTAACAAAGAAGCCCTTAGCAAGAGGGCTACTAAAGGGGCAAGGATTGCAGAGAGCTTACTGCTCAGGAGAAAGGACAGGGAGACAAAATTGTCCAGGTGCACTCTGCCCAGCAGACTGGGAGCTTTCACAGTCTTCAGGTGCTCCAGCTACTGCGCTGCCTACACAGCTCCAAGAACCCCTTCCGTGACAGGCAGACAACTGTGTCTTTCTCCTGGCCAGCCCCACTGGGCTTGAAAACTGGGAACCCTACCCTGGCATTAGGCCAGCCAGAAGGAAGATCTGTATACAGCAACTAAAAACGCAAAACACAGAGGCTTATACCTGTGTGCTTGGCCCACTGGTTCTGGCAATGGAGACAGACATAGCAGCCAGGAAGAAAGAAACTGCTCTTTCCTCCCCCCAGGCATGAATACTGCTCACCTGGGACTCCTGACATTGCTTCAGGGGCTGAGCAGCTCCAGAGAGTAGAGCTTCTGGGCACTAGAGGGTGCCATATACAAATATGAAATGCCAAAGGAGCCAGGTCCAAAGTAAAATTATGAATACAACTCCTGAGAAAGATTTAAATGACATTGACCTCATGACTCTCTGAAAGGGAGTTCAAAATAAAAATCATTAACATGCTTATGGAGGTATGGAAAGATATTCAAGAACTCAGGAATGAATTCCGGTTGGAGATCCAATCATTGAAGAGCACAATGGACGGTATTAAAAGCAGATTGGATACAGTGGAGGAGATGATAAATGAAATAGAAGCTAGAGAAGAGTAATACAAAGAAGCTGAGGCACAGAGAGAAAACCCGATCTTTAAGAATGAAAGAACACTGAGAGAACTGTGTGACCAATCCAAATGGAGCAATATTTGCATTATAGGGGTACCAGAAGAAGAAGAGAGAGAAAAAGGGATAAAAAGTGTTTTTGAGGAGGTGATTGCTGAAAACTTCCCCAATCTGGGGAAAGAGATAGTGTCTCAAGTCATGGAGGTGTGCAGATCTCCCAACACAAGGGACCCAAGGAAGACAACATCATGACATATAGTAATTAAAATGGCAAAGATCATGAATAAGGACAGACTATTAAAAGCAGCCAGAGAGAGAAATAAGATCACATACAAAGAAAAGCCCATCAGGCTATCATCAGACTTCTCAGAAGAAACCTTACAGGCCAGAAGGGAGTGGCATGAGGTATTTAATGCAATGAAACAGAAGGGCCTTGAACCAAGATTACTTTATCCGGCAAGATTATCATTTAAATTTGAAGGAGGGATTAACCAATTCCCAGATAAGCAAAAGCTGAGAGAATTTACCTCCCACAAACCATCTCTACAGTGTATTTTGGAGGGACTGCTATAGATAGAAGTGTTCCTACAGTTTAATAGCTGTCACCAGAGGTAATAAAATCACAGTAAAGAAAGTAGAACAGCTAATTACTAAGAAAATGCAAAATTAAATTAACTATTCCCTAAGTCAATCAAGGGATAGACAAAGAATACAGAACATGATACCTAATATATAAAGAACGGAGGAGGAAGAAAAAGGAGGAGAATAAAAAAGAACCTTTAGATTGTGTTTGTAATACCATATTAAGTAAATTAAGTTAGACTCTTAGAGAGTAAGGAAGTTAACCTTGAACCTTTGGTAACCATGAAACTGAAGACTGCAATGCCAATAAGTACACACCTATCCATAATCACCCTAAATGGAAATGGACTGAATGCACCAATCAAAAGACAGAGAGTCACTGAATGGATAAAAAAACAAGACCCATCTATATGGGGCAAGGATTGCAGAGAGCTTACTGCTCGGGAGAAAAGACAGGTAGACAAAATTGTCTGGGTGCACTCTGCCCAGCAGACTGGGAGCTTTCACAATCTTCAGGTGCTCCAGCTCCCGGGCTGCCTACACAGCTCCAAGAACCCCTTCCGTGACAGGCACACAACTGCGCCTTTCTCTTGGCCAGCCCCATCAGGCTTGCAAACAGGGAAACCAGAACCTGGCATTAGGCCAGCCAGAGGGAAGATCTGTCTATAGCAACTAAAAACGCAAAGCACAGAGAGAGAAATAAGATCACATACAAGAGACTAACTTTAAACCCAAAGACATACACAGACTAAAAGTGAAGGGATGGAAAAAGATTTTTCATGCAACTAATAGAGTGAAAAAAGCAGGAGTTGCAGTACTTGTATCAGACAAAATAGACTTCAAAACAAAGAAAGTCACAAGAGACAAAGAAGGACATTACATAATGATAAAAGGGTCAATCCAACAAGAAGATATAACCATTATAAATATGTATGCACCCAACACAGAAGCTCCTTCATATGTGAAACAAATACTAACAGAATTAAAGGGGGAAATAGAATGCAATGCATTCATTCTAGGAGACTTCAACACACCACTCACTCTGAAGGACAGATCAACCAGACAGAAAATAAGTGAGGAGATAGAGGCACTGAGCAACACATTAGAACAGATGGACCTAACAGACGTCTAAAGAACTCTACATACAAAAGCAGCAGAATATACATTCTTCTCAAGTGCACATGGAACATTTTCAAGAATAGATCATATACTAGACCACAAAAAGAGACTCGGTAAATTCAAAAAGATTGAAATAGTACCAACCAGCTTCTCAGACCACAAAGGAATGAAACTAGAAATGAATTACACAAAGAAAATAAAAAATCCCACAAACACATGGAGGCTTAATAACATGCTCCTAAATAATCAATGGATCAATGACCAAATAAAAACAAAGATCAAGCAATATATGGAGACAAATGACAACAATAATTCAACACTGCAAAATCTGTAGGATGCAGCAAAGGCCATGATAAGAGGAAAGTATATTGCAATAGAGGCCTACCTCAGGAAAGAAGAACATTCCCATATGAGCAGTATAAACTCACAATTAACGAAACTAGAAAAAGAAGAACAAATGAGACCCAAAGTCAGTAGAAGGAGGGACATAATAAAGATTAGAGCAGAAATAAATAAAATCAGTAAGAATAAAACAATAGAAAGGATCAATGAAAGCAAGACCTGGTTCTTCGAGAAAATAAACAAAATAGATAAACCCCTAGACAGACTGATCAAGAAAAAAGAGTCTACTCACATAAACCGAATCAGAAATGAGAAAGGAGAAATCACTACAGACACCACAGAAAAACAAAGATTAGAGAATACTATGAAATATTATATGCAAACAAACTGGATAACGTAGAAGAAGAGGACAATTTTCTAGAGAAATACAACCTTCCAAGGCTGACCCAGAAAGAAATAGAAAATCTCAACAGACCAATTACCAGAAATGAAATTGGACTGGTAATCAAAAACCTACCTAAGAATAAGTGCCTGAACCACGTGGCTTCAATGCTGAATTTTATCAAACATTTAGTGAATACCTAATACCCATCCTCTTTAAAGTTTTCTAAGGAATAAAAGAAGAGGGAATACTTCCAAACTTATTCTATGAGGCAAGCAACACTCTAATACCAAAACAGGGCCAATATCCCTTATGAACATAGACGCAAAAATATTCAACAAAATATTAGCAAACTGAATTAAAAAATACATCAAAAGGATCACCCATCATGATCAAGTAGGATTTATTCCAGGGAGGCAAGGATGGTACAACATTCGAAAATCCATCAACATCATCCACCACATCAACAAGAGAAGGACAAAAACCACATGATCATCTCCAAAAATGCTGAAAAAGCACTTGACAAAATTGAACATACATTCATGATAAAAACTCTCAACAAAATGGGTGTAGAGGACAAGTACCTCAACATAATAAAGGCTATATATGACAAACCCATAGCCAACATTATACATTATTCTTAACAGTGCAATGCTGAAAGCTTTTCCTTTAAGATCGGGAACAAGACAAGGATGCCCACTCTCCCAACTTCTATTCAACATAGTACTGGAGGTTCTACCATGGCAATCAGACAACACAAAGAAATAAATGACATCCAGATTGGCAGGGAAGAAGTTAAACTGTGCCTGTTTGCAGATGACATGATATTGTACATAAAAACCCTAAAGAATCTACTCCAAAACTACTAGATCTAATATCTGAATTCAGCAAAGATGCGGGATACAAAATCAATACGCAGAAATCTCTGGCATTCCTATACACTAACAATGACCTAGCAGAGAGAGAAATCAGGAAAACAATTCCATTCAAAGTTGCATCAAAAAGAATATAATCCCTAGGAGTAAACCTAACCAAGGAAGTGAAAGACCTATACTCTGAAAACTACGAGATACTCAAGAGAGAAATTAAAGAAGATACCAGTAAGTAGAAACACATCCCATGCTTGTGGATAGGAAGAATTAATATTGTTAAAATGGCCACCCTGCCTAAAGCAATCTACAGACTCAATGCAATTCCTATCTAAATACCAACAGCATTTTTCAATGAACTAGAGAAAATCATTCTAAAATTCATATGAAACCACAAAAGACCCTGAATGGCCAAAGCAATCCTGAGAAGGAAGAGTAAAGCTGGGGGGATTATGCTCCCTTACTTCAAGGTTTACTACAAAGCCACAGTACTCAAGACAATTTGGTACTTGCACAAGAACAGACCCATAGACAATGGAACAGACTAGAGAGCTCTGATATAAACCCAACCATATATGGTCAACTAATATATGATAAAGGAGCCATGGACATATAATGGGGAAATGACAGCCTCTACAACAGCTGGTGTTGGCAAAACTGGACAGCTACATGCAAGAGAATGAAACTGGATTATTGTTTAACCCCATACACAAAAGTAAACTCGAAATGGATGAAGGACTTGAATGTAAGTCATGAAACCATTAAACTCTTAGAAGACAACAGGCAAAAATCTCCTGAATATAAGCATGAGCGACTTCCTCCTGAATGCATCTCCTCAAGCAAGGGAAAAAAAAGCAAAAATGAAGTCATGGGACTACATCAAACTAAAAAGTTTCTGTACAGCAAAGGACACCATCAACAGAACAAAAAGGCATCCTATGTATGGGAGAATATATTTGTAAGTGACATATCCAACAAGGGGTTAACATCCAAAACATATAAAGAGCTTACACGTCTCTACACCCAAAAAGCAAATAACCCGATTAAGAAATGGGCAGAAGATATGAAGAGACAGTTCTCCAAAGAAGAAATTCAAATGGCCAACAGACACATGAAAAGATGCTCCGCATCACTAATCATCAGGGAAATGCAAATTAAAACCACAATGAGATATCACCTCACACAGTAAGGATGGCCAGCATCCAAAAGACTAAGAACAACAAATGCTGGCGAGAATATGGAAAAAGAGGAACCCTCCTACACTGCTGGTGGGAATGTAAGCTAGTTCAACCATTGTGGAAAGCAATATGGAGGTTCCTCAAAAAACTAAAAATACAAATACCATTTGACCTGGGAATCCCACTCCTTGGAATTTACCCAAAGAATACAACTTCTCAAATTCAAAAAGTAATATGCACCCCTATGTTTATTGTAGCACTTTTCACAATAGCCAAGATATGGAAGCCACCTAAGTGTCCATCAGTAGACAAATGAATAAAGAAGAGGTGGTACATATACTCAATGGAATACTATTCAGCCATAAGAAGGAAACAAATCCTGCCATTTGCAACAACATGGATGGAGCTGGAGAATATTATGTTCAGTGAAATAAGCCAGGTGGAGAAAGACAAGTGCCAAATTATTTCCCTCATTTGTGGAGTATAACAACGAAGCAAAACTGAAGGAACAAAATAGTAGCAGACTCAGAGACTCCAAGGTGGTTACCAAAGGGGAAGGGTGTGGGAGGATGGGTGGGGAGGTTGGGAGAAGGGAATTGTGGTGTATTATGTTTAGTACACGTGGTGTAGGGGATCACAGGTAAAACAGTGTAGCACAGAGAAGGCAAAGAGTGAATCTGTGTCATCTTACTACACTAATGGACAGTGACTGAATTGGGGTATGGGTGGAGACTTGATAATATGGGTAAATGTAGTAACCACATTGTTTTTTCATGTGAAACATTCATAGGAGTGTATATCAATAATACCTTAATAAAACATAAAAAAATAAGTAAATAAATAAATAAATAAATAAGTATGAATATCAGTTTGTCCTGGATTCTACAATCTAATCAGGTATAATATTAAATCTATTAGCATAGGGTATTTTTGTCATTCCATGCATTTCTGTGATATGTAGAATCAAGGTCAATATTAGTAAGGACCTCAGCAATATCAGTAATAGCAAAGTTGGAACAAAATGCTTGTGAAAAATACAGCTGAGAAAAACGAAGGGACAGAGGCTTGGAGGTGATGCTAAGCACTGGAGTCAGCCCAACGCCTAGCAGTGCTTAAACCGGAGTACGCCAGCCTGAAAGCCAGTTTATCAGCAGAGGGCAAGATGGATGTGAGGGAGCAGCCTGAGGACAGAAACTGACCCCTGATGGCCAGCTGGCTAGGAGAGGTGTCAGATGTGAGAAATAGTTAAGAAACAGGATGTGGTGCCTTATGCAGATATGGAGTGTTGGAGAAAAGAAGGAAAGGAGGGCCTACAGAAACTAACAATTCCTGTCTTTGGTTATTTGGTGGCTTCTGTAACCATTGTCTTATCAGGAGTGTTGTTTAAGAGGAAAATAATATTTCTTCACTCATATATTAACAAACACTTTACCCTGAGTGTTCAAAAGGTGATTTCATGTTCTACATCTAAATTTCAATAGAGATAAAAGGGTGGTGCTACCATGTACCACCTGGTACAACATCTCATCCTGTTTTTGTACTAATTACGTGAATAAGCAGCTTAATGTACCATAAAATCCCAGCACATAGAAAGAAACATTACCAGCCTGAAATTTAAATAGGATTTTTAGAGTGGTGTTACCTATGACTTTTAAATTAAAAACCTAATGTACTTTCATCTTCAATTAAGTGCAATTGCCAAGTATAATTGACCGTGGTAATGTAACTAGTCATTTGAGGACAAACACACATGCTGGCCATATTTTTAAGTGAGTTTAGCTTATTTCATGGAGCTTTAGGACTAAAAATTTCTTCCTGAAGGATCTAGTTCAATCCTTTTCCTGACAGGAGGAGAAAGAAATATGACATATAGATACATGCTCAGGAAGTATAAGGTACAACCAAGAAGAAAGACTAAGCTTAACCCTTACAGGTAGCAAGGTCAGACTTAAGCATTGCCCATTGGACTTTTTTTCCAGAATTTATGTTAATTAACTAGCATCCCCCTCTCTACCCCTCAGTCCCCAACAATCAGTTAATACTTCTTTCTTATTCTCTCATCTGGAGCTATCTCTCACCCATTAGTGGCTGATGCAGTATATGTCACCACTACATTATTCAAATGAGAAGTTTCAAGCACAAAGGAGTAAAACAGTGATATTTATACCTGCAAAATTCAAGAGAGAAGAGAGAGAGGGAGAACCTTGTCACTAATATAATCGCATGGAAGGAAAAACTAACTTTTGTTTTGCTCATTCTCTCTATTGCACGATTTTTTTTAATGTTTCTTTATTCTCTGATCTATCTTTATAATTTCCTTCTTTCTACATACCATAGATGTATTTTGGTGTTTTTGCCAATTTGGGGGGGACATATGGTCTTTTCATTAATGTTCAAATTTAGTCTTTTTAAATATTACTGGTGAAATTTAAGACTACTTTCATCTTTACACTGATAGAGCTAATTCCACGTTGTATTTTTGGCATAATTTAAATTTGTTTTTTAATGCCTCTATGGGTTTCCGATTTATGGCTTATTATTGTAATTTATTGATTTCCAAACTTATGGAGATATTCTAGTTATTCTTTTATTAGTTATTTCTCAATTTATGGACAAAGATCATATATCAACATCTTGAAGTTTTTTATTTTTTTTCTGGTTGTTTTATTAGTTACTGAGATGTCTTTAGATATTATTTGTATTTGTCTATTTTCCATATTATTCTGTAAATTGTTGAATTATATTTTTTGAAATTGCATTATAAAGTTCTTACTATGTTATCTTCTTGGGAATTGATCTTACTATCAATATGAAATATGTCATTTATAATGCATTTTTATCCTAAAATTAGTTTATTTTATAATAATATAGCTATTAGTTAATGTTTATATAAGACACCCCTTTTTATTGTTTTACGTGCAAACTTTATGCTTATGTTTTGATATTTCTCATGTAACTAGTTTATTTTTTTGATTCTGAGAATCATTTTTTATTGGTACATATAGTCATTTCCAGTTATTATAATTGCTGGTAAGTATAGGTTTAAATTTATCATCTTATTGTATACTATTTGTTTCTTTGGTAATAAAATTTTCTCTTTTTTGTTTGCTTATTTTACATTGTTTCTTGTTTTTCTGCTTTCTTCCCTTGGTTTGTTTGTATCTTATAATCTTTTGTTATTGTTTTGTAATAATGGTTCCATTAGCGATTACAACATATAAAAGTATCTCAGACTTACAGAGTTTTATATTGATTACAACCTTTTATTCTCTTCCCAGGCAGTGTGCTGACCTTTCATTACCTCCTCCATAAGATTATCTATCCTATTACTCCTCTGTGCTTAATTAAGTCTATATTTTAAATTCCACATGGCATTGCTATTGTTTTGTAGAATCAGTATTTATTTAAATTTAGCATACTTGCCTTCCATTTTTCTCCTGCCTAAAGAACACATTCCAGAATTTTCTTCATTGCAGTTAAAAATTCTCTATCTCTCTTCCTCCCTTTCCCTCCCTCTCCCTTTCCCTTTCCTCTTCTTTTTCTTCCTACCACTCCCTTATCTTTCCTGTCTCTTTTGGCTATCAAATATATTTATTTTACCTTAATTACAAAATGATATTATTACTGGCAGTAATTGTTTTCAGTGCAGAAAGACTCATACCATTTTCTGCTTGCTTCCATTTTTTTCAGCTTTAAAGTTACCTTTTAAACTGTTTCTGGCTTTTTGAATATTTCCTCTTTGCCTTTGCTTTCTGCAGATAACAGTGATGGATTGATTTACCATTTTTGAAATGTTGTTTAGTGTCCTGTGGATATCTTGCATTTTTTGTTTTTATATCTTTCATTAGTATCACTTTCAATCCTTGATCCCTTTTTTGTCATATTTCTCACAAACATGTTATTTCAACTGTTGTATTGTTGATGTTTCTGAGACCTTATATTGCTGAGACCTTACCCATTATTGACCCTGGTTCTGCATATCACAGAGATACTCATATTCATACTTAAACTTGAAAAACTACCTGCTTCTGGCCAGCAATCTCAACCTTCTACATCTAGAAGGAAGTCAAAATTATGATAAGTCAAAACTTTCCTTGCATATTTTTTGAAAAGGATAAATTTGTTGAGCACCTCAGGATGGGTGAAGTGCCTTCCAGATTCCCTGAAGCTAGAATAATTGCACACGTTACTCATTTGATTCTGTCTATATCTATTCTACACACATATGCAGAAGCATGAACACATCTCAATGGTTTAAAACAATAAATTTTATTATTTCCCTCGCTCATTGCGCATATCAATGAAGATTGTATGTCGCATGTGTATAACACTCCTCCAAGTAATATCTTGGTATTACAAACTCCTTTGTGCTGCAGTCTTCCTTCTGTTTCAATTCTGCTTTCATCTTCTGACACATCCCTCTGACTAGCCAGAGAAAAATTATCCACCTCTTAAGGCATATGTGCTTATATCAGATAGTTCACAACTAGATAATTCAGGGTGCTCCCCTTATTTAAGAGAATCTTATTAACAATTTTAATGACATTGATAAAGTCCCTTAATAGCAGTGCTTAGATTAGTATTTGATTGAATAACCTTGGGACAGAAATTTAGAATTGTGCCTTCCACAGTTAATAACACCAACTTGAACCCCAGACATATTTCATTCATTTGTAGTACCCTAATCTTTCATAACAAAAACATACACATTTTTTGACTTAAAGCAAAGAAGCTTGAAATCTTCAGTGTAAACACATATACTTAAGAAATAAATTAAGTGATTGCCATTTGTGAGATATTTATAATTGTGAAACAGGATGAGCAAATAACTTTAAGACATGAACAAATATCAGGGAGCACAAAATTTTTGTGGTATTATCTGACAGAATTGGAGATATGATGGAAAGTCACTTTGCAAATCTGTGTTCTAAAATATCGGATACCTGAAGGGAAAACAGATAAAGATGTGAGCTACAGAGAGAGGAATAGAACTATAAAAATACCCAAGAGCACATTATATACAAGGAGAATTGATGTCACAGTAAAAGGAACTTTAAAAAACAACAAAAAAAGCAAGAAACCGCTGTATTATTATGGCTCACCCTGTAGGGTAATTATTAAAGTAGTATTTACATGTTATAATATTTTAAGCTTAAAGCATAAAGTTGATAACAGAAAGAATTTAGTAAAAAAGCCCTTATTTTAAAATTTGTTAGACCTCTTCACATGTAATGTTAAATGGTAGAATAAATACATGACCCAAGTAAATGGAGTAAACCAATTCCTATACATACCTGAGGAAAAGACAAAAATAAAATCATAGTGACATTCTTTGAAGTTTAAATAAGCTATGATTACTGTCTGCATTTATCAAATAATGGGGTAATTGTTCAACCAATTTTTTTTAAGATCTTCATTTGCAGACAATGATTTATTCTTTTTGGATATATATTTATATATATTCATTAATTAGTTCTTTGGGAAGCAGATGATAAGATGAAGTGCCTAGTCCAAGAGGTCTATTAGGGGCCAGTGCCTGTGAAATAATGTGAACAAAACAGAGTGGCACAAATAATTCTTCGGACATCTCTATGCAGATCTGATACCTGTAAAGAGAAATGGCTGTTGAAGAAGGATGGACAAGGACTGGCTCAGACCACAGTTCAGATACACTAGTTCTTGAATTTTCCTAAGGGGAATTCCAGAGCAAAGACTGACTGCTTGATGGAGACGGAGACCCAATATCATGAATATATGGCCAGATGTTAGCACAAACTAAACAATGGCTTTAAGCTTGTTTTTAGTACAGGTCTTTTGATAATGAATTCTTCCAGCTTTAGATATGTGAAACCATTTTCAATTCACCTCCATTTTGTTTTTGAAAAATATTTTCACTTCACATAGAATTCTAGGTTGAGAGTATCTTTCAGGACTTTGAAGATGTAGCTCCACTGTCTTTTGGCTTGCGTTGTTAATTAGAATAAATAAGCTGTCGTTCTGCCCCTCCATATGCAATGTGCCTTTTTTCCCTCGTTGCTTTAAATTTCTTTCTCTACATCACCAGTTTTAAGCAATTTGATTATAGGGTTTGGTTATAAGGCCAGAAATTCATGTTCTGAAATAGTGAGTTTGCAAATGATCCTTAAAATACAGGGTTAAGAATGCAATATAACAGAAATTACTGATTGGGAGAAGGTCACCAAATTTTAGCTTAAGTGAAAGAAAAAGAAGAAAGTGTGATAATTTATCTTTGTCCTTCAAGAAATCAAAAATTGAGCATGAGAGAGACTAAATGTGATTTTTTTTAATTTTTAAAATGGAAAGTCTCAAGTTAAGTGATATTGGCACATAGTTACATTACTCAACACTTAAATGTCACACACAAAAATGTGTGAAACCTTACATTTAAAACCTTAAATATTGTGCCCTAGATGCCTCAGTTATTTCCTCTTAGTCTTGACCCTGATTCATAAATCAATTTAGGATGTTAATATTTCACTTGATTCCAAATGTGAAGACATGATATTCCTTAAGAAAGAGATGGATAGATAATATAACTCAATAGTAGACAATTTGGACAGTTGCCTCTTCCACAATGATACCACAGGAGTCCGTACACTCTCCAATTTAAAATCAACTCTAGGAAGAGAAGCAGGTAAAAAAAATGGCATAGTAGGATGCCGATGTGAAAATATCCACTCATGTACATACCAAGGAAGCAACCTAGAGCAAGTACAGCTAACCCTGCAGACTACCTGAATACTGCAGATCATCTACACGTGAGGAAGAAGAGAGGATGACATTGAGAAAAGTAGAGTGGCAGAGCCATGGTTGAGTAGAACCTAATGCCCTCCACCATCCCAAACCACAAGTGGGAAGGAGAGAAACAGAGTAGAGAAGGAATGTGGCACACCTGGCCCTGGAGATCCGCTCCAGGTTATGAGTCCAAATTGCATTGGGCTTTGGTTATTAATGGGGCTGGAAACCAGGGAGAATTGGTCCTACTGAGACCCAACAAAGAGGCAGCAGTTTGAAAGATTTACCAGCAGCAGGAAGTGCAAGAGAGGTAAGAGCCAAAGTAATTTTGAGAAAGAAGAACAAAGCTGAGGGTCAGAAATAAACCCACACATATATGGCCAATTAATATATGACAAAGGAGTCAAGAATACACAATGGGGAAAGACATTCTCTTCATTAACTGGTGTTGGGAAACTGGACAACTACATGCAAGACAATGAAACTGGATTACTCCCTAACACCATACACAAAGGTAAACTTAAAATGTATTAAAGACCTAACTATGAGACACAAAACCATAAAACTCTTAGAAGAAAACGGACAAAAATCTCTTGAACATAAACATGAGTAATTTTTTTCTGGACACATCTCCCCAGATAGGGGAAACTAAATCAAAAATAAACAAGTGGGACTACAACAAACTAAAAAGCTTCTGTACCGCAAAGAACACAAGCAACAAAATAAAAAGGCAAACTACATATGGGAGAAGGTTAGTAGGTTAATTTATTAACTAAAACTGGGAGTAACTACCTTAGAAAATAAAATATGCTTCAAATTTTCACTTAATAGCTGCTTTCCTGACAGCTATTCACTGTAAAGCCCAACTCTTCACTAGGGGTTGATCAATATTAAGACTGTCATTGTCAATGAAGAAAGAGTGGTCTCTTGTGCTCCTGAAACCTTAAACGGATGGATGCCACCATTTTTACAGGGAGAGTGAGAATCATAGCAATAATTCAGTAGGCCTCACTTATTTTCTGTAGCCTTCCCTGACCATTTGCATTGGGCACAGCATTGGGAGACCATATGATGGTCAGGACATGATCACATTACCTCAATGTCTGTGGTCAAAATATTATATAACACCATTTAGTTCTTCAAAATTGCATGTTATAAGAGATTTCTAAAAAGTAATGAAAAAGAATAGATTGATCTTCATTTTCTTATACTACCTTTTTTTAAAGGTATTGATTAATTTCTGAATTTTAATCTATTTCTGATATTGAGAAACCAAGCATCAAGCATGTGCTCCTGGTGTCAATTTTAGTGGTAAAGCTTTGCAAGAAATATTACTTGTTTAAGGAACATTGGATCATACTGGACTCTGGTCATAAGAGACTTCCCTCTGGTGATGATCAGGGACCTGGGGAAAGAAACAGACAATATCCACACAGATAATAACCATATAGATATCCATATAGATAATCTTATCTCTCATGTCCAGTGAGGATGAACTGTGAAGCTACATCAAGTGGCAATATTGCAGGGTGGGTAAGGGAGCGTGTTAAAAGATAAAGGAAGAGGACACTAGATAATGTTACCTCTTACATCTACTGCCCTGTAAACAAATGTGGTATGTCAAAATGTCAAATTAGAATGCAAGGTAAATTGTGGGGAAAGGGGACATTATCATTTCATAATAATAATGCCATTGGGAGCATGCTTTATTTTTTTTTAATGTGTTTTTAAGTTTAATATATGATTTGAAATCCCCTGGCAATCTGTGAATTTGAGTTCCACTGAAAAAAGCATTGTTACAGAACAGGCTTAATGACTCCAGAAAAAGCTAATGTGTTAGGATTCAGTTACTGAACTGAGAAAACTTAGATTGCAGGTGGAACAATGGAGAAATTCCCAGATTACCTTTGGCAGTTTTTCCTCAGAAATGTCCAAGATTCCTTGACTCTTCATCGATGTTTGCCTTTCACATCAAGGAAACAGTGTCCTACTTGGTTGCAGTTATGCTGCAGAAACCTAAGCAGACATTTTCAGGTAAGACCAATTTTTGAGCAAGATATGAAGTTTGAGACAAGACATGAAGATACAGTGTTGTCTGGGAAAAGCACTTAAGAGAAGAATGTTGCCCACATTGGTATCATGCCAAGACCTAACTTGGGAATCTTCAGTGAACTAAAAGAAAAAAGAGAAATTAGAGCATTACCTTTGAGGGCTAAGGCTACAAAGGGAAGATGGGCCAGATAATAAATTGTCTTGGTTGGACATGTTTTAAGAAGTAGAGTAGTGAATAACTTGATTAGATTTATATTGTGGAAGCAGAAAATCAATAAAAAGGTGCTTCTAGTAAATGAAAAAAAAGATGCAATGCTTGTCTGAGCTACAGAACCAGAATTGGGAATGGAAAGTGAGTATTCCAAGATTTAAGAGCTATCTAACAGTCAGTCTTATGTACTGGAGAAGAGCAGAGACTCTGAACAAGGGTAGCTCTGGCTTCAAACCCCATCCTTAACATTTAATGATTTTTGTGCTTTGGACAGAATGTTTAATCTCTGTAACTGTCAATTTGCACTGATAAGTTGAAGATAATAGCAGCACTTCTCAAATTCTTGCAAGAATTCATTGTGATATTGTATGCAAAGCTCTTAGCTCAGTGCCTGGTGTAAGTCCTCAAAGTGCAATAGCTATTTTTACTGTAATTCACTGAATATGGCTATTGATCAGATGTTTCCATTAGAAAAAGAAAATAAGAAGCACTCCAATATATAATGAAAATGTTAAAGGTTTTTTATCAACAATTTTTCTATTTATTTCTGGATTTTGTTTGTGTTTTAATTGAGCAGTGTTTGTAAAAATGCTATTAGAAAGGTATAGACAGTATTTTCCTAAAGTAGAACAAATATTCCTTGACTCTCAAACTTCTCAGGAACATTTTATTTCATACAGTCCAAAGCGGCATTTTCTTTTGAGGTTTAAGTACCTATACATGTAACAGATTCAAGGATCATGCTTAGGACAGTAGGTGACTGTAATGTCTATTCCTTAATCATGAAATGAAATCTTACTGATAGTTTTGAAAGTAGCAATAATGGACCATGTGAAGTTTACAGAAAGTGTGATAATTTTTAGATTTTCTTTTTTAATGGAAGAAACATTTATAGAGTCATGTTGTTTTTACAACACTCCCTTGAATCTTTGTTTTGAGGACACTAGGTAGAGAAATGTGTTATTTTTCCTAGAGTTAACAGCATGTTTTTGTTTTGTAAAGCTTTCTAGATTTTAATCTGGGGTCAACATTTTAACTATATTATTTAAGATATGTTCCTGACATTGTCCAGTTTCCCATTGGTTGAATATCCTCAAGTAAACCCAGAACCAGTGATGACTTGGATTTGGGGCATGTTATGCCTTTTGCCATGAAACAAGTTAATTTATGAAACAGTTTATCCTGGTGGCTGAGTATTCCCTTGCTCTCTGGCTAATCCAGAGCTGTTCATTCAGAGGAACAATGTTTGTAATGCTGTTACTTTTATCTACTTAAGAAAGTATTTCTAATTTATCTATTAAAGGAGGGATTCCTAGATAGGAGATGACTGTAAATCATCTTGGAGTGGTTCTATTTCCCTTCTGGAACATAAAGACTATACATACATCTCTTGGTGGACCAACCTGATTATTTATTGATGACTAGCAAAAACACTCATGAATATTAGAATCAACTAGAATATAATCCTAAAATGTAAATATTATATTTTTATATCCATTTTACACATGGTATCAGTTTTTAAGATTCAGTAGAAAACCTGACAGTCAAATTTGTGTCTGTTTTTGGATTTTTGTCTTTTACAACAATGAATCATAATATTAATAGCTAACATTTGTCAAAGCAATTATATGCCTAAAGATTATTCTAAGCACATAACATAGATTATGACACAAAACTCTCAATGTTACCTCATATGGAATGTTATTTCTTTTGCTATAAGTGAGACAACTGGGGCTTTGAATGGTTAAGTATATTTCCCTTTCCTGCCTCCTATTACACAGTATAGCATATATTTCAAGTGTACCACATGTGGCTTCAAATCTTGTATCTTAAAATATGTCCTATTACTGCCTAGTAATTAAGCAATCACCACTATCTCAAAGACTGATGTGAGACACTCATATAACATGAAAAATATCAAAGCATATTGCCAAGTCTATATTACTTCAATTATATATATGTAAACATGTGTGAGTACTCAACGTTTCAAAACAATTTTAATCTGTTTTAATTGAAGTTGAGGTGAGCCACCTCATTTTTTTTTTCTTCAGAGAGCAGGCTCAGAAATCTTTGGAAACCAAGGTAGACAGATTTTTAGAAACTTTTGAGGATGGCCTCTCACTTACCTCCCCTTCCCAAGGAATCTTAACAGTTATATTCCAAATAGTTGTCCTGCAAAAGGGGATTTGAGATTATAGGCTAAATATATACTACCCAATTTCCAGTATTATAATGTAACTAAGATGGCTAGTTAAAATTAAACATTCAATGTGTTGTTTATCCACAGCAAAGTTGAGCAATATTACTCCAAAATGATATTAATTCCTCTATATTAACATATATCCTAAGAAAACTAAGTAAAATCTCAGGGGAAGTCCTTATATAATGCATACATTGTACCTGAAATACTAGATAGTAAGAATTCAGAAGAAAACTATATTTCAAGATTCCATATCATTTACCCATCTACTATCATGTTACAATAATTAAAAGAGTTATAAAGTATTGGGGTAAAAACAAAACAAAACAAAATAGAAGATCAATGAAACAGAATAGCAGCCTCTTTCTGTCCTCTGTGTGCGTATGTATGTGTGTGTGTATGTTTACTCATCCATGTGTAACTACTTACTTCTTGCATCTGTTGGAGGAGAGAAAGTGAGTCACCTCATGTTCTCCATTGTGTTGGCAGCCCTGCCTAATGTTCAGAATAGACAAATAATGTGTCATAATTTGTGTATCTTTTTGCAAATATTTCAGAGTGGTAATTTAAGATATTACTGCAAATCAAATTTGCCACCAACAACATATTAAGTAATTGCCTTCCTCCACAGTTTCAATTCCATCAGTATAGATTAAGATAGATTAGGTGTGCTACTAACACACAGTGACAAACTCCCAGATCCATGGGGTTTACATCAAACTAGGTTTGCTTTTTGCTCCTGATATGTGTCCACCATGCTTCAGCTGTGGCTTCTTTGTACAATATCTTCACTCCAGTGGTCAAGCAGAAGTTCTAGCAAGTAGCAGAACCATTGTTAGTCTTCACAGAAGGAAAGAAGGAGCATGCTGGGAGTGACACAGTTACTGCCTCTGTCATGACATCAGACTGGACAAAACATGTAATTGAGTCTAGTTTTAGTGAGGTAGGAAGGTAAAATCTTTCAGGAAGGAGCAGCAGATACTGGTGAGCAATAATGAAGCTTACCACAGACAGCAGCAGTGATGTTTTCACTAAATGAATACGGGAAGTATGTGATTATTGTTTAAGTTTATTTTTGTTATATAGAAGTGTATTTTTGCATTTGTTTATACATTATTTGCTAGTTGTATTTTTCCTTTTCAAATGTTTGAAGATTTCTTCTGTGACATGTAAGCCTCTTAATAGTCCATGGGCAGAGCGTGGCAATGCTAATTCTCTGAAGTGCCAGGTGGGGAGCCTCTGGAGTCCCAGTATATGCCTAGGGAGGGGCAAAGGGGCAACATCTACTAGCATGGATTTCAGAGGGCTACTTGCTGCAGAGAAATTGATAACATGTCCTCAGTGCAGCCTCTTCCTATTCCAGGTTGCGGGGAGATTCTGAATGGATTCAGGTCACCACAGAAACTACCACCACATATACTTTGTGACAACCCGGAAGTGATTATCTAGGCTTTGCCTCTTTTTTGCCTTTTATACCAATACATAAAGAAAACCTAATGCAGAATGAAACGTGACCCAGATTGTGGCAGATCACAATTCTGAGCTTTATTAATCCAAATCCACTTTTTATAGACAAGGAAACCATTGAAGCGGCCTAAAGTAATTGCATTTTCACCAAAGAAATTGCTTTCTGAGCAGAAAAGTTTTCTGTATTTTAGTTTTTAACACCTCTGTTATAATTTAAATATTCAAATTCAAACTTTCTTACATTTCAGTGTGTTGCATTATTTCATGCTAAAATATAGATATTTCAGTGTTATAAATTTCCAGGTAATTAAAAAAGGGATATATCACAAAATACCAAAATGTTAGTAACTTCAGTATTTTTGTATTCAGATACATTTGACTTTATTTTCTTAGATGGAAATATAGTAATCTTACATTAGAAATGAAATTTTAAAGCCCTAAATGGGAATGTGTATAGAAAGTGGGATATAATGTCTAGGTGCGATTTGTGAATACTGATTGTTTCATAATGATGATATAAAATATCCCTTGCCAAAATTAGCACATTTATTTTTGAAGCATATAATTTGAAATTGTAACATCATCTTAATTTTACTGAGACAATTTTTTAGAACCAATCATATTTTTTTTCATTTAACATTGTTTTTATCCCATAGATAATTACTATCACCTTCTTGGTGACAGGCCCTGAGTGTAATATAGTGAACACAGCAAACATTTTCTCCAGGAGCATACCTCCTAGAGTGTGAGGACAAATGATAAATAAATGAACACATAAATATGTAACATATCAGGCAGTGGTCAGCTTTGAAAAACAAAGTAAGGCAATAGAAAGACATAATTTGGGGATTACAATTCTCATAATCAAACATTCTTCTGAGAGGAAGATATTTGACCAGGAAAATAAATGGCATTATATCCTTTCTGCATATCATGAATTGAATTGTACTGTAGATGCAGCTCTAATCAATGATGAAGGTGCAGGTAGATAATATCTAGTATACTGTCAGGTAGATCTACTTGAGCAATCAGAGGACATGCAGCCTTCCTGGATGTTTATCCACATTGTTGCAAGCCGTAGCCCAGATTTGTAGATGCATCACTTTCTTCCCATTCTCCTAACATAAACAGGGATTTTCCAGGTTATAACTCTTATGAATTTTAGGTACTTAATGGCATGAGGCAAAAGGTGATTTTTTTAGTTTCAAGTTGAAATGTCTAACTCTTGAAAAAATACAAAGATACAAACACAAACAAAGCAAAACAAAAATGTTCCCAGATGATAATGAACATGATTAGAATGTCTGAACCAGAGTCTACAGTGCTCAAACGGATACCTAACAAAGGAAAAGAACTGCAGATGAATCCTGTGAAGAATGTGTTTTAAAAGGAAGGATTACTGGGACCTTCAAGTAAAGATCACACTAGAGGGAAAATATCAAATAAAACAAAGGTCAGTAGGTGCCAAGTAAGTATCTGAAGAATTTCTGCACTAGTATAAGATGACCTTTAAGAGATCATTTTCCTGTAAGCATGTCTATAATTTCTTTCATCTGACTTGCAAAAAAATCATCAAACTTTTGTTTTAGTATGGAAAGAATGTTTCCATAAATTGTGTCTATATGTATATGTTTCCCCACCTTTATTTCATGATTACCCCCCTAAGTCACTTTTTGGGTTTTTTTTCTAATTAGCCTTTCTTGAAATTTTAACAACACAGACATACTACATCATTTTTATGAACTGTATATTTTTGCTTTATACAAAAATAGTTTAAGATTTTTACACCATCTCCAAAACCATATCTTGCCCATTTGGGGACAGTATATCTCATGTGGATGATGAATGCTGGAAATCAATAAAGAACTTTTATTTGTATAGTTGCATTTTATTAATTTTCTTCATTTAGTATATTTTGAAAGAAATAATCATTCTCAGAAAAAATCAAAGATATATCATCATACGTTTGTTTTGTTAAAGATTACCCCAAAATGCACACAGAATTGCAGCTAAACTGAAAATTAAGAGAGTGCTTTATTTTCAGAGCTATGTAAACTTAATGATGAAAGAAATGTCCATGAATTAAAGTTGTATTCTAAAGTGATAAAATGTTTCAGATTCAAGACTCCTTCAAGCATACATTTTACCTCCAGCCTCACTGAAAACTCATTTTCCTAAAAAAAGACTTCTGAACCTAGTGTCCCTACTAACTCAATTAACTATTTTCTGAATCTTGCGTCCCTGTTAAATCAATTAACTACCTGTGTAATGTTCTTCAAATCTCTTAACTATAGGGGATTAACTAAGTTTTTGTCTGAACTTGAATACTCTTGAAAGTGAAAGGGGGCTTTTCCTGCTATTGTGGATACTATCAGCTCATTGTGGGACTGAGCACATAAATCTGTTTGCATGCTGCAATCAGGGAACTAAATCATTCAAATCACTCCCCTTATCTGAGCCACGTTTTTATTAGTCCAGCAGTTGTAATTTCTATCCTCGTGTATCCCAACCCAAAAGAGAATTCGCTGGCCAAAGGGTACCAGAGTCAACCAAGATTAACTTATAATTCTCACTTTAAAGGAATAAAATGCATTCCGTCTTTATATAGTCTCCACTGTGCTTGGTTGCTAGACATTCATCTCCAAGTATCTGATTCACTTTTAGTGAATGACTAAGTCATGTGGCTGGGGATCAGAATTTGAAATGAGTCGAATTTATCCAACCAATTCCCCAGTCAGACTATTAATGACAGCCTCCTATGGTGCTTCCCATTGAGATGCCCGACACTTGCCTGTAATTCTTTCTAATGTTGTGTCTTCCAGTTCTGACTTTCTATTATTACTGATGTAATCACAAATAGAATATCAAACTGCAACTCACTGTTATGAACAGAAGCTGTTATCCTATTACAAGGAGTGAACTACCTATTCAAGATTCTTATTTCCTCAGAGTCCTGTAAAAACTGTGGGTGAAGCCAATGTATCACTCACAGATATAAACATAGGTTTATAAAAAACTGTTGCATTGAATAAGAAAAAAAACAAAAGAAATGGAAGGACTATATTTTGTAAACCTCAGAGATTATTGTAAACATCATTAGACTCAAAGACTTATTGACTCTTATAGTTCACTTTGTCTCTTTCATAACATAGCCAAGAAATGAAGAAGTACACTTTGAAGCATCACTACAAAAAACTATTCTGGCTTCCCCTTAGAAAATCTGTAGGGCTTGGCGGCTACGATTCAAGGGGCTTGTGTGAAATAGGATAAAGGGTACCTCCTAGAAAATAGAGGTCTTTAACAAGAGACAACACAAATGTCTATTTCATCTCTGAACAGTTAAAACTTTACCAGGACAAGATAGATACTCTTTACATTGAACAAAATTTTTTAACTTCAAAATCTAATGGATTCTAATTTTTACTTCTGGAGGTAGGCCAGTCAAGTTCCTATGATATTCTGTATAATACTCCAAATATTATGCCTTCCAACATTGGAAGCAGTTCACATTGTACATCACCAATTACTTTTAAATATGTATTTACGTATCATTTTGGTTTGCATATGTTTATGTCACTTTGATGTCAAGAAATAGACAGACAACATAGTTATAAACTGTAGAAAATAAAGACTAAAATGGAATAATGAAATTTTACTTAACTGTTAATATTATCATCCTATTAGTTCTGCTGATATGTATTCATCTTTAGTAAAGAAATCAAATGTTTTTCATAAATGTTTCTTAACACATTTTTCACTCCAAAGATTTTTGCCTTTTTTCTGTATTGCATTAATTACTCTTAATTTGGTTTACTAATTAGATCAATCGAAGTGTTTAGTTTATCATTTATTTTAAATTTGATTCTACTCTTTTATGATATTCCTACTATCTCGTTTCATTCTTTTTATTTTAGTATCATTAATATACAATTACATGAGCTGCGCAACACTGTGGTTACTAGACTCCCCCCATTATCAAGTCCCCCCCACCAACCCCATTACAGTCACTGTCCATCAGTGTAGTAAGATGCTACAGAGTCACTACTTGTCTTCTCTGTGTTATGCTGCCCCCTACCTACATTATGTGTGCTAATTGTAATGCCCCTTATTCCCCTTATCCCTCCCTTCCCCTCCTTCCTCCTCAGTCCCTTTCCCTTTAGTAACTGTCAGTCCATTCTTGGGTTGTGTGAGGCTGCTGCTGTTTTGTTCCTTCACTTTTTGCTTTGTTCTTATACTCCACAGATGAGTGAAATCATTTGGTACTTGTCTTTCTCCTCCTGGCTTACTTCACTAAGCATAATACCCTCTAGCTCCATCCATGTTGTTGCAAATGGTAGGATTTGTTTTCTTCTTATGGATGAATAATATTCCATTGTGTATATGTACCACCTCTTCTTTATCCATTCATCTACTGATGGACACTTAGGTTGCTTCCATTTCTTGGCTATTGTAAATAGTGCTGCAATAAACATAGGGGTGCATATGTCTTTTTCAAACTGGGATCCTGCATTCTTAGGGTGAATTCTTAGGAGTGAATTCCTGGGTCAAATGGTATTTCTACTTTTAGTTTTTTGAGGGACTTCCATACCGCTTTCCACAATGGTTGAACTAATTTTCATTCCCACCAGCAGTGTAGGAGGGTTCCCCTTTTTCCACATCCTTGCCAACATTTGTTGTTCTTAGTCTTTTGGATGGTGGCCATCCTGACTGGTGTCAGGTGATATCTCATTGTAGTTTTAATTTGTGTTTCTCTAATGATTAGCAATGTGGAGCATCTTTTCATGTGCCTGTTGGCCATCTGAATTTCTTCTTTGGAGAAGTGTCTGTTCAGATCCTCTGCCCATTTTTTAACTGGATTATTTGCTTTTTGTTTGTTGAGGCATGTGAGCTCTTTATATATTTTGGATGTCAACCCCTTATCGGATATGTCTTTTATGAATATATTCTCGCATACTGTAGGATTCCTTTTTGTTCTACTGAGGGTGTCCTTTGCTGCACAAAAAGCTTTTTAGTTTGATGTAGTTCCCACTTGTTCATTTTTGCTTTTGTTTCCCTTGCCCAGGGAGATATGTTCATGAAGAAGTTGCTCATGTTTATGTTCAAGAGAGTTTTGCCTGTTTTCTTTTAAAAGCTTTATGTCATTTTTAATTTTTAAAACTAAGTCATTTGTGAATATGTATCTCTGATGTGGTTTAACTCAATTGTCTAGCTTTATATTTGTTCAGTTATAATATTTAGGTATTACTATATAAAATAGACTAAAAGCTCCCATCTCTTAACCCACTGTTACCTATTTATAACACAATAAACACTTCAAAATGTCTGAGGTAGTTAACGTATAGAGAGGTGTATATGTTATTGATTAGTTATTTAATAGATATGTGACACCAAAAAGACATTTGTGATCAGTGAATATTGCTGCATCTTGACAATCACTTTTGTTTCCTTTTATTTTCTTAATACTCTATTCAGTATCTAGCTAAATAAGATATAAGGAAATTCATTTGTTCTGCTCTTTGGTATCATTACCCTCTCTCCATATTTGGCCAGATTTCCCAAATTCCAGAGATTTCAATCAAACATTATTTTAAAACCCAAGAGTGTAATCTAACTTAGCTTGAGAAAACAATACACTAATAGTGCTGAATAACCTCATATTATATAACTTCTGGACAAGATCTTGAATTATTTTCCAATGATGCTCAAAGTACTTGTTAAGGATTGAATTGCATCTCCTCAAAGGATTTTGAAGTCCTAACTGCCAGGGACCTGTGAAGGTGATCTTCTTTGGAAATAAGATATTTGCAAATGACCAAGCTAAGATAGAGTTACTGGAGTTTGCCTTGATCCAATATGTCTGGCATCCTTATAAAAAGGGGAGATTTTGGAGACAGAGATGAACAACAGGGAAGACTATTTGGAGACATAAAGAGAATACCATCTACAAGTCAAGGAATTCTTGAAGCTTCCAAAAGCTAGGAAAAGCGTGGAACAGAATCTTCTTCACAGTCCTCAGGAGGAACCCATCCTACCCACAATTTGATTCCAGTCTGCCTTCTATTTTTCTAGCCTTCAGAATTATGAAACTGTACATTTCTATTATATGAGTTGTGCAGTTTTTGCTTTGTTATGGAAATAATAGAAAACTATTATTCTTTCAATATTCCAGGGTTTTTTGTCCCTTTAGAACATATGGATTTAATGTAGTTGAGCATATTCATCATAGTATATGCCCTCTTTGAATATGGCATATCTTCCAAAACATTAATAATTTTACAACGAAAATGATACTGTCCTCAACCTTCTGCCTTCTATTTTCTCCTAACCATTCCTTTTTATTGAAGTTGTTATTGTTCATGGCTATTTGAAAATGGGCAATATCTGAAATACCTTTTCTTATTAAAGCATTATGATGTATGTAGGATCTTAAAATTCAAAGATTATTAGTCACTTTCCTTTTGAATCCAGACTTATTTTGTTCTTTACCTTGTCATTACCATCAGTTTAATTGGTTGCAAATATTGTGTCAATAGTCTTAGAAATTTTAATCCCATTTAAAATTCAGAGCATCCTCAGTTTAACTTCAATTTCTTAGTAATATTCTTAGGAGTAGGAAACATGTCTTTTCTTTCTTTTACCATGATGGTAACTAATTTATTGCTGTCCGCTTATTAAATCTACAAAAGATACTTTAGGGATGACAAAAGTATAAAAAGAAGATAGGACAAGAAAACATAATTTCTATATAAAAATTTTATCAAATAAAATAGCAAATAATAGACAACAAAGCAATTAATGTACTTTGTTGTTAAAACATAATGTCAATGTCTTCATGTAAGACTTCAGCAATTTTTCTCATTTTTTTCACAAAACTTCTGAGATCTTTGAAAAACTGAGAAATAGACAATTCCAATTGATTCCTTTCCCCTTTAAGCATATGGTATTTCTTCTTTTTAGTCAGTTTTCCAGGAACTCTTTTCAATCTATATTCAACTTCTTTTATTCTTTAATGATGTCTTAAAAAAGTACTATAGTACATGTATATTTGCGTAGCCAATTCAGCATTTAGGCAATCTTTGGAATTTAAATAAAACTTACAATTTTGCTAATTCTTCCTGAGTTGCTATTATACCTCCAAGTAGATAATCAAATGCATTTATGAGTCATGTTGAAATAATACTAGGATTGTTGACAATGACCAGAAGTTCCATCATTAGTTCAGTTTAGCTTACTTATCACAGTGAGAAGATTTCTAGATATAATTTTTACTTATTTCTCATTGAATTTATACAGGTATCATTTATGTACAATGAAGTTCATCCATTTCAACTGTATAACTTAATGCCTTGTGAGCATGTTATAAACCTCTGCAATCACTGTAATGATAATGATTGAGTACCCACCTTCCATCACTCCCCCACCACACATACACACATTTCTTGAGCCCTTT
This sequence comes from Smutsia gigantea, assembly GCA_032199065.1. Lineage (NCBI taxonomy): Eukaryota > Metazoa > Chordata > Mammalia > Pholidota > Manidae > Smutsia > Smutsia gigantea. The sequence goes on along the minus strand of JAVSCE010003509.1, from coordinate 78,271 downwards.
TGCAATACATCCCACTCTCCTCCCTTGGATTCAGCAATGACTGAACTGCTTCTTGCTACTATAGATTAATTTGCATTTTATGTTCATGGCTTTGTTTCTGGCTTCTTTCACACTCAGTACAATTTTGAGATTCATCCATATTGTGGTGTTTATCTGTAATTTGTTTCTTTTTGTTGCTAAGAAGTATTCTTTTGAAAGACATAGTACATTTTATTCATCCATTTATATGTTGATGGGCATTCAGGTTGTTTCCAGTTTTGACTATAGTGAATTTTGATGCTATGAATATTTATGTACATGCCTTTGTGTGGACATATGTTTTCATTTCTTCTAGATAAGTATCTAGGAGTAGAAAAGTTGGGTCATATGAGAGGACCTTAAATTATTAAAGTAAATGTTAAATTATTTAAGTAACTGACAAAATGTTTTCCAAAGTGGTTGTATAATTTTATATTTTTAGCAATATATGTGTGTCAGTTGCTCCAAAGCCTCATCAAGTATTTGATTATTTTAACATTATTCATTCTAGAACATACCTAGCAGGTATCTTTTTGGTATCAATTTTTATTTACCTTATTTTTATTTTTGCTGAGCATCTTTTCATTGCTTATTGGCCAGTTTTACATTTATTTGTCTAGTGCCTGTTCAAATATTTTCCCATTTTTCGTCATTTGTCTTCCATTTTATGATTCAATTGTAAATGTCCCTTATGTTTTCTGCCTATAGATCTTTTCTCAAATATGTATATTGCAAATATTTCTCCATTCTCTGACTTAAATTTTTATTTTCTTAAAGTTTTTTTTACAAAATCCAGTTTACCATTTTTATTTCCTTTTGGATGCCTGAATATTTTTTTGTCTTATCTCAGATATATTTGCCTACTCTAAAATTGTAAATATTTTTCTTAAATTTGTGGAGAAGCTTACATTGTTTAGCTTTTCTACTGAGGCTTATGATATGCTTTGAGTTAACTGTGTGCCTGGTGTAAAGGAAGGTCAATATTTCTCATATTGCACATAGACATCATTCACACCAATACTAATTTGTTCCAGCACCACTGATCAAAAAGGTTTTCTTTCCCTTTAACTGATTTGGTATCTTTGATGAAAATCAATTGGCCATTTGCCTGTGATTTTATTTCTATATTCTTTATTGTGTTGTATATATTTATCATATGCTGATTATTGGAACACTATTTTAAGTAGTTTAATTCCTTCAATATTTTTCTTCACTTTAAAAATTTCTTAAATAAAATGGTAACTATGTGAGGTAGTTATTACTGTAAAATATAATTCTGTGATAGATCATAGATGTTATGTACAGCTACTCATATAATTCACTGAAATTTACAGTCTGTGTTGTATAGGAAAGAGCATAAGCTTTGTAGTCTGACAGACTTAAATTCAATTCTGGTAATTTTTAGATACACATTTTATTCAACTCAAATGATTATGGTGATGATATCTGTTCATTTAATTGTGAGAATTAAAGGATATTTCATAATAAACAGGGAATGTCCTCTATTTAAATTCCCTAGTTGCAAATGGAGAGATAAAAATACCTTCCTTTATCACTTCCACAGAGGATTGAAATACACTTTCTCATTCTACTTAATGAAATATTCCCATCTCTTTCAACATAACGTTTTCTTCTCTGCATATCTTATAACACACTCTCTCACACCGCTGGAAAAAATTAGGTAACTGTCCAAATACAGAGATACTCCCTTCGGTGTTTAATTCATGTAAGACATTTTTCCAGCTTCAATAATTTCTACTACACACATTTTAAACTATTTTATTTAAAATATTCTATCACACATTATAAGTAGTTTTAAATTATCTTAAAAATTTTATTTTAATACTAATAGTTAGGAAACCAAAAAGTAGACAAATCACAATATATATTATGTAGAAATGACACCCAGCCCTTTACATCAATTGTTGATAGAAAAAATAACAAAACATTCTCACTTATTTTGTTAATTGTGTCCTTTAAGCAACAATGATTTCAGCCATTAAAAAATAAACACCCCATTGAACTAAGAGGCAAATAGTGAATGTGAAAGCCAATAGCTAAGGAAAAAACATGTTTTCTGATCTCTGCTTTTATGCCTCCTTTTGCCTTTGATAGATGATAAAAGACCGAACTTTAAATAAAAATGCCACTGGGAGTGCAATACTAATATTTCAACCTGTTTTGCATAGTAACAGAGGTTACAGACAAAATGAAAAAATAAAATGTGTGAGATGCCACCCACGTGGAAACTAGAAGGACAGGGAGACCATCCTATCAAGTGTGTCATTATGTAACTCCTTTTCTAATGACACATATGATATTTATTTTATAGTTATTCTATTTATGTGGGAAAGACACACTAAATATATTCAGAAACTGGCCACATTTTATCATTAATTTCTGTCTTTAAGTACTCACCTTCTCCAAAACCTGGGCTGTATGAATGTGCTGTGTGTGTTGTCTCCACTATGAAGGGCTTTGGTTTCTTTGGGGCCCTCATTCTACTAAGGTCAGAGACAACAAGAATTGAGAAGCATTTTAGTCCATGGTTGCGGGCTGTAGCTTAGGCTCAGAGGTTCCAGTTTATCTTTGCTCTTTCCAGCCACTCGACTATCTGCCTATCCCAACTGCTTGCCCTTGGTATTTAAGTTTTAGCATCAATAAGCCAGGAAAACGACTATCTTTGGATTGTTCAGCTGGCTCCCACAATTGTCTCAGGTCAAATTCCTCTAAAAAAATCTCTCATTGAACCTTGACTGATCCAGCACACTTAGCCATATTCCTAAAGTAAAGGAGTTAGATTTTGTGGAAAGTGTTTTAAGGATAAGCTTTTAAGATCTGACCATGTACCTAGTAATTTAAAAATGTGTATGTCTTCTTCTTGACACTTTCTCAGACTGCCTACTTAATTAAGAAGAATCCTTTCCCTCTGCACCTCTGCATTTTCGTACTCTCAGATGCTTACAAACCTGCTGCCATTCATTTCCACTCTTGCTCTAATGAATTCTTCCCTTAACTACGCTCTTCCGACCTGCTCGAAAATTCTATCTCATTCAGAGTCAAGAGCTCTCTCCCATCCAGGCTGAGGTTTCACCTGGTGCACAGGGAGAGACCTCCCGGACGCAGCTGCCTGGCAACACTTACACACCTACAACTCAATTCTGACACTAACTACCCAGAGTTAATGACGGACTCCACAGTTTTAAGGGATCAGTCCCACAAGACTGTCCCACTTCAGACACCAGTAGCAAGTCCCAGGTTGCCATCTATACTTCTGACCAATTGGTTATAAATTAGGGGTTCTCAGGGCCCCATTCTTAGGTTCTATAATTTGCTAGAACTCCCACACCTCAAGAAAGAGCTTTTTCTTATTATTACTGGTTTATTATAAAGCTCAGGGACAACCAAATGGAAGAGCTGCATAGGATAAGGTATGGGGGTGGGCCAGGACATTATGTGGAGCTTCATGCCTTCTGGGGTGTGTCACCCTCCCAGTACCTCAATGTGTTCATCACCAACCCAGAAGCTCTCTGAATCTTGTAGTTTAGAGTTTTTTATGGAGGTTGCATTACTTAGGCATGGCTGATTGAATAATTGGCATTGGTGATTAGCTCAATTTCCAGTCCCTCTTCCCTTCCCCCTTGGAGGATAGAGGTTGGGGCTGAAAGCTCTAACCCTCTAATCACATGGCTCCTAACTCTGGCAAACAGCCCATCCTGAAGCTATTAAGAAGCCTGTGGATATTTACTTCATTATCATAAACTCAGAAAGGGGCTTATTATGAAAAACAAAAGGTAGTTTTGTCATTCCCATCACTCAGGAAATTCTGAGGGTTTTAGAAGTTCATGTACCAGCAACCAGGGGTGAAGACCAAATACATATTTCTTATTATGTGACAATATCACATATGAATAATAGTGGTTTGACTTAGCAATATTGATTTAGCTCTATAATTGAATAAAGGGAGGGATATTAGGAGAGATCCTATATATCCAGTCATACTTAATTTTTGTAATATGTTTTCCCTCTATTGATGTCTTATAGAAGGGACGTGGAAGATGCTTTTAATATTTTAAACTAAAAATTATAAGTAAAATACAAAGTGAACATTCAACAGAGCTGAAAATGCTCTACTTCAGTTGTTTAGACAATGAAAAGAACAAATGAAATTTGATAATATAATAGCAGTCAAGGATTGCTGAGTCTGGGAAATGGCAAGCATGAAAGATGACAAAGGATTTGATGAGCATACATAAAAATACATAATTTTCAAGATAGAGCCAGTGGTTTTCTAATAAAAGTTGGAAAGCTGGCCAGTGGGTAGAGGCTATTTTCAGTTGCCAAAGGAGCAGACTAACAGGTAATTTTCCTTATAGTTCTGACTAGGAAGTGGAACATAAAAAGCACACATTTTCCAGTGGGATTCAGTTACATGAGTTACAATATAACTGAAAAAAAATGTATTCTGTGACTCAGTCCCTAGGATAGAATAATATTATTTGCCTCATAGTCAGTGATATACCAGTTAAAGTATTTAACTATTGGCTTTTGGGGGTGGAGAGAATGCTGATTTTTACTATTTTTCAATTTCTAAGTTGAAAATATTACTACTATGACTAATATCAAGCTCCCAATGTGATGTCAACTGGCTCACAAAGTTTCTGAAAATTGAACAATTGGTTCTCAGAAATAGGGAACAGAGCAGCCAGTCCTCAACACATCACCTTATAAAGTTGTTGTGAACATTAAATTATTAAACAGTGTAAAGCTAAGTGTTTGCCACACATAAATGGTACATATTAGCTCTCAGTGAGTTTCTATTTCAGAGTAATATAGGATATTTCTCCCATTCATATTACATGTGGGTGAACACATATAATAATAATTTTATTAATAGCAATATGTGTATACATAATGACATTGAAAGAGAATGTTAATCTTAAAGGGCTAGAGAACATCCTAGCAGTCCTATGCTTGTGCAACACTCATGTGTTGAGTGTTGTGGGGAAAGGGAAATGGGTAGTAAAATCTTATTTAGCAGGTCTGGGTTGTCCAAACCTTGCACATTCTACCAAATGGTCTGGGTCTTGACCAGCTTTTTGAAGATAACCTATAAGATCTTGAAATATCCTATCTGAGGAGAAGTTTTTGTTCACCTGGGAACTTTGGGGCATGCCAGATAGTCTATTATAACAACATGACTTATGATGACGGACTTGGCATATAATACATAGTATTAGTATTGATTGATTTAGAGAGGGACTGAAGTTTGAGCAGCTAAGGTCAGTCATGTAGGCACTCATTTTATACATAGCCAATCCCTAATGAAAACCTTGGACACAAAGACTCTGGTGAACATCCCTGCTAGGCTATACTTTGTGTGTGTTGCTACACATCATTGCTGGCAGAATAAAGTGCTTTTCTTAAGACTGTACTGAGAAAGGACAATTGAAAGATTGTTCTTGGTTTCCCCATAGGACTCTGTTCTATGTACGTTTTACTTTTGCTGATTTTAATCTGAATCTTTTGCCATAATAAACTGTTTCCAGAAAGGTATAACAGAAAAGTCCCAGAGAGTGAGGATAGTTAAATTTAAGTCTGATGGCTTCTTATTTCATTTTTCCCAACACTTCCCCACAATTTTAGTTTTCTGACTCCCTTGGTCATATATTATGCTCTGTTCCATGTATTGTATCCTATTATTTTGTTAAAAAGCATGATAACCTACTAATCTTCACTTAGGGGTGAAGACAACAACATAGTTTTACCTTTCCCAACCATACTTACATTTTAGGAGATTCTTTGAAGTTCAAAAAGTCCTTTGAACTGAGTGAATAATTACTAAAAATGGAGTTCCTGCCACTGAGATGAGTGATGAAGACAATGTTGGAAATGCATTCCTCTAGGGAAGTACAGCATTTTACAATATCTGGAGAAATCTATGGTTGTTAAAATTGGGGTGGGAATAGTCTCTGTAGAGTGTGGGTAGAGGCCAGAGATTCTACTAAGAATCCTAGAATGCACAGGGGAGGCCCTCACAGCAGGGAGTATCCAGCCCAAAAGTAACTGTGCAAAGTTGAGAAGAAACCTGGTCTATAGATATCTTTATCATTCAATCTTAAATTGAAGAGAATAACATTGAAGCACCTCTTACAGAATACAGAACTCATTCTGTGAAGTTTACAATTTCTAATGAATAAACACAAACCTACAATACAGAGAGCCAAAAATATTGAAACTACATGAAGCTTAATTCCAGGTATAATCAGCTGATAAGACTTGAAGTATTAGTTTAAATGTATCCTGATATTTTATTTGGCTAATGTAATTGCAATGGAGATATTTCTTCCCCATTTACTTGGTAAAATTTTCCGTTTGTTCATTTTTGATAATATAATTGAAAAAATGTTTCCTTATGTACCTATGGATTTATGGTATTAATAAAACAGTGCTGTGTGTAGAAAGAAATATATCCCAGTTAAAAAATATTCATAACACATTAAATCCCTTCACTATTTCTGATGCCTCAGTTAATTTAGCTGTAACCTTCAAATCACAAATAAAAAATTCCTTTTAGGGTTTTAAGATTTTTAATTAAACTAGTTTTAATTGTCCACCATATTTAGATAGCATAGCTGGTAAGCTTTTGAAACTAAGTGTCCTTGCAGAGCATAAAGTCAGCACAGTGAATTTCAGATGATTTTTTTAGTCATCAAACATATTGTCAATCATATAAATGGTTATCCTTTGCCCTCAGTCCATGCACATAAAATTCTGATTGATGTCAGTGGGAGCCATGTGCTGCTTTTGAGGGCAGTGAAGTTTGAAACTTTATGGTGTGTTTAGAATATCTTTGAAGTCCAGTTTTTGAGCAGAAATACAACATTTAAAAAGTGGTTCTTCGGGGCTTATTCTTATCCACTGGGAACAAGTTTAGATTGCCTGTTTTAAATGCAGTGTTAGTCTGGACTAGCAAAACAATAAGGAAGTGAGTAGGTGATTTCTAATGGATTGTTGCAGATGATTCCAATTCTAGATTTATAGCCGTAGGGACCCATCGTGGCAAAGCATCCACCTCTCTTTCTGAACATTAATATTCATGAGTTTCTTTCATTCAGTTGCAATAGTCGTGGATATTTATTTTATTCATGGTATTGCTATAAATTAAGTGCATTACTTTCATTAGCTTGGTCTACAAAATTCATCAACAGAACAAGTGAGATCACCTTTGCATCAAAAAATTCATTAGTGAATTTCATTTTTAAGTTATGACCAAGTATGCTTTTATGAGTTCCTCATTTATTATTGGTGCTTATCTTGATAAATGCATTTAACTCAACAAATAAAACTCCTTGAATCTATTCTGACAGCAAGAGATGGGATCTCAGAGTTATTACAAGCAACCACCAAAATGCAAGTCATGGTTTGTCTCAAGAGATCCCAAATATGTAAATCTACTACGCAGCATACGGTATAACATTCATCAGTTGTAAATGTAAAATTAAATAAAGTCAACTATTTTCAGAGAATTTTGAATAATCCAGATTTTTTATATAACAGGACTAAAAATTTTGAAGCACTCAATTACCAAAAGAAACATAAGAAGATAAGGAAGCCTTGCTTAATCTTGTCCATCAAAATATTCAGTCAGGTTTATGGACTTTTAAATACAATGCATATCTTGTATTAGGAATAATCATACATTATTTCATCACAAGCAAATAATCTGAAACCTTCACATTTCCCCACTTGAAGATCTAAATGCAGTAACCTAAGTTAAATACCGTAACTGTCTTTCTTAGCTAACTGTGGCTTTCTTTTTGTAGCACAATTAAATTGTGCTTAGAGCTCTTGGCTCTGTGAAGTTTCTCAGAGAAGTCTTTGCCGTTTTGCTATTTAAGTTTCACTATCCCCATGCAGGCTCTGTAGCTTGGCAGCTCATTCAGCATAAGACATCTCAACCCTAACTGGAGGCAAATCCTGAAGCAGCAATCAAGAATTGGGGTATTTGATGGAAGAAAAAGAAATAGACATTTCAACTGGGAACTGACCTTCATATTCAGGAAGATTAGGTAAGTATGCAGAAGTCAGGATTAAAACAACTGAAGGTCAGAAGACAGGTAGTGGAATGTGGAAATGGAACCAGGAGAGGGAAGGAAAAAGGGAGCAGAGACACAATTAGGTTACTTTTTAATTTTATTTTCTTGGAGAAAGAAAGTTATGGAAAGGCTTTAAGTAAGTGAATGACTAATTAAATTTTCATTTTACTATTTTGGTTCTGGTTTACTTGAGAGAATGCCTTAGAATGAAGACAAAAGGCTCTGAAACAAGTTAATTGCATCAACTGAGAGGTGATGGTGCTCTGAGGTCATGCAGATAAAGGTAATATCTCTAAGAGAGATAGAGAGTAGTGAATATCTAGGTGGTAGAATTGATTATATTAAATAATTAATTTGATGAGGAAAAAGAGGGGAAAAAAGTAAGGATAACCTTAGGTCTGTGGTTTGGGCCACACTGTAGACAGACATGTCATTCAGTAGAAATACAATGTGAGATGAAAAAAATAAGTATTTTGGAGAGTAAGATAAACTTAGTTTTAATCTTCTAGGGCTTGGGGGTTCTACATACATTCATGCATGAAAGTTTAGTAGTTACTTTTCAGTTTCATGCATCACATAAAACCACCTCTTCTGCTATATTTACTATGTCTTCAATAGATTCCTCATAACTGAGCAGCATAACCAGAGGACCCAACTGCAAAGCTCAGTTTCCTTCAGTGATGACTTGTCTCTGAGATTCTGCTAGACAGCTTTCATTGCTCCACCAGGCTTAACTCCACTCTCGGCGGTCCTCTGTATTCTTCCACTGTATCAATGGATCCTTTGCACTTTGGCTGCTGATCAGTTTCAGCTAATAGTAAGAGATCAAAATGAATGAGAAGAGTGGGGAACCTCCCTCTCTACGGAACTGATGCTGACTGGATGCAATGGACTGAATGTTTGTGTCCCCTGAAAATTTTTGTGTTCAAACCTTAGTACCCAATAGCATTTAGACGTGGATCCTTTGGGATGTAATTAAGTCATCCGAGAGGAGTCCTAATGATAACATTAGTGCCATTATAAAAAAGAAGAGGAAATAGACGTCATTCTCTTTTATCCTTTCTCTGTGAATGACCTAAGGCTGTGTGAGGACAACCAGGAAGAGAGTCCTCACTAAGAACGTGACCAAGCTGGCACTCTGATCTCAGAATTCCAAATTCCAAAACCCTAAGAAATAAATGTGTGTCGTTTATGCCCCCCAGTCTATGGCACCTTTGTTAGGGCAGTCCAAACTGACCATTACACTGGCTACTAAAACTTCAGCCTTTCCATAAAAACACTTTTTCTCCAGTTTTAATAGCTAACCCTTCTTCATCTTGTCCAGTCAAGTCTAAGTGTTGTAAGCTACAATCCCGTAACTCTCTTCTTGTCTATACATCCACTCTTCAGTTGTGTCAGGTTTCCCAGAATTCTTTGTACATCTTTGTAAATAGTCTTTTTATTAAACAATTCTTAAATTATCCGACTTGAAAGAACCATCTAATTTCTGCCAGGACATAACAAATCAAAGGCTGAAGATTTGTTGTTCTGATCTTTCTAATATCTTCCTTAACAAAACATAGTAGATTTTCATTCAGAAGGGAAACTATTAGTAATAAAAAGAAAATTACATGATGCAGAGAAATAACAATGTGGTGACAAAATATTTTTCCCTGTGTTTCACAAATGACTATATAATTTTAACATTTCATATTTCTCAAAGGGAAATTAATTATGAAAACAGGACTAGTCCTGCTCTAGTTGAATGAAGTGCAACTTGCCCTTTCACCTGTGCAAAACCACTGGCCATGTGAGGTGTGTTCTATCCAAAAACAGTTTCTGTATTTACAGAATAGGAATTTAATTACATGGAGAAGGTATTTATTTCATTACAGAATCATAAATGAATACCCCTCCAATGTACAAGTTCAGAGAAAAACCAAAAACAGTGTTTTTTAAATCCTGGAAATGAATGGAACAGCTTTCTCACTCTCCACTCCAAAACTTAATGTTTGATTAAAATTTTTTTTTTAACATCACATCATAATCAATTATGTAAGATGACAGGATGAAAATCTCTGTACTTCCAAAACCAAGATCATATCAGCATACATGGTCATCTTTTCAGGTCATTTAAATATTCTGAGTATAATATGTACAAGTAGCATCATTTTTAAATGCCCATCAAATTGTAAAAGGTTTGTAAATTCCTCTCTTCAACTTTTCCTTCTTACTTGTAATCCTAAAGAGATAAGTTTGCATTTGTCAACTTCCCAGCTCTGTTTCAGTGTCCTTGTCACCATGTTATCTGGGCCCTCATTGCCTGTTACACTACCCTCAACGGGTTTCCATGTATATTTCAAGTTGAGAAGCAATTTGCATAGATAGTTAATTGAAGTCTTAAGAAGACCACACTTCTTAAAAATTGAAGTATAGTTGATACACATTATTATACTGGTTTCAAATATACAACACAGTGATTTGACAGTTATCTACATTAATAAATGTTCACCCCAACTAGCATATTTATTATCTGTCAACATAGAAAGATATTACAGAATTATTGACTATATTCTCTAGTCTGTACTTTCACCCCCATGACTAATTTATATTGTGATTAAGATTTTGTGCCTTTTTATCCATTTTCCTATTCCACTTACCCATCTGAGGGTAAAATTGCAATATTTCCAGAATTTCTTGCCTGGCCTTAAGTGCATCTTCATATCAATAGGTGTTTCCAAGGGGTGGAGAAAAGTAGTCTATCTCCATATCAATAGGTGATAACAAGAATGGGGGGAGAGAGAGCATTTCTGGACTGGAGAGGTTTGGTGGGATCCCTTTGCAGCCAGGCCATGAGAGACATGGGCAAGCAGAAATGGATGACTGCTTGAAGGCAATACATGGGTTTCTCCCACTTTATTTCTCCCTTTGACTGATTTTGGCTTCAAAAGTAATTTTCCCTGGGCTGGGAACTTATTTTCCCTCCAGAGTTATATCTGGTGGTAGTTGGCAGGCACTCTGAACCCAAAATCTGTCTTTATGGGTTTGACCCTTGGGAAGGCTACCCCTAGAGATGGTGGGGAGATACCTGAAAACCACCCTGTGGAAGGTGGGGAGGCCCCAGTGGCTGCAGAAGTAGAGGGTGCAGATTCACCCAGCAGCCACCTACCCATGGGGCATCCAGTTGGTGAGACCTTAGTGGGAAATTGGTGTGGGGTAAAGTACTTCCTAGATGGGTGGGAGCTTCCATGGAATTGTGGAAGGATGGAGACACTGGGAGCTGTGGAATAGCTGTCCATGAGATAGAAGACTGCTTAGAGGTCCTGAGTGGCTGTGTAGCAGCTGGGATTGTGGGATGTTTGTTTCTTGAGATAGTGGAAAGGGTTATCAAGGAGAGAGATACACTTCAGAGTCACCTGGAGGAGCTGGGTCATGACATATGAGATGCCCTTATTAACATGAGACAGTTATTGAGAAGATGGATTGCACTCCTGGAAGATAGCTTAGCAGTGAGGGAGTGGGCATCAGGAGAATCCTCATTACAGCAGGTTATTGGGGAGGGAAAGGAAGGGGCACTGCCTTCAGCCCCGGAGATGGTAGAGGAGAGGTTAAGTGAGGATGAGGAGGTGGGGCCGAGGACAGAACTGCTGCAGAGGCCATCGACTGAAGCACCAGCCCCTCCTGTATTAAAGGCCCACCTGGTTAAAATTAAGAAAATAAAAATGCAACAACCGCAGGCTCCTCAGGGGGAGGAGAAGCACTGTTTTTACTCTGCCCCTATACCCAGGATGAGCTGGTGGACATGAGCATCTGGTTTCAACAGAAGCCATTGGAACCTCTGCCTACATGGCTTTTGCATCTCTGGGATATGGGGGTGGAAAACACTGCTGTGTCGGGTTCTGAAATGGGTAGGCTGTCTTCCCTAACAACTCACCCTTCTCTTCGGCAGAGGTTGCAAAGTGACTGTCATACCTCAGGGAATCAGGTGCTTCTGGATTGGCTGACAGCAGCCATCAGGGCAGTTGGGCCTAATCAGGGTGATTTACCATACTTACCCACTAGCTGGAAAATATATGCAGAGCTCCAGCAGTATTATGGGAATAGGGCATGAATAACATCATCTTTAATATGGACCCCCAGGGCCCAATGAGGAGTTGTTCACCATAGGAATGAGAAAGCTGGTGCTACATACAGCTCCCCCATCTCCCTTTGGGTCCCTAGTGACTATTCTTGCCCCTCACATAGGGCAACCCACAAGTGAGGCTGCTCATACTTTAGCAGATATGGGGAGGTTGAAACAATAAGAGCATGGAAGGAAGTACAGGCTATGACTGAAAGGAGAGGTGTAAAGGGCCCCTTGAAGGTCTCAAGGACACAGACATGGGTTGATTTGATAAAGGTGGGGTAGTGAAAGAAAAGATTGATGGGCAGCCCAATAGGATCTTGTTAGAACTGTAGCACCAATTAAAGCCAGAGCAGCAGTTCCAGCTGCTGGGGTCCAGGACACAGAAGACAGAGGCAAAGCCCCATGCCCAGCCTGTGTCCCTTCAAAACTTCCTGGGGGACAGTACTCAGGCTCCACCTGGGCCCTCACCCCCACAGGAGGATGGTTGGGCATGACTGGGTTGGGAGGTCAAGGCCCCCACATTGGGGGATGTGGTGGGGACCTAGGACACACGTAGAATTAGAAATTCATTGGTTCTCTGTGAATGTTCTCTGATTTATGGCAAGCATGAGTATTTTCCTGGGACCTCTGCTGTGGTAGATGGCTATTGGGGGTAAGGCAATTAGAATGAAGAAAGCCCAAATCCCACTGTACAGAGGGCACTTACCCCCAAAGGAGTATAGTGTATACATTTCTCCTATCCCTGTATATATTTTGGGGGTCAGTATCCTGTAGGGCCTGTGGTTACAGATCACTGGAGGTGAGTTTAGACTGAAGGTATGTGTGGTAAAGGTGGTTCTGAGGGGCATGGTCAATACCTGCTTGTAGCTCTGCCTATACCTCAGCAGGTGACAGATACTAAGCAGTATAAATTGCTTGGGGGACACAAGGAAACTGGGGAAAGTCTACATGAGTTAGAGAAGGTGGGCATCATAAAGCCCACTCATAGTCCTTTTAATTCCCCAGTGTGGCCAGTGAAAAAGCTGCATGGCTCCTGGCATATGACTACAGCCTACAGGGAATTGAATAAAGTTACACCCCCTTTGCATACTGCTGTCCCCTCTATAGAAGCCATTATGGACACCCTCAGTCATGAACTAGGGACGTATCATTATGCTGTGGACCTTGCTAATGTTCTTCTCTATTGACATAGCAATGGAAAGTTAGGAACAATTTGCCTTCACATAGGAAGGCCAGCAGTGGACATTCACTGTCCTTCCACAGGGATAGCTCCACAGTCCTACCATTTGTCATGGACTTGTAGCCCAGGACTTGGCCATAAGGAAAAAACCATGAACAGTGCAGCTGTATCACTACATTGATGATATCTGTTCATGTCTGATTCTCTTGCAGATTTAGAAGAGTCAGTACCTAGACTGCTCCAACATCTATAGGAGAAAGGATTGGCTTTGAACAGCATCAAGGTTCAGGGACCTGGTTTGTCTGTAAAGTCCTTGGGGGTTGTCTGGTTGAGTAAAACTAAAGTTAGTTATCCCAGAAGCAGTTATAGACAAAGTCCAGGTTTTCCCTACCCCTACCACTGTGGCAGTATTACAAGAATTTTTGGGTTTCTTGGGCTACCGGAGAGTTTTATCCTGCAATTGGCACAAATTCTGAAACCTTTATACTTGTTGGTATGAAAGGGCATCAGGTGGGACTGGAATGAAACATGTGCAGCTGCTTTTACTGCTTCTAAGTGAGCAGTCAAGGCCATACAGGCCTTGAGTGTAATGGACTCATCAAGACCCTGTGAGTTAGATGTTCATGTAACTGAAATTGGTTATGGATGGGGCCTTCAGCAGTGGCTTGAATGTATGTGCCAAGCTATTGGATTCTGGTCACAACTATGGAAAGGAGCAGAGGTCCAGTACACCTTGATAGAGAAGCCAATGGCTGCTGTGTACCACACCTTGCTGACTATGGAGCCCATTACTGGAACAGCCCAAACCAAGGTAATAACTACCTATCCCATCATGGGGTGGGTATAAGACTGGACCCAAATGCCATGGAGTGGCGTGGCACAGATGGCCAAGTGGGGTGCATACTTACAGCATCTTAGCACCCTCTGTACTATCCCCTTATGTGGAGAACTCCAGTGCTTATTGTGGCCAGTGACATATACCAGTGGAAAGCAGGAAAAACTTGCTTTTGAGCCATTGGTAGCTGAGAGTCCTTATCAGGAAGGAAAAGGCTCTATACCTGAAGATGCTTGGTATACAGATGGCTCCAGTCATGGGCATCCCCCAAAATGGGGGGCTTTCGCTTTCCATCCTATGACTGAGACAATAAGATTGGAGGACAGAGAGGGAAGAGCAGTCAATGGGCTGAGTTGTGGGCAATATGGCTTGTGATCACCCAGGAGCCCTACTCTATAGTTATCTGCACTGACTGCTGGACTGCGTATTGAGGCTTGACCCTGTGGCTACCACCATGGTACCATGCCAACTTGATGATCGGTCACTGGCCCCTTAGGGGCAAGAACTGTGGCAAGACCTATGGGCCTCTGGTCAAACTAAGACTGTTACCGTATATCATGTGACTGGCCATTTGCCTTTGGCATCCCCAGGTAATGATGAAGCAGATGCACTGGCCCAGGTGCACTGGCTAGAAGGAAAGCCTGCCTCTGATGTAGCCCAATGGCTACATCAGCGTTTGTTGTACATGGGGCAAAAGACAATGTGGGCTGTAGCCCATTGGTGGGGCTAGCCTTTGACCTTTGAAGAAGTCAGCAGAGCCCGGGAGGAGTGCCTCGTGTGCTCTAAGAGGGACTTACACTGAGTTCTGCAGCAACATGGGACAATAGTAAGGGGGCCCATATCCCCTGGCCACAGCTGCTGCATGATGATTGCTCTGAACTCCCTACCCATTCAGCTAACCATCTGTGAAATGGGCAAGCTATGGACTAAATCTGCACAGTACTTTGAATTTAGCTGAATTCTCCAGCTTGAGGATTATCATGATTTTATTGCTGTTTTTATCCTATGTTATTAGTTTGGTTACAGTGCTCCAGTTTTCTCACACAGGAACCACTGTGGAAGATGGGGAATGATTGTGAGGCGAGATATCTGGACGGGTGTACTGGGGATAAAACTTCAATATTTCCAGAATCTCTCACCTGGTCTTAGTGCATCTCTATATCAGTAGGTGGAGGTCAAGAGTTGCAGCTGGGTCATGAGAGACACAGGCCAGCAGAAGTGGATGACTGATGGTAAGCAATAAATGTGTTTCTCCTACTTTATTTCTCCTTTTGCCTGATTTCAGTTTCAAAGGTATTTTGCTCTGGACGGGGAACTTATTTTCCCTCCAGATTTACACCACTCCCAGTCCTCCCCCATGCTAACTACCAGTCACTTCTCAACCTCTATGAGTCTATTTCTATTTTGTTCACATCTTCTGTTTTTTTTTTGTTTTGTTTTAGATTCCACATGTAAGTGAAATAATGTGAAGACCATGATTTTAAACTTGCGAGTGTGTATAAATAGATATGAATTCCTACAAAACTCTCCATATTGTTAGTATTTTCTAAATAGTAACAAATGTTACTCAACCATACTGGGCTCATTTGTCCATGAGACCAGAAAACAAATCACCAAAACACCAGTTTTTTGTGGAGAGTTTTATTGTAAGTCAAACAAATGAGGAGACAGGAGGCTGGTTCAAATCTCTCTCTCCAAGATCAGATGGAGTACAAAATTTGCATAGAAACTTATGCATATTTAGCAGGTGCTTATGTGTGTTTAGCAAGAAATGATGAAATTAACAGAGTTGGAGCAGGACTTTTCTCCTGGGCAACTTGTAACATGTTATTACATACACTGTATGTTCAAAAATGGCATGTAAACCCTGCCCGTAGGTGGAGCCTTTAGTAGAGTGATGAAGAAAAGGTAACCAGGTCAACTGGAAGTGTTTCAGCTCAGGCTATGGACGAAGGTCTGTGAACTCAACCAGCTTAGATAGGTCTGCTCTCAGTGAAGCTGGCTCTAAGAGTCCTGAAAAATATCTTAGTCAAACAACTCATGACTTTTGTGTCAGAGAGGTATCTTAGGACAAAAATGCAGCACTTTTCATCCTGCTCTTTGGAGTTCTGTTGAAGGTAGTCTTATTTAATTAAATGCTGTATATTAAAAAATGAATTTAATCACAACCTCTGTTGTTCAGATTAATCTGTGTAGCCGATGCTGTGGCATATTCTTGACCACAGATAAGAGAATGTAGAAGTGAGGAGACATTAGAGCATTTATGTATGGGATTTCTTGTTTTGGCACATCTTGCAAGAGGTACTGCTTTTTTATTCCAGACACTTTTCCTAAAGGTATTTTTGCAGTGAATGGTCTTCATGGACAAGCATAGTGTCTCTTGCCAGAGCAAAGCACATTTTTTTAAATCGTGCACTGTAATGCCTTCCTTGGTGCCCAAATCAGGTAGGATAGCTTGCAGTCCATTTAAAAAAATCAGGATTTCTTAAACTCAAGATTTCTTTCCTGATATGCAACCCATTGTGTATCCAGGTGTCACCTGACCCTTCTTTGGTCACCTTGTGGAAATTTCATGAGAAAATGCTGATATTCTGACTATAGCAACTGCTATTAGTAACGTACCATCTTTTGTTGCTGGTCTAGCAGTCTCATGATTTCTGACAGCTTCAATACAGCTATAGCCAACTAACTTCTTAGTTTAGAAGTGGGATTAAATCTTAGACCCTTTACAGTTCTTGAGATTAATTATCATATAGTATATTTTTGTCCAACTACAAAATTACCTTAACAATAGTGCAATCTATTTTCTCTTTTAACATTGGATATTCTATTCTTCCTGTTCCCTATTATTCCCTGACCAATCCACATCCATGAGATTTGAGGACCAAGGATATCATGAGCAGTTCCACCATATACAGACAGAAGAAAGAAACACTACTATGTAGAACACAACCTGATTTTCCTTTGCCTGACCTTATTTCTTCCACTGATTCCTTTGTGTTGTACTCCTCCTTTCTATTCTGTAAAATTGGTGATCTTTCCAATTTAAAAAGAAAGTTAATAAGTATTACAAGTAAATGTGAAATAAAAATAACTTACTGATTATAAATATAACACAATTTTTAAGAATTAAGGAAAAAAAAATTTGCTTCATAGAAGAAAATTCCAAAATTTTACCATCCTCTTATAACACTTGATTCTCAGCTCCTGCACCATCTTTGTGAGAAAATCAGTTCTTTAGGAACATTGTTTACAAATGTGTTATTCTTTTTTATTGGCTGACATTCATTATGGCAATAGACTAAATTATTTGTAAGGTTCCACCATTTACTCAGTTTATGGAGGTGAAAGTTTATACCTTAAAGCCTTTCTAGATTATTCATTTCACATATCAAGAATCAAAATCTGAACTTAAAGTTAATATTGACAGTACTGAATTTTGTCAGGTAAAAGAAATATTAACACAAATTAAAAGAAAATGTCCTATTCCTTTTTATTTAGATGTGTGTGTCCATGATTTTACAGCTCAATTATATTAATAGTAACTAGGTACAAATGGATATTTTTGTTATATTCACATATCATACATAATGTTTATATGATTTTGTTCACTGTCCTCAGTTAAATTTAGATAACAACAAGGTATCTGGGACAAGCAGGACTATCTTTAATTGATACAGGAATTCTCTTCACAAAGCTCATATTTTTGACCAACAGCTTGCTGTTTAAGCTAATCATATTGATTTATCCACACCTATTTATCTTAAAGGATGTGCCTTTAAATAAACATTTATGGCAAATATGCCATACAGTTTTAAATATCTTGAGGAAAAAAAGAAAATGTGCATTAACATTAGACATAATATTATATCTTGGTTTAATTATTCTTTGTAAGGTAGCACCATGCTTGCTATCTTATAATAGAGGGGAGACTCATGACCTTTCAAGATTTTCAAGATCATCTAAGAAACAGCAATTTTAAAAGAATTTTGATCTGTGACACTGCACAGTGCAACAAAATGTAACATTTAGAAATTACATCCTATGATAAGTCTCCAAAGAAGTTATCACATTGATTGACATTTCTGCAGTGCACAAATGAATTTATTACAGAACTTTGCCCTATAAAACTGAATTAGATTAATGGAAAGAAAAGAATCCTGATTTTGTATAGACATATTTTGTGAATCTATTTCTATTCTTTTTCATAGGAGTCCTTTTTAAAATGACATGTTAGAGATTAAAGCAATCAGACTTTGTATACCTAGACATGTGCATAAGAGGTTTTTTTTAATCCATTTGAAGTGAAATTTAATTTTTAATCATATTACAGTTAAGCATGTTACTATGATATATAATTTAAGATTATAGGTAAAAGGACCACTTTTATTTGTGTTACAGTATATAAAAAATGAAGACTTCCTTCCTAGTTTTATATTTTTGTCAATAGGATATGTTTAAACACAAGCTGCAAAAGGATATTATTCAACACAGATGTATTTATCTTATAGGAAGAACATTTTTGATGCATAAGGAACTGTCAGTGAGACCTGATTTTACAGAAGAATGAGGTTCTGTTATGCAGCCTGCCTGCAGATCACAGGTAGTCGGCCAGGACTAGTAATAGGCTGGTGATCAAGGGAAATCATTTTTGCCATTAATCTTTGGTCTCATTTATAAAGAAATAGTTATCTCTGTATCTAGTGGATTTTAAAATAACAGGAGGAAACAGAACAAGAAAACTTGGAAACAACTTTCTCGGTCTAACATGCATTTCTCACTAGTCTTTATTTTTTAAAGTTTTTCTAGGCTTTATTTTGAAAGTTTGGAATACTGTGGTTAAGGTACACATAATCAAAAATAACTGAACAATGGAAAATATTTCAAATACAAGAGCTAAATCAATCACTCAAAATACATATGTCAAAGTTTATAAATAATTCCATCATTGAATATACTCAATCATTATTAAAAAAAAGGTTTAAGGAAAATATTTCAACAGCTATATTTGAGATAAAAGCAGTAAGCCTAGCTTAGATCATTCTTCTAATATTTAGCTTGACTTGGAGTCTTCTATTTGAAAATACAATATAAAAGTATTTGCAGCCAGAAGTTTGCATTTTAAATCTCTGGACCCTAAAACTTGCGATTAATTCCTTATATTCAAGCAGGAATTATTGTACAATGCTCACTAATACCAACATTATTTTTAAGTAATATATTTTTCCTGATGTATCAGGCACAATTTAAACTTAAAAAGAAATGTTATTTTAAAAATATATGTGACTTCTAGTTTCCTGTTCTGCATGTAAAGACCTTGGATGTCGCCATCCATTTGAACAGTAAAAAGCTTAATAGACTGAAAAATCAACTCTTCTTAGATCTTTTAGAGAGGGAAAGACACAGGACAAACCTCTGTCCCCAAGATTGGAGAGAGACAAGGGAATACAGGGAGTCTCAGCTAACTTGAACAGAGACTCCTGAGCAGAAACCAAAGGCGATCAGAGTTGAGGAAAAGGAAAAACAAAACAGGGTTCGTAGAACTGAACTGATGAGTGGCTGGAGGCTCAGTGCAGACAGCTCTCCGAGTTAAAAACAACAGGGGACCCCATCACAGGAGGCCCCACAATCGACTAGGTTCACTGTAAATAGCAGAGGCAAATCATTTTGTGCTTCCAGTAGGGGAAGGGGAAAAGGAACCCTTTTGAAATACTTTAGAGCACTCTGTTCTTAAAGCCTGCCCTCATGAAAAGCTAATAAATCAGGGCTTAATTAGCTGGGGTTTCAGCAGAACTTCTTTGACCTGAGAGAAAAAAAAATGACCGACTCCAATTTGCTCTGGCCTCCATGTGGGAGAAGGAAATGCCCAACTCCAGCACACTCTGGCTTATCTGGTCCTGCCTAAGATGGGGATAGGAGGGTTACTCAGAAATCCTTGTGAAGCTCACAGTCCAGAGTCATAGGTGTACTAAAAAACTAAGGCCTAATCACAGGACTGTAGAACACTTCCTCTGTGCCAGCACCTCACCACCACATTACTAAAAACCTACTTACAGCAGTTCTTTTTACCCATTGTATCATGTCCCGCTACCATGAAAAAATTACAAGGCATACCCAAAAAGGCAAAGGACACAGTTTGAAGAGAAAAAGTATCAGAATCAGATATGGCAGAGATATTGGAATTATCAGACCAGGGATTTAAAACAACTATGATTAATATGCTAAGGGCTATATGGATAAAGTAGAAAGAGAGAACAGACAGGCAATGTAAGCAGAGAGATGGAAATCCCCAGAAAGGCCAAAAAGGAATGGTAGAGATAAAAAACACTGTCATAGAAATGGGCTCATTGGCAGCCTGGAGACAGCTGAGGAGAGAATCTCTAAGCTTGAGGATATCTCAATGGAAACCTCCAAAACTGAAAAGGAAAGAATATAGTCTAGAATTGCTATCATATGAGGGGTATTAGAAAGCAGAAAACAAGATTAACATGGAATTGGATGGGAAACTGTTTTGCTGTTAATGTTCCCTTGGACCTGTGACTTTAAAAAGGAAATATAGATTCTAAGAAGAGAACAATTTCCAGAAGTACTGGAGAAAACAGCTTCACTGTGCCCAGAATAAAAGTAATTTTTTAATAATATTCTAGGTTTTAGTAGCTCCACTTAACACTTAACCTTTTATAATCTCTAATTTTGCTAATCTATTTAATTTTTGATTCTATGAGTGATATGTCTTCTCATCTTTTTGACCCTTTGAGAGCCGAGATTAACTCTGTCTTGAACCCTGTTGTACCCCATGCCTTACCTTTGATGGGTCAACCTAGCAGACACTCTCCTCTATATATCCAATTTATAAGGATACTTCTCAGTCTTTATTACAAAATTTCCATGCATCTCACATATGTGCAGACTTTATATGCATAGTCTGATTAGAAAATGTTTATTATAGTAATTTAACAAAGGAAGCTTTTAAAAGTTTATCATAATGAAAATAGTTTAAAAGTGTTTATAAAGACAAAATATTATTGATAGCTTAGTGTTTCAAAAATTCTCAGAGTTCTTTGCTATTTTTATATGAATTAGCAATCGAGATTTGGACTCAAAATATGAAAAATAAAGATGAGGATTGTGTGGTGAGTGTTTTAAAAAGTTATGATATTACAAATGTCCACTGATAGTCTAAATATTTTAGGTATATTGTGAAGTTAGTGTAACCATGAAGATTCTTGATGAAAATTACTTAATGGAAGTACATAGCATACACTAAATTTTGTGGTTGCCTTGACAAAGTTCCTTGATCATTCAGGCAGTCTTTTGCAAGTCCTCTTCTGGCTCTTAGAGGCCTAATAAAATGATTCCAGGCATACTTCATTTAATTTTGCTTCAAGGATACTGCATTTTTTATGAATTGAAAGTTTGCAACAAACCTGCATTGAGCAAGTATTCAGTGCCATTTTTCCAACAGCATTTGCTCACCTTATCTATGTCATATTTTGGTAGTTCTTGGCAGTATTTCAAACTTTTTCATTAATATTATATTTGCTATGTTGCTCTGTGATCAGTGGTTATAACTCTCTTAAAGCTCAGATGATTGTTAGTATTTTTAGCAACAAAGTTCTTTTTAATTAAGGTTAGTATATTTTTTTCAGACATAATGCTATTGCACATTTAATAGACTATAGTACAGTGCAAGAATAACTTTTATATTCAGTAGAAAACTAAAAAATTCATTAGACTCACTTTATCATGATATATACTTTATTGAGGTACTCTGCAACTGAACCTGGTATCTCCCAGGTATGCCTGTACTTGTATCTATGTAATTAATGAGTACCACAAATAATTTCTTATTGTGTATCTATCTAACTCATAATGCCAAAAAGTTGTATATTCAAAGGCTCTTTAAACACACAGTTATATTACAGATTATGATATAATAGCTGGAATAGTTTAATGTGGTTTCTGATGTTTGGTTGCTAATAGCTTTCAAGCCCACCGAGCAACTCAGGAACAGTCAGATGGGAGAGGCGCATGTGGCAAGGTATGGGGAAAGGACTTGGGGCTTCCATTCCTCTCCACACCTGCCACTCTTCGCCATATCTCCTAGTGTTTACCAACCTCAAAGCTCTCCAAACCCCAAACTTTTGGGTTTCCATGAAGCTTCATTATAGAGACATGATTGATTAAACCATTGGCTATTGGTGATTGAACTCAATCTCCAGCCCTTCTCCCCTTGAAGTTTGGTGGTAGGGGTGAGGATGGTACTCTAATCACAGGCTTGGCTCTACTGGCAACCAGCCCTCACCCTTAGGTGAGTTCCAGAAGTCACCTCATTACACAACAAAAGACACCTTTGTTTCTCTCAATGCTTAGGAAATTCCAAGTGTTTTAGGAGCTCTATGCCAGGAAAGGGTACACAGACCAAATATATATTTCTTACTATAAATCCAAATAATCACAGATGTTCTGTTCCTGTTTACTCATTTTATCCTCTCATTTTTTAGATTGAAATTTTATGGTCAAAGTAGAGTGATGTTAACATTTTGTAACAGCAAGAATTATTGCCATGTATTAGGATTATTCTAAGTAGTTTTTTTAAATAAATAATTCAATATTTAAAACAACTCTATGAAGATGGACATATTATTAACCCTATTTTATAGATGAAGAAAAAGAAGGACAGAGAAGCTCAAGGTCTCAGAGATAATAAATTGCAGAGCTACAATTAGAATCAGACAGTGTGATTCCCAAACCTGCTTGCCCATCTGGCATATTTTACACTCTTAGCCTAGATCCCCTGACTCCTAGTTACTTTCCTCTTCTTCTTCCACATAGACATTTTTAGGACCAAAACATTTTATTTCTGTACAACTTAGATGCATTGTTGATTGTATCCTTGATTCATCATGTAGCCATTCTCTAGAATGGCCTATATAACTAAACTGGTATTAAGATATTGGAATAAATGACAGCAACTATTTGTGATCTTTTTATTCATTTGTATTTATAACTAAGTCAGAACAAAAACACAGAGTTCTGATCAGATTCACATTTATCAGTATGCAAACATCCAGCACAGTTGTCATAAAAAACTGGAAAGTTAAAATATTCAAATTAATTTAAGGCTGTGAACATTAGCCGTAGCTGTTAGCCAGGCTGCCTATGAAATATTCATTAAATTTTGTATGCATTGTAAGAGTTCTAAATATCGTATTTCATTATCACAGACTTAATCTAGATGATAAATGCAAAAGCCATATGAAAAGCCTATAAACTATAAAAAGTGAAATTAGGATTTGATGCAAAGAGTTGAATTTTTGTATTTGTTTTTGCTTTTGTTCTTTAATTTTGACTATTGTTGTGTCGACCCATAATTTCGGCAGTGGCTCAAATCATAAGGTAAATTAATTTCCAGGTTCTAAAAAAAATTTCTAAGCTACAGTTTGCTTTCTGAGAACAGCCAAAGCATCTCTACATGCAATGCAAAATAATTAAGAGAATTCCTATTACTCTTGAAACTAGGATATGGAAGCATAAAAAATCAATTGAGTAATAAATATCACAATATGGAAACAACATTATTTGGATAACCTGTTGGCTTGAATCCCAGAACCCATTAAACTGATGGGTTTTCACAATTATAGAAAACAATGCACAGGTTTGATTTCAATAATCTTGTATTGAATTCTGTACATGAAGCACTGTTTTTATTTCTGAAATACCAGTAATCATTTTGCTATAATCTGAAATTCTGTAGGAAATGCTAAGAATGCCAAAGTAGCACAATATATATACTTCAAAACTTCTCTGATATATTTGAGTCCCATCTGCAATATATCATTAAAATATTTTAGCATGGGTTCCCATTCTTTGTCAACCTATACTCATAATCATTTGCATGAGTGTGTTGTCCCACATTCACAGGGAAAAAAAATAAGGCAGAATAAGTGGTATGTTATAAGTCCTGTGTGTATATTTTTTTCTACTTCCATCAAAAAAATGTAGGATGAAGTGGCTAGCTCATTTACTTTCCAGGTACCATCTCATTTGGAAGAGTTCCCTGGGATATCTTTTGGATATTACTATTACAAGAGATTAAGACTGGAAAGGCAAATGTAAGACCTAAAATGCAACTGTGATGCTACTATTGATCAATATGTAGAGCATATTAACAGGACAGGAGGTAGTTACACTGAATGACTTCTCCATTTAGGAGCTTTATGGAAAGAAGCATTGCAGGTTTAGCTTCATTCCACTACTGCAGAGTTTGTAAATTCATACTCCTGCACACCTTGGGGAAGTGATCCAGTGTCACTTCTGCAATTGTGCACTACCCTGAACAGAATTCTGTTATTTGGCAACAGGAAATATTTATTCTCTTCAAAATGGTCATATCCACTTTTTATCCTCTTTGCTCTGTGGTGTTCATTCAGTCTCAGTCAGCTGTGTAGTGTCCCCAATGCCAGGACCTTCTGTTAATGTGTATCCATCATATTTCAGTTGCATATCATATTCTTTTCCAGGATACATTTATTGACCAGTACTCAATCCCACCCATTTTGATTAATGGGTTAAATGCCACTCGTAACTCCAGGGAGAGGAAATCACAGGGCAAAATACCTAGCTGAAACCAAAATCAGTCAAAGAGAAAAATAAAGTTTAAAACTCATTTATTGCTTACAAACTGTAGTCCGGGGGCTGTTTCTTTCTCCTGCTCTAGCAGAAGCAAGTGAGATCTCTCCCCATCCTCTCAGCTTCAGATAAACCCTCCATTGCTCAGGTAATTACCCATTGATACAGAGATCAGCTGCTTCTCTCCACACCTTAGGAATGCCTGTTCATATGTACATGCACTAAAGCCAGGCGAGAGATTCTGGAATATTAGTTTTACCCACACCACTACTCAGTGTTTTATAGCCATCAACAGTTGTCATAATATAAGATTTCCTCAAATTTTATTAAACTTTTTTTTTTGTTTCTATAACCCTAAAAATTTAAGTTGGTGGAATCTTAGTTTTAGGCATCTTTATGTCCTTAGTTTCTAACATATTGCCTGGATAAGTTCTCAACAAATATGAATGTGTATTGGTTATTTATAAAATTCTTCTGATTTTTCCCTTGAAAAGGCTTATTTCTCTCATTATTCATATATAGGAAAGTGTCTCACATGTAGAATTTCTGTTAAGTAGTTTCTAAAATAGTTAGACTTAGTTCCATATATATAACAAGATAGTGTAAGATACTGTTATCCTTATACTCTCTTAGATATGAAATTGACACATACTGGCAAAGTTTATCTATATTTTTAACTATACATTTTATTTTCATTTTCCTGTGACTGCTACAAGTTTGTAAGTACGATGATAGTTTTAAAGCAATACACAAAAGTTTTGAAAATGAGGAAAACTTTAACAAGTTCATACAAATAAATTGAAAATACCAATTTTAGCAATGCTGAGTTCCTCAGGGATCTGTGAATGGACTCAACCATTCACTAAAAAAGAGCAGCTTGTGGATGATCAAAAGATGCTAGAGTCATTCTGAAACTTAAGCATGAGTCAACTCAACAAGCAAACCCCCCTCAAAACTCAGGACCTACCAGAAGAGCTTTTAATTTATTACATCACAAGTTTCAGGCTATAGGGATTACTCAACATGTTACCAAGGTATATTTGTGTAAAGCTTTGCGAGAGTTAAAAGGATAAAATACAGCAGAAGAAAGGAAACACAGGCAAACATCCAAGATGTTTGAGACATTCAGTCACAGTTCCTGGGGTTGGTTCTTTGTCACATTGGATGTAATTTGTCTATAGATCATAAATTACAAATATCTACGTACATCTCTTTTGTTCATTGAAATATCATTGGTATATAATCTTATATCGTTTTCAAGTATACAACACAGTGGTTCAACAGTTACACACATTTTTAAATCCTCATCCCCACTACTACAGTTATTATCTGTCAACATAGGAGGATGTTAGAGAATCATTGGCTATATTCTCCATGCTATACTACCATCCCCATGACCAACTTATATAACAATTGAGAATTTTTGTGCCCCTTTATCCCCATCACCCTTCCCACCCACCCAT
Source organism: Smutsia gigantea (assembly GCA_032199065.1). Lineage (NCBI taxonomy): Eukaryota > Metazoa > Chordata > Mammalia > Pholidota > Manidae > Smutsia > Smutsia gigantea. The sequence goes on along the minus strand of JAVSCE010003509.1, from coordinate 51,939 downwards.
CCCACTCTTCCCCCATGGTAACCACCAGTCACTTCTCAGTGTCTATGAGTATACTGCTATTTTTTTCATTTTGTTTATTCCCTTTTAGATTCAACAATAAATGAAATCATGTGGCATTCATCTTTCTCCCCTCTAGGTACATCCATGTATTGCAAGTGACAGGATTTACTTTCTTGTGGCTGAATAACATTCCATTGTGTATATGGAATTCCATAGCATATCTCCTTTAGCCATTCATCTATTTATGGATACTTTGGTTGCTTCCATTGTCTTGACTATTGTAAATAATGTGGCAATAAACATGGTGGTGCACATAGCTCTTCAAATCAGGGAGTTTGTTTTCTTTGGGTAAATTTCTAGAAGTAGAATTACTGGGTTGTATGGTATTTCTATTTTTAGCTTTTTGAGGAACCACCATACTGCTTTCCATAGTGGTTGTACCAATTTGTATTCCCACCAACAGTGTAGGAGGGTTCCCTTTTCACCAAATCCTCACCAACACTAGTTATTTCTTGTCTTTTGAATAGTGACCATTCTAACTGGTATGAGGAGATATCTCATCGTGCTTTTGATCTGCATTTACCTGATAATTAGCAATGTGGAGCAGCTTATGTACAATATCTTGATTTCCGGGAAGACCAAGTCTCACTCAAGGAGGTGCCTTTTATAACCCTCCAGCTGCATGACCATATTCAATTGCATAAATTGAAAGATCAAACCAGAAACCAGGTATACACCATCATTCCGGGTATTTTCTATTCAAGATGGATTGGCAGAGTTGCATTTTTCCTGGAAGATGTAAGATGTAAGGGAGAATTGTTTCCTTGACTTTTCAATCTCTTAGAGTTTATCTGCATTCCTTGACTTGTGTTCCTATAACCCTCCAATCTTTGCTTCCATCAGCACATGTTTTTCTCTGACTCTGACCCTCCCACCCCCATTTTAAACAGACCTTGTCATTACATTGGAGATATCCAGATTATACAGGATGATCTCTCCATCTAAAGGTCCTAAAACAGGCAAAACTATGATAATTAAAATCAAATTAGTGGGTCTTTTTTTGGGAGTTAGGAGTTGAGAGATAGTTTTTAAAGAACAAAAAGGGTCTTTTAAAAGTGAGAATGGTCTATATCTTGAATGAATTGGTGATTACATTGATATACACATTTGTCAAACTCATTGAGCTGTACACAAAAGATCACATATTTTATTGTATGTAAATATATCAAAATAAAAATGATTAAACAAACTTCCTAGTGAGGTACGAATAGAATGTTATATTCATAGTTACATACATACATATGTGCTCTCATTAATTGAACAATACAAAATAATAGATAAAATTAATTATACATTCCAAGATGATAAATAGATGATAGAGATCATTCAAGACAATATTACATCAAAATAAAAGCAATTACTCTTCTGTATCCTTAAAAGGAGATTAGGTCACCAGTCCTCTAATTCAGCATTCCCCATTGTGTGAAATCGTTTTGTCACAGGATGGCAATAGTTCCCGTTACTGCAAGGATATTGATATGATCAATGAATGCATCTCCACACCATCCTTTCTTTAGTCTTGGTTCTGATCTTTGCATTGTGTGAAGTAGTATGTTTCCTTCTTCATGAGACATGCTTTAAATATGAGATGATTTATTAATTACATTTTTCAGTTTTCTACACTGAAAGATGTTTAATTCCAATATACCAAGCATAAACCTTCAAATGTCCATGCCTCTTAGTTTTTCTCCATCTTGTCAATATTCCTCTTTAAAAATTCATTTTTATTTTTCAGATTTATCTGTAGATCTGGTTTAATTAAAACCCTGCCTACCTTGTATTGTACTATTGATTTGTTTTGAACTAATATGAGACTTAACTTTTAAATTCTATTTGATTTTGGTGGACTTGTTTTCTGCATATGATTCCAATATTTTAATAAGCTAAATTGTAACAAATATAATTCAAATGTCTAAATTTGGACTAACAAAAATATCAAAACATGTTGAATCAGAGAACTCTCCTATCCAGAACATCTATATACAATGATAGACAACAATTTAATAGTTGCCTCTCAGAAACTCTGTAGTTCTATTTCTATTAAGAGGAAATAAAATGCACTATTGAGTCTCTTCAAAGTTTCACTGTTGTTTTCATAGAGTACATTTTAAACAAACTCTCATTTAAACTTTTCCATTAAAAAATTGTTATAGGTTTTTTACAACCTTAAAGCTGTGTTTAATAAATTCTTAAAAACTTTTAGTTCTATGCAATACTTGATGAAAGTCTTGCAAACAATTAAATATGCATCTCTGGAAAATCTATGGCAGTTTGTCTATGATAGATACCCACCAAACACATTTTATTGATGGCTTCAGTTTTAAAAAAATGGATGTAATAATTCTAGAAAATATAACGTCTGCTTGGTATATCAGTTGCATACCTAAAGTGCTTAATTACCTTGCATATGAACCCACCACCTTTCACAATTAATTAAATTATTCAAACTCATTCTTCCCAAATTAGACTCTGAGAAAGTTTGCAGATGGTTTATTCTGTATTTGGAAAGGGGTTTAGAAGAATTACTTGTTTCATTACAATGGTGACCTAACTTAGTATGGTATTAAAAAACCTGATACAATTAAAAATCAAACTTGATACAAAAAAAAAGCCAAAAATCTATAGCATTTCATGTACTGAATGTTTGTATACCCCCAAGATTCATATGTTGAAGCCCTACTTCTCAATGTGATGGTATTATTAGAAAATGCCTTTTGGGGTAATTAGGTTTAGATGATGTCATGATAGTGGAGTCCCATGTGATTTGATCAGTGCCCTTATAAGATCAAGAAACCCCAGAGCTTTCTCTCTGTTCTTTGTGAAGGATACAGCAAAAAAGCTAAACAACTGTAAGCCAGGAAGAGAGCCTTCACTAATAACTGAATCTGTCAGCACCTTGATCTTAGGAATTCCCAGCTTCCATAACAGTGAGAAATAAAAATCTCTTGTTTATACCACCCAATCTCTGGTATTTTGTTATAGTGGTCTGGTCTGACAAAGACAGCAGTTTGTACTGTGAAATGGGATGCTGATGAAACAAAACCCTAAAATTGTGGAAGTGGCTTTGGAACTGGGTAACGTCGACTTTGGAAGTGTTTAGAGTGCATGTTAGAAAATTCTCTGGGCGTGTTAGAGAATGCTCTGAATGTATGTTAAAGATGATCCTGAAGAGAGCTTAGAAAGAGTGATGGAGAGAAAGCCTCTGTCTTCTGACAGAATGCATAAATAATCATGACCAGGGTGTTGGTAGAGATATGAATAGTAAGAACATTCTGCTGAGCTCTCAGGTGGAAATGAGGAACATGTTAGTGTAGAACTGAACTCAGCTCTGAATACAAGAAAAAATAGGATGTTACTTCTGCTTCTGACTGGCCAGCTACAGATTAGAGGTTCCAAGGACTTCCACCTTAAGTTTGATTAATTTGCTAGAGTGACTTACAGAACTCAGGGAAATACTTATGTTTACCAGTTTAAAAAAGGATACTATAAAGGAAACAAGTCAACAGCCAGATGGCGATGCATAAAGCAAGGTCATAAAGGAGAATTTGTCTTTGTGAAGCTTAGGGCCTGTCTTAATGGCACATGTAAGTGTTCTGGTTCCCCAGGGTGAAAGCTCGCCTGACAGAGAAACAGGATATAAAGGGCCAAAAGGCTGTTCTCTTGGGTTTTTATGAAGGCTTCATTGCATGGTCATGACTAAGTCATTGGCCATTGGCCGATCTAATCTTGAGCCCTTCTCCTTTCTTGGAGGTTGGGGAGGTGAGGGCTGAAAGTTCCAACCCTCTAATTGGTCCTCCCAAGGGTGGGGTCTAAAGTCACCTCAGTCCGCAACAAGACACCCATTTCACCTTTCTACATCTGAAATGTTTTCAGGAACTACAGATAAAGACCCAGTATATCTAAGAAATATATTTTGGCTATCTGAATGATCAAATATTTATGTCTTATAAATCATTATGAACAATGCATATTTTCTACTTTTCCATTAAATCCTTTAGCATATTATTCATAGTTTTCTTTTGTGTTCTTTTTTCAGATTCCTGGTTTGATAATTCCAACCTTCCTTCCATATCTGATTTGGGTTCTGATACTTGTTTAATCTCTTCAAACTGTGTTTTTGGTTTTTGGTATGCCTTGTAATAATATTTTCATTGAAAGGTGGACAGTGTACTGGGTAAAACAGACAAAACAATTAGGAATCTGTAAAATATATTATTAGTGCCCAAAAGTTTAAAAATATTTACACTGTTAAACTTTATTTCACTCAATATGTTAATTTTGTTTAAAATTCTATTTTATAATGTTGATATATTTAATCCTACTTATTAAAATTATGTTTTTAAAAGTAATTCAAACTTTGAATTAAGATGTAATATATGCCTTTAGAAAGTCTGGTCAACTCTTGGGGTGTTACATGCTATGAAAAATTAATTTCAGTTTTCAGAAAAAGTGACTACAAATAGCTATCTCTATCATTTGAAACTCTTTATCTCTTTTAGTTAAATTAATTCTGGTTTTATTACTAACATCACAATAGAGCATTAACCGTTCTCAGTAAGAAAAGATCTAAGAGTGATAAAATGGGACACTTTTTTTAAAACTCAGTAATTATATAAGATTATTACTTGACAGTACGAATTGTAGTTAGCTTTTTATGTTCTAGTAAGATACAAATTCAATAAAGAACTAAAAGGAAATTATTTGATATTTAATATATTTGAAAATGTGGATATCAATGAAAACAATCAATTTTTTTGGTATTTTAGTGTAATTTTCTCATTAGGTCTTCTAATCAGTATCATGCAAGGAGCATGTTACCTGAAATAAAATAGATGATTTGATTTTATAAAAAGTCACAGAAAGCTTTGCTTATTAACTCATTAAGACAAAAGACATATGTAGTAAAGAGCTGTTAAGGCTAATTTAATGTTGCTAAGTATTGTTCAATATGACCGTATTTGTCATGCTAATCCCTGATATAAATATACAACACTGACAGAGAATTTATTGCTAAATATTTTAGCTATACTTTCAAATTAATCTGGTGACATACTATTATTAACTTCCTCTAAAACATGCTTTTAGGAAACTAAAAAAGAATATGATTTGGGACAAAGAACTGGTCTAACAAATACAGCTTACATAAGCAAATTTAAGATTACCTTCTGCAATGACAGCTTATGGAATTTCATTCACTTTCACTTCAGAGAAATCATTTATAAAGTGACAAGAATTATTTAAAAAATAAAAAACAACAAAGTAAAATTAGAAAAATAACAATTTCAACAAATTTGAAAACTCCCAAAGGCAGTCAACAACTTGAAAGTGATTCATGAAAAATAGCTATTTCATGAAGTAAGAGTGGCAAGTTTGAAGAATTTATTCTAATGGTGTGGGAGAGGAACTTAAAACTAACCAGGAAATTTTTAAAGTGAGAGATCTTTAGAAGAACTAAGATAATGAATTCTCTACACATTCTGGGATGGAAAAGCCAGAATGCCAATGAAATTAAAGCCAGGGAGATTGGAAAACTTGCTGTGATTTAATGTATTCTTTAGCCCACATACATCTGAAATGTCAGAAAGCCTAATTGGCTTGAAGATTCTGAGCACAACCTCTGAAAATCATTGTCTGATCCCTAAATTGCATAAGTGCAAGAGATATCCCTAGGGACACATATTAGAAATAGAGATATCAACTAACAACAGCCCACAAAAGGGATGTAAATTTGAAAATTCGAGTCCAGATATATCAACTGGATAGGCAAATAAGAATTTGATTACCTTCAAAGAGCAAAGAGGAAATCAATTAAAAGTCACTACAGAAAGAAAAGTCACTATAATTCATTATACAAAAAATCCAGTCTTCAACAAGTTATTGGATGTACAAAACAATAAGATAGTGTGACTCTTACTCTGAAAAAAAAAAGCTGTCATATCAACATAAACTAACTTTAGTTAGTCCCAGATGCTGGATTGAGCAAACACTTCATAGTTTCAATAACTATATTGGAAAAAATTAATGCAATAAATGATGAAAATTAATGTACAAGTTGGGAATCTAAACAAAAAAGCAATTTTATGGAAAATTTAAAGTTGGAAAATAAAATAATTGATATATTTATTAGATGGGTCTAATAAAGATTTAAGATGGCATAATAGAGAGTACTTTCTCCCCAGAGTTATAAGATCACCTGAAATGTAATAAAGACTCAAATAATTTGAGTCTTTTTATGAACATAAGCTTTATTTCTCTTGGTTATATATATATATATATAAGTAGAAATGCTTAGTAATTGTGTGTTTAAATAAATAAAGAAAACTGGACAAACTCTTTTCTAAAGGACTGTACCATTTTTCATCTAAATCAGCAGAGCTGAAAAGAACAATGAGGAAGCATAAAAAGAAAGTTACCTGACTCTTTAAGTTAGTTCCTGATGGTTTATGGGATTTGTTTAGCTGGGAAACTAGGTGTGGCTGGGGTATCAATGAGTTGGCACTGAAGGTTTGCATCATTCTGGAGATTCGTATACTTTGATGGTGGCCTGAATTAAATGCTGTATAAGCAAATTCAACAGATATGGTCCCACTCCATGTCAGTTAAATTAGGTGATGGAGTGCGTATTCACAAGAAAATTATCCAGAAGCCAAGACAGAGAAAATGAGGGGGTGAATACTGGGAGGGGAAAGGGCAATTTTCTATTTGTCTTTCACATTAATGAATGTCTTCTGAACCACAGGCATTGACAGTTTTATTCAAGACTATTTTCTAAGCATTATTGGTACACCAAACAGCTTGGGAAGATGGAGATAAACTTCCTCAGGGACAGAGGCAGATGTGTTTCATTACCAAGAAAATAAAGATTATGTCTCTGTCTGGGGCAAAGTTTCAGCAGGTTGACCAGCAGCACATTGATAAGATTAGAGATTTCCCAAACTCATGGATCCTCAGGTGTGACACAAAACCATTGTGTGTTTAGCATCAACCTAGGCCACTTCACATCACCCCACGACACTTGAGGGCCTGTAGAACAGATGCAAACATGAAACTTAGGCAGCCTACTGTGCTATCAGTAAAAATGCCTTGGTATCTGACCCAGGATCTTCTGCCAGCATCTATAAACCTGCGGCACACTCACTTACCATCCCCCAAGTAAAGTGAATTCTCAGACACTTCATAGTTCTTGAAATCTTGGTCTCATGGAGCTTACCTTCCAGTCTGGGGATACAGGCACTAATATGGTAATATGGATAGTAGTACTTCAGGAGCACTATAAAAAAGAATAATGCACATGAAGAAGAGAGAATGCTGGTGGTGGGTGCTACATTATATGAGATGATGAGAATGTGAGATTAGAATATTCCTCGTGGCCATTTCTTTATGTAAATCCTCATATCGCTTTAGTTGGAAGTATTTTGTGCTATTTGAATTTGTTTAAATTCAAACCATATGCATATATTAGGCTTTTAAAAAAAAAGTTTAAAATTAAACAGTGAGAAAAGTATAACAGACTAAAAAAGACTTAATGAAGGTATAGCTGAGATAATGCTGTTCTAGATGACCACATAGAGAAATCTAAGCAAATGAGTTGATTTTGTTGTTGTTAAAAATAAAACAATTTTCTTAGAATTTTTGCACATCCTGATTTTGTATCTCTAGATTTCAATTTATATTTAGTTGATAGATTTACAGCTTCAAAATTATGTTAAGATGTATATTTTCATTTTGAGCATATAAGATTGCTACTCCCACACAAGACACATTTTTCTCCACCTAATTATCATCAGGTGAAGCTGCACATTTTGAAATAAAAAGTTAGTGAGATTATTTTTCCTCTGTTTTGTGGGGGGAAAAAAAGTGAATAGTTGTACAATAACTCTGATTGAAGAGGCAGGGAAGCAACTGGTTCCAAGTGTAAATTACTTATAAGTGTAAGTTACTTAGAATCAGTAACTAATGAAGATAGATACCTAATTCTGAGTCATATTTAGATGGTTAGTAATCTCTTAAGAGATAGTCTGGTTCCAGAGTTGTCTGGACCTGGCTCCTTACTGGGGTCATTAACTGAGAGAAAATAGTAAATAGAATTCCACCGAACAGAGATAAAGCAAAATGCATGAACTATAGATGAAAGGAGAATAGCTTTAGTTTGTGGGACCCAAGAAATAAAACTATAAAATGGAAGTTTAACATTTCTAGAAAAGAGATTTTAAATTCCCTGGAAGAAAATTGAATTGGTATGTTCTGTGAAGAGCAAGTTTGTGTTATATCCTGAAGTTTATTCCAGTTTTTGTGTGATGACATTCTATATGATACAAGGATGCAATATTTTACAAATGCTCTATGAACTTTTTTTTTTGCTCTGTGTTTAAATTGCTCAGTTAAATTGAGCATTTGTTTTAAATTTCTGACATGGGAAAATCTTAACTATAATGTATGAATTTGGGGAAGCAGGGGAATTTTAGATTGTATAAAAAGGGTAAACATTTATTTGTGAACATGCAATGAGGCATACTGAAACAAATACTAACTCAAAATTCCAAAGCTTGAGTTAATAGAATGACAAATGTTCAATTACCTAAACTATGGTTCTGTTCTATCTTCCGTTTCCTCCTGCTGTTCACTCTGTATGCCACAGTTCCTGCAAGTCAGGCCTTCTCCACTCTACTCTCACCTTTCAAATTCAAAAAATAGCCTCTTGCTTTTGTGTTCTTAACTTTATGGAATTATGTTGGTACTAGCCCCAGAGAACTGCAATAATCATTTTGGTTTAATAAGTGCTATAATTTGATTTATTAAACTATCCTCATATAACCCAACTGATTCATCTCTTTCTTGCCAGAACAGATGTTGAGTAATGTACTATGATATGATACATCTGTGGAGAATCAAGTAATATAGTCATTTGAAAAAATAAATATATTTGAATTAAAGTGAGATATATATATACATTTTTTTTGAAATTATTCTCGGAGAATGTAAAAGAAACAGTAGAATGAAAAATAAGAAAATGTATATACTTTCAGTGAAAAATATTTTGGGATATTATTTGTATTATAAAGTACTAAGACAAATATGAAATTACAGAAGAACAACTTTTGTTTAGGAAGATAATCTTATCCTTTCTGTTTCCATGAACACCTATTTAATATGTTGGAAATATCTTCAAATATGGTATTTTCCTTCTACTTCAATGAGACCACTCTTTTGATAAACCTACATTTTCCAACCACTGCTCCATTCATCCTATAGATACCTCTTTCAGAACAAAACTATGGGTGCACAAATGTTTTACTCTTTTTCTAATTTGCCTTAAAAGTAAAAAATAGTTTGGCTATAGTCAATATAGCAAATTTATGGTTTAAACCCTACCTTCCTCTCTGCTTCAAAAATTGGCCCAAGACTTTTAGAGATATTCCATTAAAGTGATTAGCCATATGGCCAAAAAGCATATAAAAGGTGCTGAATGCCAGCAAAAAGATGTAAATTAAAACCACAGTGTGATACCACTAAAAAAAAATATCCAGAATAGCTAAAAAAGAAATATCCACAAAATATCAAGTGTTAGCTAGGATGTGAAGTACCTTTATTTATTTTCATTCTGATCTCCTCCTATTCCCTTCTCCAACTAAACCTAATGAGGGTAGAAATTTTTTTAAATCTTCACTGTAATGACAGTGTCAAGAGCACACTGGAACTATAGAGGATACTCAACCATCTCCAAAATGACCTAAAGCTCCATTTGTTCGCATCATAAGTTCATTTCTCCTGAAAATACATACACATACATGCATGCACACAGGTGTACCTGGCAAAATTTGTTGCTCTGGGTGTCATTTTATTTAATTATAAGTAAAGTATGAAAGTAACTATAAGGTGTATGGAAACTCCCTATGGTGCCCTAGAGCAGAGGGAGACAAGAAAGGACAACCTTGGAAAAGGTTCAGACATGCTGAGAAGGTGTGGTCCAACTTAGCCCATTGTAGGGAATCTCGCTTGTTTGGTCAGGCCAAAGATGGTCTGGAGCTGTTGGACCAGCATGGGCCCCCTGCATGGTGTAGATGGTGGAGAAAGTGTGGGTATATGAGAGTCCAGGGGAAGGCAGGAGGCCTTCAGGGTGTGGGGTTTTGACGGGGCTGCATAAGGAGTGGCAGCATTGGCCTTATCTGGGCAGACTCCACTGGATACCCTCATACCCACACAGCCAGACCCTCTCACCATCAAAATGGTAAAATGACCTTTTTCCTGCAGTGTCTCTCCTGGGGTCTCTCCTGAGAATGTTTAACATCCTGCTCACTTTAAAGTATCAATACCTTAGGGCATCTCTTTGCTTACCACAAAACATATATTGAAATGCACATGCAGAGCTGAGGGGCAATGAATTTGATAACTGATTTGGGAGGCCAGCCAGAATTCTCAATTCTTTATTAGCAACTGGTGGGCAGCATGAGACCATAGCAGTTTTACAAGTCTAGTCAGCTGGTTAGAACTAGTTTTGCCTTTTCTAGATCTAAAGGAAGAAGGGATGGAAAGAAAAAGAAAAGATATATATTCAAATCAAGTGAAGGGATCTGTACTAGTTTTCTAGGGATTCTACAACAAAAAAACAGACTGGGTGGCTTAGACAGGAGAAATTTATTTTTTCACAGTTCTGGAGGATAGATGTCTGAAATCAAATTATCTGTGGGTTTGATTCTCTCCGAGGTCTCTTTCCTTGGCTTGTAAATGACAGTGTTCTCTCTATGTCTTCACATAGTTTTTCCCTGTGCTCATATCTGTGTCCTAATCTCATCTTCTTGTAAAGACACCAGTTTTACTGGATTGGGGGTCCATGTATATTACCTCATTTTACCTAAATTAGAATTTTAAAGACCCAAACTACAAATACAATTACATTCTGAGATCCTGGGGTAAGAGATTCAACATTAGAATTTTGAGGGGACACAATTCAACCAATAATAAGATAATAACTATTTCTGAAATGATAGTTTTGTAACAATTTATTTAATATGGATACAATAATTCAGGCACCAATTCAACTTCATTTTGACATTGTCTTTTTAAGCATTGGAATTTCCATCCCTAGTTTCATCCCTATCCTTATGGTGGAAAATAGCTTAATAATGATAGTCATATTTTCACTAAGCTATTCCATGACATTTAACTCATTTTCTTTTAAAAATTATTTTTAGTTTATTTTCAAATTCACTTTCCTCAAAGGATGCAAAGATTTTTCCAAATAGAATTCAACCAGGAGTGAAGAAGGGCGAGAAGATAAATCAATATTATTGATCTCCATTACAAAAACACATGTCCATAATGTTCAGAGTGCTAAAAGAAATGAAAATACAATTAAAATTATCTTAAAGTAATATATTAAATAAAATTTTGGAAGTAAATATTGTTTTGATATGGACAAAATATGAGAGATAGCTTTGTAAGAATATAAATTATATAGAAATAATTTTTCCAATATAATGGTGAATAATTAATACTCATAAAGGGAAATATCTCTCTGCAGTTCTGGTTTCCATCATAATGAACACTTCATAAGAACACATCCTTCTTTCTTCATCCCATAAACCTTTGCTTGGAAGTGAAAAGAGTTAAATCTTTGTTAATATCTTTTGCTCCTATTGCAAGATTTAATATTTCACAGGCTCTGAATAAAGAGTATTTAGTCTCCTTGTACTTTTTATTCAGAACACTGGAAAACAGTTGTTCAAATAATTTTTTTTTTTTAATTTAGGGACTCAAACTTTCCCTCTGGTGGAATATTCCAAGATTTGCCAGGAGTAAAGAGTTAGCAAGCTTGTTTGGCTCTTACACAAGGTAATCTTCAGCTCTAATGTTTGTCAGTATTAAAGACATATTTGTGTTTTTATCTATATTTTATTTTGTCTCATTTATTAACTGATTTAGAACTCAAATCAGAGAAAAATTGTTTTTTATATCTCCCAGTTTCCTAATAATTATTTACTATTCCTCTGGTTTCAAAGCTAAAAATGAGAAGATTTATAATACATATAATTTAACAACAGAGTTAGAAATTTTGAGACTAAACATTCATTTTAGACTTTAGTATGTTACTAGAGTAGTATGAAAGGGATCTAGAGGAAAGTTGCAAAGCATAAAAATGATCTGCTCTCTCTTCTCAGCAAATATGAAAGAAGTTCAATTCTTTAAATAGAAATGGATTTAGTTGGGATATAATTTTAAATCAATTAATTGTAGATATTTGTAGATTATAAAACACGAACTTTTAGTTTTTGAGATATATACATAGGTTTTTACTATATAATGTAAATGAAAGTTTTTCATTATGTTATGTAATAATTCTGCTTATAAAGACTCAAAGCCTTTCACTGCTTTTTCCTCCACAAAGCAGAATTTCATTCAAAATTTGAAGAAAAGCAAAGAGATCTTTCAAGATAAGTAGAGTTCAGTAGGACACCAGTGTGTTTGACAAATGTGGTCTGGGTGTTCCTATATCAACATCTAGAATTGTTAAAATTTTAATTGCTAAAAACACTACAAGGATGGTTGCTTAGCAAATACTTGCTAAATTACTTTAACTTTTCCTGTTATGATTCTATGAATATACTGTACCATTTTTTTGGTAATGATGATGGTCTCCTTAATTTACCTTATATTTTGTCAATTATAATCTACCAAGTAGGTTGGAAGAACATAAGGAATGTCAAAACTTAATCACTTACCAAATTCTTCAGTAAACCATCTCAAATTCTTTCCACTGACTAAAAAATAATTGAGCTTCTGTGATGTGCTAGATATGTTTTAGAACTCTGCATAGAACTGTACAGTTTCTGACTGACAGATACATTCAAGAAGACTATTTGGTCTAACCTCTTCACTGAGAAAGTGAGGAAAAAGAAGAAAAGCTAAAGGATAAATAAGATGTTCAAAGCTAGTTAAGAAACAAATATCTGATAATTTGAGGGGTGTACTGTTTCAGGTAAATACTCTGGTTTCTACATCGTGGGTTTTTTCCCCATATCCTTATCATTTTTGTTTTCATGCTGTTTTAGCACAAGTCAGAGCAATAGGTGATCAAAACTTGCTGCTAGTTGACAAAGTAACTTGCATTTATTGAGTCTGGACTATTTTGTCCTCCCTAAATGACACAAACAAAATGTAATTACAACCCACAATGTTATGTGTAAACTTTTCTCTCACCTCAGTATACCTGTGGCAAACATCTTGAGTATCCCATTCTTCAGAATTAATAGAAACATTTCGGTTTTAGCTAAATAAATGACTGTCCTAATTAATATCATATGTACCTAAGTATTTCCTATACTTAGATAAGGCAATGTGACTACGTTTACAGGTCAACAGGAAATAAAAAGCAATAAGTGTCTACAAAACACATGTGAAGTCATAGCTGGTTGTTTTCCACTATAGAATTAGACCAAAAGTCAGTAACAGAAAGACAGTTTTAAAATGTCCAAACATTTGGGGATTAAACAATACATTTCTAAATAACATGTGGGTCAAAAAGAAACCTCAATAGATAATTTAAAATATTTTTACCTGAATGAAAATGAAACACAATTTATCAGAATTTGTGAGATGCAGTGAAAGCAGTGCTTAGAGAGAAACTTATATATTGAATACATAAATTAGAAAAGAAGAAATATTTAAAATCAATATCTAAGTTTATACCTTAGGAAACCATAAAAAGAAAGGAATATAAATTCAAGGTGAGCATAAAAAATATAAGTAATAAATATTAGAGCACAAATCAGTGATTTTTAAAATAATCAATAGATAAAATCAAGTATACTAAAAGCTCATTCTTTGAAAAGATCAATAAAATCAAAACTCTAGCCAGGCTAAGGAAAAAAGATAAAAATACAAATTATTAATATCAGACATGAAAGAAGAGACATTACACACAGTTCCCATGGATGCTAAATGGATAAACAATGAATACTATCAACAATTCTGCACATGAATTTCATAACCTAGATGTTAGGGACCAATTCCATGAAAGACACCATGTAACAAAGCTCACACAAAAATAAGCAATCTAAATAGGCCTAAATATTAAAGAAATTTAATAAACAATTAACAACCTACCCAAATAGAAACCTCCAGGCCCAGATGGCTCACTGTGAATTTTATCAAATATTTAAGAAAGAAATTATACTAATTATTTTACAATCTCTTTCAAAGGAAAGAAGCAGAGGGAATACCACCAAACTCATTCTCTAAGTCCAGCATTACTCTAATACCAAAACCATATGAACACATTTAAAGAAAATAAAACTACAGACTAATATTTATCATGAATGTAGACACAAACATCCTCAACCAAATATTAGCAAATCAAATCCAACAATGTACACAAGGAACTGTGCGGCACAACCAGACATGATTTGTCCCAGGTATGCAAGGCTGGTTCAACACTTGAAAATGAATAATATTATCCATAACATCCGCAAAATAAAAAATAAAAATCACATTGTAATATTAATAGATTCAGAAAAAGCATTTGAGAAGATCCAACCCCATGTATAATAAAAATTCCCAGCTAATTACAGAGGAATTTCCTCAGCTTAATAAAGAATTAATTAAAATTTTTTGCTGTGTGAAAGATAATGCCAAGAGACTGAAAAGAAAAGCCATACTGAGAGAGATATTTACAAAAGATTTATCTGGTAAAGGACTACAATGGAAATTTTTGAAGAACTCTTAATAGTCAACAATATGAAAACAACCCATAAAAAAATCTGCCACCAAGCCTGACACCTCATCAAAGAAGATATACAGATGGCAATAAGCATTTGAAAATATGTTCTATCTCATATGTCATCAGTGAAATGAAAATTAAAACAGTGAGATACCACTACATACTTACTAAAATGCCCCAAATCAAGAACACTGGAAATACCAAACAGTGATGAGGAATTGGAGTAACTGAAACTCTCGGTCATTCCTGGTGGGAATGCAAAATGGCACAGCCACATTGAAGGGAAGTTTGGCAGTTTATTACAAAACTAAACATACTCTTACCATTTGATCCAGCAATTGCACTCCTTGTTATTTACTCAAAGGAGTTGAAAACATTTCACACAACAACCTGCTCATGGATGTTTACAGCAGGCTTATTCACATTTGACAAAATTTGGAAGCAATCAAGATGTCCATCAGTAGATGAAAGGATAAACAAATTGTTCCAACAAGTTAATGGAATATTGTTCAATGCTAAAAAGAAACGAACTGTCAAACCATGAGAAGACATGCAGGAACCTTATATGCATAGTACTAAGTAAAAGAAGTCAATCTTAAAAACTGCATACTATATGATTACAACTTTGTGTTATTTTGGAAAAGACAAAACTATGGATGCAGTATACAAATATCAATTGTTGCCAGAGGTAAGAGGTGGGAAGGAATGAATAGGCAGAATACAGAGGATTATTAGTGCATACTCTGTATACTATAATTGTGTCTAGTGTGGCTAGTATGCTACATGTCATTATGAATTTGTCAAACCTATAGAATGTACAACACCAAGAGTGAACCCTAATGTAACCTATTGACTCTCTATAATAATGATGTGTCAATGTAAGTTCATAAGATGTAACAAATGTACCACTTGTGGTGGATGTTGAGATGGGAAAGGCTATTGTAAAGGCCAAGGGCAGGCTGCCCCAAAATGTGCTACTTTGGCATGCAGGTTGTTTCAGAGCTATAAACAGTCAAGGCCCATAAGACTGAGAAGGAAAGTTTAACCTTACCTCCACACCAAATGACTACATAAAAAGAATTTTGATACAGGACCTTCTCCAGGAAATGTGCTATCACCATAGATAACTACATCTTAATATAACCCAGGGATGGTAGATAGGGATGAATGTGGCAAAGTCTGTAAAAATTCCTCTCTGTGCCTCATTGTTTCTGTGTGGCCCAGCAATCATTTACCAAACATTTACTCTTTCATATTAGTGTAAAATTTTTCCCTTTTCCTTTGAAGTCTCAGATCCCTACCCACTTCTCCTTGGTTCAGGGTGACACATATACCTCATTTTCCCTTACTATATTTGAAATCTCATGTCTACAGATTTCCCATACATACATCATTAAACATTCTCTTGTTAATCTGTCTCATGTCACTTTGATTCTTAAACCAGCTGAAAGAACTCAAGGGATAGAGGAAATTTCTTCCTCTCCAACACTATGCATATGTGGAAGCAGTGAATATGTTGAAATCTCTGTACGTTCTGCTCAATTTTGCTGTGAATCCAAAACTTAAAAAAAAAGTCTATTTTAGAAAGTGGAGGAGGGTGTTAACCAGAAAACAAAAAACAAAATAAATGTATACGTATTTTAGGATATTCCCCTTTCTCTACCACACACACACCTTCTTCAGTTCTGCTGCTCATAACATAGTTGTTCATTCATGTTGTGTTTTGTGCAATGAGTTTTTAATGGCTGCACGCCAGGAATGCTAGAGGAACATGGGTCCAGAAGGATTAAGGAGTCCTGGATTAACTATATTTAAACTTCTAAGTTAGAGAGAAACAGACTTCTATCTTGTCTGATATGTTTTTATTCAACTATTTAATTTGAATATTACTGAATACCAAAGAGTTTTGTCAAGTGAAAGATGAGCCTATTTCTCTTATGATAGTTTATATGTATTGAAAGTTTACCCATCAAATAGCTCCCATCAAATAGAATAACATTAAATGTTACACTCTAAATGTAGAGTAACTCTAAATTTTAAAATTAGTTTAATAAACTCATGTCTTTATCTTGCTCCATATATATCCTTATTAAAATATCACACTGTTGAAGTAATTATTTGTATACTCTCCTGTCACCCATTTTTCTCCCTCTTTTACACAAACAACTAATAAAAGTATGTTTTCATTATCAAAGCAACTGACACATTCTCTGGATTTTAAAAGACAAAACACTTGATGAATTAAATAGTCATTATCAAGCAGATGTCAGGAATGGAGTGCTAAATAAATCAGAAGATACCCAAAGAAGTAGAAATTAAGTCATGTTTGAAAAGACATCTTGTCTCTCTGAACAAAATTAGTCATGAGCACAATCAAATGAATAAAGGTGTATGACAACTTATGTGATGTCCAACTAATGGTTCAGATATAGCTATGAAAATGGTCCTGAAAGAGACCGGACTTGTAGATGAGATTTAAAAAGCATATAAAGCTAGACAAAGAAATTAGGAGGTGGGGAGAATAACATTAGAAGGAGGATGGTTTGGCATTCTAAATATATTTAGAATCTAATTGTGTAGGCATTCTTTCCACAGTGAAATCTCCCAACAAAACCTTATTTTTCACTCATTGTTAATTTTGAATATGAGAATCAGACATATCTTCTATTTACAGGTACATGTTTTTTAATACATTTTTAATCCCACTAGTAAACCCTTGTACTAAGTGGAGTATTATGGAGCACATGGTTGTATGCCAGCTATAACCCTAGGCTCCTCTGGTTGAAGCACAAGGGAATTCAGTTCTCCACCCATTTTCTTTCACACAGAACCCCTCACAGAGTTGCTTAGAATCCTAGCACATAAGAAAAAAACAAAAAAAAACTCTCTGGTAGCTTGCAGGGTATGCAGAAAAACTTTCATTTCAACCCACAGCCTGTTTTACCATCTATTTATTACTCTAACAGTTCTCTTTTCATATATAGAGGTTGAAGGTTTTTAAAGTTCTACATCAAACCTGCATCTCTACCAAATATCATTTGGCATGGGGTAAAGGTTTGAATTATGCCAAGTGATGGACCAGAGATACCACGTCTTGAGGATAAGCCTTCTGTGTACCATTACATGTAAGAACATCCCATGCAACTTCCCTCCCCACTTGTGATGTACTTAGTTTAACTTGGCTCACTGCCTTATTAGCCTGACTGGCTCCTTGGAATTTAAACATGTGCTTTTTTTCATACTTTGTATTTACTTTCAATATTTGTATGTCTATGCTCTGCTTACCTTATTTTTTATTAAAAAATTTAATCATAATGGTAACTATGATGTTTAGAATCAGCCTGTAACCTGCTTTCGCTATGGCTTCTCTTATGTAATTTTAGAGAATGAATGGGACCTTATTCTGTAATGCAGATTTTATGCTAGGTTAAAATCATCTTGTCCTTGAGCAGAAGAGGTGCCAGCTAAATCTGTCTGCACCTTTTTCATGCAGGACTTATGGATATATATGTATACTTTTTAAAAGTCACATGAACATATATATTTGTATATATTTAATTCCATAATATTAATTTATTTGTGTGCCCATACTTTTTATTTAGAATATGAATATTTTAAACACACACTTTATACAGGAGTGAGGGAGTGTGTGTGTGTATTTCTTATATAGGTTGTCACAAGTTTTTATTATTGATTTTGCATTCTTAAAATTGATAGATAATGAACAAATGCATTAAAACTTATGGAATATAAATAATATAAATATGCTCCTTTTCTTAATTTTGGAAGATACTACTATATATTATGTTTGGATGTTGATATACATTATTAAATCAAACTAGTTCTTCTACATAATCTTTTCCTTCTTACTTTAGATGACTCCATTAATTTTAAACAATGAATGAAGAAATCTGTTCATGCAGAGAGTTCAATCTGTAAAATACTGGGGAAAATTTCTTCTTAATAATGTGACCAAGATCACAAAATGAGATTCACTATAAGCCTTATTTTTTATGATCTTAAATGGAATAAATGGCAGTTCGCTTCTACTTTATGTGTGGCACAGAGTCATTTAATTTTTTTTATCAATCTTTCTCTTTAAGGTAGAATACATTAAATTATTGGTGGAACTTGGCTAGTTTATTTCTTTAAGTCCTCTCTTCACAATTATAAATTTGGTATCTGAAATACAAAAAAAAGGTATTTTGTAATTAGAAACTCCACCATGCTCAAATATTTTCTATTAATTTTGTGTGCAAAACTCAATTTCATTACCTATTATTTTGCTTAAACAACAGAATATGTTATATTCTTCAACTAATCATAATCATAAACAATCATAGTGAGTCATAATAGACTCAATACCTTGTATTAGTTCACTAGTACAAGCAATAAAAAGAGAATCTAAATAGTCCATAAAATGTTTTTTCTTTGGTATATTATTCATGTCTCCAAAGCTATAGTTCATATTGTATGTATTCCGTCAACCTTTACTTTAGATACTGGAAAAGATAAACTCCAAGCAAACCTTCTTTCAAAAGTAATCAAAACATCAATTTATTCAAGTTTTGGGTAAATGAAGTTACTTAAGTTTCCCTTAAGGAGAATTTGAGCAGAGCCCATGAAATATGGGAACTGTATAGAATGAGAGTGTCTGTTTCCCCTTGGACTTAATTATTTTTACCCTCCTCATATCAGGGATGGATATAGCTCTAAAATTTGAAAGAATTCCAGGTCTTTACTTGCATGACTGAGGAATGGGCTACTCTGCTTGTGTTTCCTTCAAAATATGCCCAGCATCAAATTGCTTCAGACCCTGTGCATTGCTATTAGCTGAATCTGAGCCACATCCAATCTCAGTGGCATTACTGTAAAATGGCTCTTAGATGTTCCACTCTCTTCCCTTGCTTCCCTGTATGCTATTTTCAGCCCAACAAACAGAAATATTCTTTTTAAATGGGGGGCTGATCATGTCAATATTGTTGAAAATCCAAAATTAGCTCTTCATTTTCTCAAAGAATAGACAACTCTTACACAGTCCCACCCTCTGTGATCGTGCGCCGCCCACTCCCTCAAAGCCCTCCTCTCCTTACTGCTTTATCTCCCAAACTATAGTACAGGCACCCTGGCCCCTTCCCTGCCCTTTGATGGAAAAAGCACCATTCTGCCTTAGGGCATTCTCATGACTCTTCTGGGGTTAACTCACATTTTCCTGAAATCTGTTCAAAAGTCACCTTCCCAATGAGGTCCTACTTATTTAGGGGCCAGTTATGTGATATTTGTTTTTACAACCACAAATTATCTCCATCATCTTGATTATCCTAATTTGACATGTTGATAATCCAGCCTTTTAGATTAGTGTCATTGAAATTCTGATTTCCAGTGAAAAAATGTAATTTATTCATGAGATAAGAACAGAAATTTAAAGACATCAGAGACCTTATACCCACAGCATCGATGCATATAATAATTTTTCTTATACATTTTTTAAAGCACTTCTCTGCAAAAAGTTTTAAATTAAATAAATAGTTGCTCTTCCTCTTTCACAGGCTTTGAGGAACATTTCTTTAGATCAATTCTTTATCTCAGTTCTTTACCTTTTACTTTCAACTCTTTCAAACTTTGAAGTCAGTATACAACCTAAGGATTTACCAGAAATTTTAAAGGTCCTTTTTTTGTAATATTATATTGAGATATCATGTTAATTGAGTATAATCTACATTTTCTCTTATTATGTTCTATCACTGTACCTGTACTTTATATAAAGTTATCTAGTGCCTGGACACATTTATTTATACTGAGTGGCTTTCCTTACTTCCTCATCTGTGTAGCTAAGATTTCCCCTTCTTAATTTCAGCTATTCTCAGAAAATTTACTCAACTTCCTTAACTACTTGGCAAATATTTTCCTACAAGAATTACAACCAAAAGCTTAAGCACTATCAAGAAAATAAAATTTGTTAAATGATACTGCCTAAAATATCCTGGTTTCTTCCCTGGCTAGCTATTGAATTATCTAGAGAAATGCTTTCTTCCCCTTTTCTATAGTCCCTCTCTACACTCTTCCCAGCCTTAGTATCTTTCTAGTTCAGTTTATCGCTTCACTCTCCACTTGGAAAATGAAATACAGAGAAATCATCTTTGAAAAATAAACTGATAGCATTACTGATTCAGCATTTATTCTTTTATCTTCATTTGCAATGGACATATTTTTACTAATTTCTTCTAAAGCCAATATTTACATCATTGTCCCTAATCTATTTATTTGTGAAAATTGATTTGGTAAATAGTCCTTCATTCTTGAAATGTACCTCCTCTGGACTCAAAAACAAAACAAAACCAAAAAACAACAAAGTCCTGATATTCCTGCTGCTCCTGTTACCTATAAATTTACCATTTTCCATTAACTTCATAAATTAACATAGGAGGAAATTTGTGATGATGAACAGTCCTATCTTACTGTTTTTTTCTAACTTCTGTATTGTTTATATATATTTAAAATTAAAAATATATATCTATAGCATTACATATTCACATACTCTCACACCTGTATACTATATATGCCTGTGTATATAATATGCATGGGTATAATATTATAAATAGTTTATAAAATTTGACATTGTCAATGAAAAATTCATTAAAGTCACTTGAAATAAAGACAGAGTTTTATCTGAACATAGCTGAGGACTTATAGCCTGGGAACATTAACTCTCCAGAAGAGGAGAAATGTTTCAAAAAGCCCAAGTCATACAAAGGTTTTTATATCCTGGGGAGACAGGCAAGAAAGACAGAAATTCAGAGGTACATTCCATTTATATACAATATGTGTTGTTAAAATAACGGGTAGGGGTCTATATACATCTTGGCACCAAAGAACATTAAGGGGAATGGAAAACATTCTTGCTTAATGTATGTCCTTGAGCAGGAATCTGGACAGCAAGGAGAACAGATACGGTGATTCTACTTTGCATAGCTTTTAACTGGGCTTTAATTAACAGACAGTATTATAGAGTTAGAAAGTTTAAGTTTTCAAGGATGGCCATTTTGAGTCTCCCATAGTTAATGAAACTTTAAATACTTAGGCCTTATAAATCTTTTGAGTGGATTATAATATGGTGGTCAGCTTTTCGTATCTCACAACATTAGTGTATTTAATAGTTATACTACACCATACGTTCAGTATTCAGTCATTTAGCAAATATTTATTGGGCATCTGATATATCCAGTGGCACAATGGGAAAATCAGGCATGGCTTCAATGTGATTTGAAGATGTGATTTACAATCTATTATTAAAAAGACATTTAAAAAATAGTAAACAAATAAATACTCAAAAGAAATATTTGTTTCCTGGCCTCATTGAGTTTACAGTCTAAATGCCCACTGCTATTTTCTTCCTTCCAAAGTATTGGGTTTTCCTTTTTTTTTTGATGACTTTGACAGTTTTAAAGAATACTGATCACATAAATTTTAGAATGTCCCTCCATGTATATATTTTTTGTAATTTCATCTTTCCTGACTGTACCTTGAATTATGTATAAACTATAATTATTTATCTATAGATTTGTGCATTTTCTATTTAGAGTAGAATAACAGTTCATTATGAAATATTTGTATCTTCTTTTCAAATTCTTGCATATTATATTTCTTTTCTTTCAGTTTAATTGAGATACATTGTGAAGGGGAGTAGAACTTGCCACCCTAAAATATTCATCTTCGGCATAAGGATTATATTGGACTGGTTATTTTTAAGAAACAACAGACACTGGAAAAGTACTGAAAATCAAAAAGTTACCCTTTTGTTAAAGAGATTTATGTTTATAAGGAAAATCTCTGTTTGAAAGCAGGTCTCCCTCTCTGTGTCTGGAGGAGGAAGCTGGCTACCTCTAGAAACTCTTATCAATGTAGAGGTGAGACTAAATCTTCTGCATAAACATTATCCTTGTTTAGTGGGCTATTCTTGATATCTTCCCATAACTGACCCCTCCCCACCCCTAATAACTTGATTTTGTCTTTAGCTGGAAGTGGTACTCACAGTGGTGGTGTGGGCCATTTTGGAGAGTTAGTTTCCTGGTTATCTCCCATGTATACAAGAGATGTATACATTATTAAACTTCTGTTTGCTTTTCTCCTATTTGTCTTTTATTATGCAAGAGTCTTAGCCAAGAACCTAGAAGAGTAAAGAGAAAATTATTTTCCCTCCCTTACTGATGACATATCACTATATATTTAATCTTAAGGTATGCAGCATAATGACTTAACTTACACATACTGTGAAATGATTACCACAATGTTTATTTAACATCCATCATTTCATATAGATACGTACATATATGTTTTTTTTCTTAACTTGTGATGAGAACTTTTAAGATCTATTTTCTTAGTAACTTCCCTATCTACTATACAGCAGTTAACTATGGTCATTCATGTTGTACATTACATCCTTAGTACTTGTGTATAACTGGAAGTTTATACATTTCAACCACCTTCATCAAATCCCCCCAATCACCCTCCACCTCCACCTCTGGTAACCACAAATTTGATCTCTTTTTCCATGAGTTTTGTTTGGTTTTGGTTTAGGTTTATTTTTTAGATTACACATATAAATGAGATTATATGGTATTTGTCCTTTTTGTATATGATTTATTTTACTTAGTCTAATGTCCTCAAAGCCCATCCATGCTTTGTCAAGGTAATGATTTCCTTCTTTTGGTGGTTGAATAGTATTCTATTGTGTATATATGCACCCCACTTTCTTCATTCATCTGTTGATGGACACTCAGGTTTTTTCCATGTCTTGGCTATTATAAATAATGCTGCAGTAAATATAGGATGCAGGTATCTCTTTCACACAGTGATTTAGTTTCCTCTGGATACATACCCAGAAGTGGAATTGCTTGGTCATATGGTAGTTTTATTTATTTGTTATTTTTTTGAGGAACCTTCATATTTTTTCTAGTGGCTGTACCAGTTTACAATTGCACTGACAGTGCACAGGGGTTTCTTTTCTCCACATCCTAGTCAGCATTTGTTATCCCTTGTATTTTGGAGGATGGACATTGTAACAGGTGTGAGTTGATATCTCATTGTGGTCTTGATTTGCATTTTCCTGATGATTACTCATGTTGAGCACCTTTTCATGTACCTGTTGTCCATTACATTTAGAACTTAAGTGGTCAGTAAATCTAAAACAAACTACAGGTGGGTGCTTTATTGTTCCAATGACATCAATAATTGTTCATATATTAAATTCCTGTTTATTATCAGCTGTACCATGGTCTTAATTATGGCTGGTTTCAGTCTATGCTTATCTGTCATGTATTTAACTGTTTTGTTATAGTACTTTTGAAAGAATCCTTATAAGCCTTCAATTATTTTCTTAATTAAAAGTTTTGTTTGGTTAAATAATTTTGTAAACCAATGAATGAATTACAAAGTTAGAATTTTGACTGTTACTCTTTTCATTTATGTACTGATGTGCCAAGACTGAACTCCACTGGATATCTTAATATATTCTAACCCCTCTCCCATTTCATTGCAATGAGCCAGTGCTACCAGCAGAAAAATATCTCTCAGGTTAGTAGGAAATTGAAGATCTGCTTGTTGGATGTAAGTTAAGAACTAATAAAACAACACAAAAATACAGTGCTTTGGGTATTTTATATATTTTAGAACCACAAGTAAAGAACAGAAAAGTTAATTTTATCCCTGATATAATTCCACATAATTATCACCAGTGCTGGAAATACAGTTTATAAAAATTGTGGCTCCTGTTGCTCTGCCATGTTCAGCAGAGGGTCCGGGTAGTTATTTTTGTTCACACCATCACATCCAGCAGTCAGCTGGAAGGAAAAAGAGGAAGGTGATGGTGTGTTCCCTTCCTTGAATGGCAGAACCCAGCACTTCTACACATCATTTCTACCCTCTTCTGATGAGTCAGAACATAAATCTAAATCCTTACATAGCTGGAAGAGAATTTTACAAATGAAGTCTTCAGCTACTGACCAGGAATCCATTCAAAACTTCAACTAATAGATTAGAACCCATGCTGGGAAATCAGTGTCTTTGTATGTCATAGTAATAATTGTTATATTCTGAATTTTTTTAAAAACTCAGTAATTTGTAATCATCACTTAAGTACTAAATAAGGGAGGGAGGATTGTTTTCCTTAGACTCTTTATATTTCCTAGTTTTACTATATGTTGTCAGTATACTTTTTCCATTTTGCAAATTTATTCAGAATTTCCATATGGCCTAATATATGATAAACATATGGGT
Source organism: Smutsia gigantea (assembly GCA_032199065.1). NCBI lineage: Eukaryota > Metazoa > Chordata > Mammalia > Pholidota > Manidae > Smutsia > Smutsia gigantea. The sequence continues at coordinate 26,888 of JAVSCE010003509.1, read as the reverse complement.
CCTATATGCCTTATTAGAGCTTTCAAAGAAAATGTATTATCTCTTCTATAAAACACTTTTTACATATAGCTATTATATATGATACTCAGAACCTCTATATATTTCCTCTGGGATTAATTTTGCTTGAGATTATTTTTTGAAACAATCCATTGTTTCTTCCACTAAGATAGTAATCATTGAATTGAAAGAAAAATTAATTACTAATACCTGGAATTGTACATAAATTTATTAAATAAATTTTAGTAAATATTGATATTTTGGTAGATAAACTCATTGTGCTTCAAGAGCATTATGTTTAAGCCTATACATGCTTGCTTATACTCTTTGAAATGTACTTTCCTATTATACAACAAAAAATCTCAACTACATTTTTATCATAAAGAGAAATTAAATATTGAATATAATATACACATATATATGAAATAAAACAATAGGAAGTAAAAAAGCTTTAGTTGAAGGCATTTACAAAAAGATTATTTAGTCAAACATACCAGTGAGTTCTTAAAAGAAAATCCTTTATGGTCTAATTAAAGTAGCTAACTCCACAACTTGAGTTACTCAGCTCATTTGTTTCCTGACTTCTTTATTTCAAGTTAAATACTTCTAAGGTAGGTCATATAATTCAGTGACCTTTAAAGTAAAATAGAAATATTTGATTTTACTGCTTTTCTTTATCTCTTTCTCTCACCACATGCAGCCTATAAATGCCAGTAGAATTAATTGCCTAATTACAGAGAATAAAAACATTGCTTTTTGAAAGGTTTCAAATTGGTATATCCTGCTGTGGAGATTTTGCTTGACTGCTTGACCTGTACAGTCTGCACTTCTTTAAAAAAGGAAATAAGGGGTCTACTTTGAAACATTTTTAGCTTGATAATGAGTATAATAAGACAACTCTATAATTTTATATCATTTTATATTTTAAAGACAATCTGAAGCTCTTTTACTGTTTAATCTTTAAGCATAACTATTATATATACTAATAAATTCCATTATGTTTTATTTTTTCTTGATCCGATTTAATAATATGACAGAAAATAGGAATAAGGAAAATACCAATCATTATTAGATTATAACACAATAGCAAACATTTTCCAATAATAGGGTTGGAAGAGTTTGATATACAGGTTGCACAAAAAGCTATATACATAAGCAACAAACACAATCTCTTTTACCATATCCTTTGAAGAAATATATATAGTGAAATGGGTTTCATATTTCTGTTTACCTTTTAGGCAATCTTATCTCTGAGTATTATGGGTTCAAAATATATATAGTATAGTAATGTCAATTTTATAAGGTCTACCTCAAACATTAGATGCAAAGGCATGGGTATAAAAGCAAGATTGCTAGAATAGAAAGAAGTATTAGGTAACATTACAAGAAGACAGAAGCAAGAGACTTTGTGATCAACCTAAGAAGAAAGAATAGACCTGTGACCTGACACTGTTCAGATATCAAAACTGATGGTGCCACACATGCACAATGGGGATATTAAGTTTTATTTCTCACATAATTATATTTCATATACTTATTATATTTTCTACATTAAAAATATACTTATGATTATAATATTTTATATATTAAAATATATATTAATAGATTTTATATGAAGTGAGGATTTCTGGGAAGAGTGTGGAAGACTCCGAAATAAGTCTGAAAATGACTTGAGAAAATATGGAAGGATTACTAGCTTTCCTTTTATTGTGGTCAGGTTTGGGGTCAGGTTGAAGGTTCTTGTGCATTTGGGATAGGGTTTACATGATTTGAATTTCCCAGTGGCACAAAGGGAGGGTGCTAGCTTGTATTATTCACTTGCTAATATGTGTAATGGAAGAGGAAGCAGGAATGGTGGGGCATGAAAACTGTCAACAATAAAAAAAAATAGATTCAGACTCAATCACAACTCACCTTAATGTCTGACTGAAGTAAAATGTGTCATGATTCATTTAATTGTATTTGAACTTGTTAAAGTAAGCCATTATGATGCTCCATGACACTTGCAATATGAGGGTGTTTAAGAAAGTAAAAGTTTGATTGAATACGTTGGTCCTGAGTTGTGATGGTTAATTTTATGAGTCTACTTGACTGGGTCATGGGTTACTCAGATATTTGGTCAAACATTATACTGGGTGTTTCTAAGAGGGTGTTTGTAGATCAGATTAGCATTAAAATTGGCAGACTGAGTAAAGCAGGTTGTCCTCCCTAATGTAGGTGGGACTCATCCAATCAACTGAAGGTCTGACTAGAACAAAAAGGCTAACATTTCCCCAAATAAGATGAATCTTTCCTCCCAGATGGTTTTCCAACTGGAACCCTGACATTTTTTTTATTCTTGACTTCTAATTCAAAGTAAAAAGCTCTTCTTTCTTAAGCGTTCCAAATTTTAGACTGGAACTATACCATCAGCTCTTCTGGTTCTCAAGAATTTGGACCTAGTTTGGAACTAAACCATTGTCTCTATTTAGTCTCTCCAGCTGACCGACTCATACTTTAGATCTTGGGATTTGAAAATCTCCATAATTTCCAATTATTTATAATAAATCTCTATTATGTATATATGCATCCTACTGATTCTATTTCTCTGGATAACCCTGATTAGTATGTGAGTCCAGTGTCATATATTTTGTGATGTAAAGTGAGTATCTTACCAACTGATGTCTAGAATAAGGAATAAGACTGTCTAGGTAAGAGCTCATAGTGTGGTTTTATTATGTAAAAAGACACGTGTGACCTTGATTTATATTATGGGCATTTCTGATGCACGTTACTCTCAGGGTTGCTTTTCCAAAGGAGGAAACCTTAGATATGGAAATTTTATTGCTGCAATCAGCCTGTCCAGATGGCTAGAAAATTGTTAATGGATGAAGATTCTGTAAAAATATTCAGATGGAGCAAATTGAGGGCCCAAATTTTCAATGTTAAGATGACTGCATGAAGTTTGGCTAGTTGTGCTGAGCCCTGGGTCTCATCCGTATTCAAGGATACCCCAATTACAGATGAAAAATAGCAGCTATACAGTGGGTTTCATCATGTGTAATTGTGGTATTTCCATCCATAGATTATAACAACTCACTTCTGTTCACTCTGTTATTCCTAAAAGACTCTCCAGAAGGCAAGAGGCCCAGGAAAGCATTGACCATTTCCAGCACTGTGACATCAGGAACTGAGGACAGCAAAGACTGGCTCCTCCTAAAAGTTGTAATAGGTCAGAGGGCCCAGGTTTGGCTCCTACCTGTAGGTAGCATTCATTTTAATAAGAGGCTAAGATCCATGCCATACTTGTATTGTGGTACTTCCATGACCCACGAGGGTATGTAGAGATAGTGAGTTAGAGCCTGTGAAAACTTCTCTTTCATGGAAAGCCCAGTATGCAACCAGAAATTAGCATTCTTATGAAACAGACCCAAGAAAGGTAATTTCCTGCAACAGAAAATCTGTGGTTATCATGGGGGCTCTAAAAACTCTAAAAGACATAGAAGGAGGTTCCTAATGCCTGTACAGTAAAGAAGTATCTGGGGAACAGTAATGAGAGTACTGTAGTATTGCAGTTTTGACACATTTTAGAGCCTTTTGTTGAAGAGGACCCCATTCAATGTGGGCTAGTTTATGCATATCAGTATAAATGTGCTTAAGTAAAATTTGTAAATAAGGTTCTAAAAACCAAAAAGGCCTAAAAGGTGAACCTTTTGCATTTTAACATTGTGGGTGAGTAGAAAGTCAACAACAATTTCTTGGCAGTGTCAAGGATGGAACATTCCTTACCTAATCAAATAATACTCAAAACTGTTACTGAGCTGCAGGGACTTTTATTTTGTGTGAATCAATGGTCCTTCGCTTTTTGTGAGTTCCTCTGTGAATGTTTGTATGTCCTGAATGAGTGTATAGAATGAATCTCCTCAGAGGAGCATGCCATCAGTGTGCTGTCATGCATATGCTCTTGGAGGAAGGTGTTGGATATTATTAGATATTGTTCTCAAAGATTTTGTATAATTATAAGGCTTTGGGATACCCCATGAATTGCTGTGTTTAGATCCTTGTGTCTATTTGAAGATGAAGGCAAACTGTGGCTAAGAAGCTGCTGAGAGGCACTGAAGAGAATAAATTAAATTTATGATTGCAGGGTACTTACCAGTTGTTGATTGGATTGGATGAAGTCAGAAATCTAAATAATATTGGATATGAGGGTGGATTTATGGTATTGTTTGCAGTAATCCAATGTTAAGTGCCACTGATAATTTCCAGGTTTAAGTACAGACCAAATATAGTTGTTAAATGCATGAACAATGAGGATAATCACCCTTCTTTTAGCTTTTGTATATGATTTTCTACCCTTGAAACTCTGTTTAACTTTGTATTATGCTGTATTAACTATTTTGGCAGAGGAGAACACATAAGGGATCTGATATTGTGAAGCTGATTGTAATAGTGAAACATTCAGACATTTTATTTTAATGTATTACTCTGGGTCACCTCATCCATGCCCTGTATGGAATGTTTTAGGTCAGTGTGTATGCCCAGAAGTAACTCCATCTCCCTCCCTTGATGGTGGTGGGAAATTTAAGTCATACAAATCTGGATTCCTTGTAAAAAAAGTCCTCCTTCTAGCCCCACTTCCTGACTACAAGAAAAGTCAAGCTACTCATCCATATCTGCTCTCCAAAATCATTTTCAGACCTGCTTTGGAATTTTCCATGCCATCCCTAGAAAGCTTCATTGTGTGAATAACACTTTTTCATATCCACTTGATACATGTGTATGGCAACAGCAGTCTTGACATCTGAACTAAATTTTGGGTGAGTTATATATATCCTAACTTTAGAGATCAACCACAAGAAACCACTCTCATCTGAAGTTACTGTGAAAAGCTTTACAGAATAATTGAAATTTGAAAGAAACTGACAGGGAAAGGCATTTTCATGAGCACAAATAAGGAAAGAGGAAAATTGGATTCAGGTTTTATAGATTGTGACATTTGCTGGTTTGGTAAGTTAGAAAATATTTGATGTGAAATAAATTCATGTAAAGTAAGTGATGTATGAATATATTTTGAATTATTTATGTTGTGTCAAAATTGTTGCAAATTTCCAAAAATTTTCAAGTATATTTATTAAGAAAAATCTGCACATAAGTGGACCCACACAGTTCAAACTCATGTTGTTCAAAGAATAGAGTTGTAGTTAGAAAAAATAAAGAAGGTAATTATGCTTCACTTTATCATATCAACTCAGAGTTAAACACTACATTTAGATAGAATAAGGTTAAAGATAATGTGGAAGCCTAATTAGGGAAAGACACATGTGTCAGATTACAGAGATTAGGTTTTATTTTCTATAGGAGATTTCTGAGTTTGGTATTTTTTTATGAAATCAGTGTTTAAGAAAAATTAATCTAGCAGTTGATTGCAGGTTGAGAGTAGGAAGCATTTGAAAAATACAGGTTACAGGTGATTTTTCTAGTAAAGTTATGAGATAAAATTACTCCAGGCCTGGTAATTGTGATACTATATGGTGGATAGGAACATATAAACAAAATGAAAATTTTAAGAAAATTGACTGTAGATTCACTAGGAAAAAGAAAGAGGAGGAAAGATTGTATACTGGAACATTTTAGTTCTTATGATTAGAAATAAAAGAGCCAATGGATTAAAATCAAATCAAGAGAGTTTTGTTGAAAAAAAATAATGCCATTTTAAGTCATGAAAATTTCTAGTTGTCCATAAGACAGTCAGGAAAATAGTTGAAAATATAAAAATAGTGTGTAAGTTATCTTGAGAGCTCTTAAAGGATTTCTAATTAGAGATTTAAAAAGCCCAAGTGAGAACTGAATTAAAATGCCTCAAGCATAAAAGTACACTTTTTAGAAAGGTTTTACCTGATTAATGGCAACATAAAGGGGAGAAAAGGAGAAATAAAGCAGGAGAAAGACAGTCACAAAAGGGAGAAGAGATATTAGAAAGAAAGGGATTAAATTCAGCTAAGGCCTTCAGAAAGCCTTGTAGGAATCTACATACAAAGAAGCTATTTATCATGTTCATTAATATTAGTATTTTGTGAATTTTAAATTGTTGAATTTGTAATTTTTATCTTGTACTACTTAAGTTTCCAATGACATTGAGTAACAGAACACCTTAGTGTTCTAAAGAGTTAGAACAGGAACAAATATTAGTGTGTATTGATAATTTTTTCTTATTTCCTACCTGTCCTGTTTTCCCTTTTCGGGGGGCCTTAATTCTGCTCTCTGAGCCTCTAATTATTTTTTTAACTGTGACAAAAAAAACATAAAATTTATGCTCTATAATTTTTAAATACACAGTACAGTATTGTTAAACATAGAAACATTGTTGTGCAACAGATCTCTAGAATTTTTTCATTCTGCAAAACAGTCTTTTTATGCATTAAACAACTCCCATTTTATTCCCCTCTCCCAGCCCCCAGCAATCACCATTCTACTTTCTAAGAGTTTGTCTGCTTTAGAGATCTCATACTGTGGAATCATACAATATTTTTCTTTTTGTAATGGGTTTATTTCACTCCATATAATGTCCTCAAGTTTCATCCATGTGGTAGCATATGACAATTTTCTTTATTTTATACAGCTGAATATTCCTATGCATTTATATAAAACATTTTCTTTATCCATTCAGCCATCAGTGAACATTTAGTTTGCTTCTACCTTTTTGTTATTGTGAATAATGCTGTAATGAACATAGGTGTATAAAGATCTATTTGAAATCTTTTTAATTCTGTGGGATAGATATATGCCTAAGTGGTATTAGTGGGTCATATAGTATTTCTATTTTAAATTTTTTGAAGAACCTCCTACTGTTTTCCACAGCAGCCTCACCATTTTACACTTCTACCAACGGTGCACAAGAGTTCCAGTTTCTTCATGTATTCACCAACACTTATTTTCTAATATTTTTTATAATGACCATCCTAAGGTATATGAAGTGATAATTCTTTCTGATTCTTATTTGATTTCCTTGATAAATGATAATGATCATCTTTTCATATGCTTGTTGACCATTCATATACCTTCTTTGGAGAAATGTGTATTCACAATCCTTTGTACATTTTTAAGCCAGGTTATTTGTTTTAATGTTGTTGAGTTGAAGGTTTCTTTTATGTATTCTGGATATTAAGTCCTTTTAAGTACATAGTTTAAAAATATTTTATTGTATTAGGTTGTCTTTTCACTCTGTTAACTGTATCCTTTGCTGCAAAAAAGTTTTAAGTTTAATGTATTCCTATATGGCTATTTTTGCTTTTGTGACCTGTGCTTTTGGTGTCATATCAAATAAATCATTGCCAAATCCATGCCAAATGTAATGAAGCTTTTCCCTGTTTTCTTCTAGACTTTCATAGATGTAGGTCTCATCGCAGGGATCTTAACCCATTTTGAATTATTTTTCTCTATGGTGTAAGGTCATCGTCTAATTTCATTCTTTACATATGCCTGTCTTTTTGCAATTACCATACAGTTTCAATTACTATAGCTTTGTAGTATGTTTTGAAATCAGGAAATGTAAGTTCTGTAGCTTTGCTTTTCTTTCTCAAGACTGTTTTAGCAATTCAGAGTCCTTTGAGATAATGCAAAGCTTTTAATAATATTAAGTCTTCCATTCTATGAGCACAGGGTGTTTTTTTCATTTATTTGTACCTTCTCTAATGTCCTTCAGCAAAGTTTTATGGGTACCAGGGTATAAGTCTTTTACTTTTTGTTAAAGTTTATTTGAGTACTTTATTCTTCTTGATATTATTGTAAATGAAGTCATTTTTAAAAAGTTTCTCCTCATATTGTTAATTGTCAGTGTATAGGAGCACATCTGGTTTGTATGTGTTGATTTTGTATCCTGTAAAGTTGCTGAAATTTTGTGCGTGGAATCTAGGGCTTCTTACATAAAAGATCATACCGTCTGTGAATAAAGATAATGTTATGTCTTCCTTCCAAGTCTGTATAATTTTTATTTATTTTTCTTGACTAATTGCTCTTGCTAGGTCTTCCAGGTCTACTGTGATAGAGGTGGTGACAGTATCCCTTGACTAGTCCCTGTTCTTAGAGGAAAACCCTTTAGTTTTTCACCATTGAGTTTGATGTTAGTTATGAGCTTTACGTATTGAGGTCATTCTTTCTGTTACTAGTATAGTGAGTGCTTTTTTATCATGAAAATTTTTTCAATTTTATCAAATGGCCTTCTATATCAGTTGTGATGATTGTTTTGTTTTTGTCCTTCATTCTATGAAGGTGTTGTATTACATTGACTGATTTCTATATTCCTAACCATCCTTACATTCCAGGAATAAATCCCACTTGTTTATGGTGTAAAATCATTTTAATGTGTTGTTCAATTAAGTTTGCTAGTATTTTGTCAAGGATTTTTGCATTAATATTTATCCAGGATATTGGTCTGTAGTTTTCTAGAAGTATTTCTGTCTGGCTTTGTTGTTAGGGTAATGCTGACCTTATAAAATGAGTTTGGAAGTGTTTTACCCTCTTCAATATTTTGGAAGAGTTTGAGAGGGATTGACACTAGTTATTATTTAAATGTTGGGTAGAATTTACTAGTGAAGCTACCAGAGTTTTACTTGGGAGTTTTTGAATACTGATTTAATATCCTTACTAGTTATAGATCTGTTGAGATTTTCTATATCGTCATGATTCAGCCTTAGTAGATTGTATGTTTCTAGGAGTTTATCTGTTTTTTTCTTAGTTTTCCTATCTGTTGGTATCTAATTATTTGTAGTATTCTCTTATAAACTTTTCATCTTTAATCCTTTGTACTTAAAATCCTTTTAATTTTAATCTATTTAGAATGTGTAATATTTCCTCCTTTAACTCTGTGGGACATGTAATTTACATTTACATTTAATGTAATTATAAATATTTATAATTTATAATGACATTTACAAATGTAATATATAATATATATCACAATTATGTAATCCATTTACATTTAAAATAACTAAAAGTGATTTACACACCACCATGATATTACAGTATTTTATAATTGTCTATATATTTATCATTACCAGTGAACTCTATCCTTTCATATGCTTTTACATAGCTCTTTAGCATCCTTTTGTTTTAGCTTGAGGGTTCCCTTTAGCATTTTTTGTAAGGCAAGTCTAGTGGTGATGGAATTCCTCAGCTTTTATTTATCAGGAAAAGTCTTTTTTTCTCCTTCATTTTTGAAGGATAGTTTTGCCAAATAGAGTATTCTTAGTTGGCAGTTCCCTTTCAATACTTGAATATGTCATTCCATCCCTTCTGTCCCACAAGGCTTCTACTGAGAATTCTGCTGATGGTCTTATGAGGGTTTCCTTGTACATGATGAGTTAATTTTCTTTTGCTGGCTTTAGAATTCTTTTTGTCTTTGACTTTTTCAAACCTTAAAAAAATAGACTTTAATTTTTAGAACAGTTTTATCTTCATAGAAAAATTTAACAGGAGAGATTTTCCATATATCCCCTGCCTTCACAACTACATAGCCTCCCCAGTTATCAATAGTCCCACCAGGGAGGTACATTTGTTACAATTGATGAATCTATACTGACACATCATTATCACACAAAGTCCATAATATACATTAGGGTTTCAATGTGTGGACTGGAATTTATAATGACATGAATCCACCATTATGATATCATAAATAGTTGCTTCATGACTTAAAAACTGACTGTACTTCACATGTTCATCTTTCTCTATCTCTAACCTCTAACTCCTGACAACTACCAATCTTTTTAATGTTTCCATAGTTTTATCTTTTCCAGGATTCCATGTTATAGGTGGAATCATACAGTTTATAGACTTCTTAGATTGGCTTTCTTTACTTAGTTAAATTCATTTAAGTTTCCTCTATGTCTTTTCATGTCTTAATAGCTCATTTATTTATAGTATTGACTAAATTCTATTTTCTGGATATATTACAGTTTATTGATCTGTTCACTTACCAAAGGGCATATCAGTTGTGTCCAAGTTTTATCAATTATAAATAAATTTGCCATACTCAAAAGCTCACCTGATCTTTATACATATAAAATTTAGGGTAGGGGGAGAATTTAGTATAATTCAACAAAAATAAATAGCTTATGAAACAGTAACCAACCTAGCTTGCTTTAACTGACTTAACAAACAGATGAGATGCTGATTTATTTAGTCATTGTTGTTTTGAGTAGAGGGAAAAAGAAGCACTTAAAATAGTTTTGCCTGAGTTGTCTCCAAATATATAGAAGGTTTGCCCATGGGGGAGATTACTCCCATTCTGGTGGGAATATTGATAATGGGGGAGGCTATGTATGTGTGGATGCAATAGATATATAGGAAATCCCTGTACGTTTTGGTAAATTTTGCCGTGAATCTAAAACTGCTCTAACAAAATAAAGTCTATTTTTTAAAAATGAAAAAATCAAATATAATATAAATACCATACAAATAATCAATTTTAAGTTCTCTAATTTTACACATAGAAATCCCGGGAGTGCTAAAATTCAGTATTATTTAATAAAATCTTATGAATTCATTACACAGACTGTAACTATATTTCTAAGTCCAGAACTCCCATTTTAGAAGTATATAATTATTTGGATTTCAGTGCAGTACAAATCTGAAGAGTCTAAACACAGAAGGTACTTGGTATTAAAACAAGACACATTATCATCTTGTTTCCCTGCATTGTGAAGGTGAATTACTAAGGGACCTTAGTGATTTTAGAAATGTAACCATCTGGAGGAGAAGTAATGCGTTCTGAAGGGACAATCCAGTGCCTTTGAAAAATATAAACTAAACAGCTCGAGAAAGATTTAAAGGAATGAAAGCTATAAGAAGACTATCCGTGATGGAAGGCTGACTATTAGACAATAAGAAATGAGGATTTTGTGAGAAAGAGAACTGGTAAGGCTACAGGTGAAATTAATTTCTGAAAGTCAGTGATGTTCTTGATGGTATATTGTGACTGTGCCACTAAATCCTAATTTAGTGTGGATTTCAGGCGCCCTGCCAAGGACAGACATGGTAATTTATCATTATCAGAAGGCATTGTTCTTATGTAGAAGTATCTTCAGACATAAATGTGCTATCAAAAGAATTTTTGGTGTGGTCTTCAGTGAAACCTCAGAGTGTGCTCTCACTTAATAAAAAATTGAACTTCAAATATGTATTGTGTATCTATTACATGCTAGACACCTTGAAGAGGCTGTGTGGTGGCATTCCAGGCTGTTTTCCCCATAATTGAACATTTAGTGCTAATACTGGGCCATTGAAACTACAGATTAAATATTCATGAACTTAATAGATCACTTTAAATTTAAATTGAATATTTGACATGAGTATTTCATAAAGCATGGACAATATAATAATAAAGTAATTAAGCACTTCTCATGCCTCTTTGTTTCTTTATAACAGTGGTTTTCAAATTACAGAGTGCATTAGAATCACCTGGAGGGATTGTTAAAGTACGTGTATCTCCAGCGCTTCTCATTAAGTCAGTGATTGTTGGTTTTAGTAATTTTTATTTTAGCAGTTTCCCAGGTTATTTGGGCAATTCTGGTTGGTACTTTGAGAACAACTGTTTCATATGAAAGGATTTGTACTGGGAGATACCAGAAGTTCTGATTTCTAGGAACTTGTGGGTATAAAAATGGTGGTGAGTACAACTTTCATTATATATATATATATATATATATAATGGTATTTTATTATCCAAGTCTCTTTAAAATTATATTGGTGTCAGGATGTAATATCAACACTGAGCTAAGTTTTCATAAGTAAGAAACAACTATTGGCAAGTCCATTAAGATTCTGAAAAAAACTGTCATCTGGAAAGTATTTAGTCTACGAAATATTCTTTGGAAATGGGTACATGGGTAAGTAAATATATGAGGTTTATATATAACATAGCTGCTTGTGATATGCAAAGTATATTTTATTTAAACAGGAATTCCTGTTTCAAAAATATAAATCTAATATAATTTGAACCAGAATTTGTTCAAAATGTGACACAGATATCATTTAGTCATCTCTATGTAAAGTGTCAGTAATCCATTCATGCAGAAAAGTTTAATTGGAATATAATGTTAAAATTGAGTTAATACTCTTACTAATTGTTATTTTCTATCATTTATACCCTGATCTCTTGAGAGCAATTTGTCAACTAAAGCATAGTTTAAATGGTTATAAAATTTTACAAAGAAAAATATCATGCTATGTGTTGAAGTAAGGCAGTAACATCCTAATTACCATAATTACATTTGGTTCACTTTAATAAAAAACAGAAATAGAAGTTGTAAAGTATATATTATTGTTGTAAGAAAACATGGAGTTCAGTGTGAAATCTTTGACATAATGGCTGACTTCTAAAATGTTCAAGTCCTTCTTTTATTAAAGTGGATGGCTATGTAGCTATAAACATTAATATTAATAAGTAGTAAAATATTTTGAGAAATGAAACTAAGAGGTATAGTTGTAAGAACCATAGAAATCAACAATCTTTTTATGAAAAGAAAATGATTATAAACAAGGAGCTGTGAGATATTTTGTCAAAGTAGCACTATTATAAGGTGAATTAAAGAATTAAAAGAATGACAAAAGGAAAAAAACATGAAAGTGGCCTTATACATAAAGGTTATCTCATTAAACATTAATTTGTGTATATACTTCACAGGTAATTAGAATTGATATGACGTAGAAAATAATCTTCTGGAAATGTAAGTGTAAATCATCACTTTCCTTTTGCTTTCCTCTTTCATTTCCTTCTGTCTCTGAAAATAGTCAAAGTTCCATCCCTCCCTTAAGCCCCTCCCTATGTCTTCCGGCGATGCTAAGGTACATCATAAAATTTAAGATTCTTTTATTGCAAGACACACAGTAGACTGGCATTGTGTTCAGTGTTCTCCACACTAGAGGAGCTTAATAGTGTTTGCTAGTGTTATTAAATGAAGTATGTATCTAAAAAACAGTTATTAGAGACATGTAGATTGATTAGGTAAATGTCAGACTTTTATTTCATATTTTGCTATATTGATAATCCACAGTTTAAATTTTTGATAATTTATTCTACAAATAAATATAAGGTGCAATATATGCTTCCTTATTCTATGTTCAAATTATATCCTTTGATTAAAGTATTCTGGATATCTAATTTATTTCCTAAAAATAAATTCTCTGAATGACTGAGTTTAGTTAAGCATCTTATCATATCGGTTAATCTGAAGGACAAGTATGTCTGAAAATGGCAGCCCAGATATGACATTTGTATTATAAATCATGCTCTACAAGAATTGTTGGATTAAAAAAAAAAACAATGAATGTGAAAGAGCTTTGCATGTAGCTCTATAATTACATTTTGATGGATTTTTAAGAATTTATATTACTAAATACATCTATAATATAGTCATAAAGATGTAAGGTCACATCCTTCTTAACTTTTTATATACTTACATAACAAATTATATAATTATATGTATAAACAATATTATATTTCAAATGTCATTCATCATTTTTCCTGATTGTATATTGTGTATTTTAATTGTGTTTTCTAATTCAGATGTATACCATACATTTTTTTCTATATTTTCACTATCCAGAAATATTTACCATTGAGCTTAGGTCCTAATCTTTCATACCTTTTAGTGTATACAGATATGTATGGGAATGTACTTTTATGGATATGATTATAGATACATACGTAGATAAAAATAACCAATATATTTTTATAAAAGTAATGTTTTTAGCATTTCATAATCTCCACTTTGATTTTAAACATAGTATTTTTCTTGTCGATAAATATTCTTACCTGAGTTTAATAATTATTTAGTTTCCTTTTATAAGATTTATCATAGAAATTTAACAGGTTCATAATATTGAATACTTAGATTGTATAAAATATTTTACTGCTATAAATAATACTGTACATCTTTATGGCTAATTTGTTTACACTTTTTCATCATTTCCTTGGGAATACATTTTCAATACTCACTTATCAAAATGAAAATGTATTGCCCAGGTGTCCTCCAGATAGTTTATCCCAGTCTACACTTTCACCAGTAGTATTTGAGAGCTTTGGTACCATAATGATTTGCCAATGCTTCATTTTAACAATGTTTGATTGATGCTATGAATAAATCTCTAGAAGTAAATCATATTTTCAAAGATATCACATAAAGTGTTGAAAATCACAACATGGCATTGGTATTTTCTGGACGTCTTTAGAACCAATGCAAACACTATTGTTGGGAAAGAATTAATACTCATAAATATCCTTGTGAAACTCTGTTATTCCTAACTGAAAAATAAATTCTATAACATTGTGCCTTGTCCTCTCTTGAGAGTATTGAAATACTGATACTTTCTCACCAAGAAGAACAGCTCTAGAAGAGCAAATTATTTTTGGAGTGGAGAGGTAGAAAGTTTATCAGGTATAACTTAAATGTCAAAAGAATCCTCTGGCACAATTTGGTGTTCTTTCAATCTGTAGCAATAAAAATTGTCTCTACCTCTCTCAAGAAATTAAGAAACTTGGTCACATCTATATTCTTTTAACAAAAATGAAGTTGAACAATAATAACCATTGTAAATGTATTTAGCTCATACATCTTCAATAGTCTCCAGCAAACATTAAAAAAAAGAGATGTCTTACAGAATATTGAGGGTCAAGACATTATTTTAAAAAATCCACTACAAATCATGTGATTTCTTTGTCATCACAATTAAATGGATAAATTGAAATTGTAGTCTAAAATGCTAGAGGGTATTTGAATAAAGATTAAAGGATATACTACCACCTAGTGGTACAATGTGTTGCTCAAGGGAAAATATTTTGATATTTCTTTCAAGTAAATACAGGGCTGATATGTGAATATGTTATAGTTGAAGTAGGGGTGCAGTTATTTACAAATTTGTGCATGTATTAGGTTCTTAACTACTGCATACTTTATTTTGTTTAATGATTTAAGACTTTCACAAGAGGAAGATAGGTAAAGTAGACATGACTCTAGGGACAAAATTAATAAACTGGTTTCTTACGGAATGACAGAAGATAAATTTTTATGGATAAAGTAGTAATTAATATTCTAGACTACTTAAAAAACTTTTAAAGATAATATTCCATTTTAAATATTTATTTCAATAAATACAGATTTAGGTTTAATCCATGTAACACCAAATATGGTGAAAATTTATAGATTTGAAAAAATATTAGTTTAAATTAACAGGCATAGCAAAAAATTGAAAATTAACTTAGAAATAAGATGTATATATTACTAAGAAGTATATAGAGTTGGAATAAGAATAAACAGGAAAATATTATTTCAAAAATATTATGTACTCTTTAAGTGATATACTTTCTAAGAAATAGTATGAATCTTTGTGTGTGTTTGTGATTATGCATGTGCATATGTAGTGTGTAATACACAGCATCTTTTTTAGCTAGATTGTATAGTCATAATGTGATAGCCGTGACAGGCAAACACAAGCCAAACATTATTCAAAAATAATATACCTGAACGTTTTTGTTGTTTGCTTGTTAAATTATTAAGTTGGAATAGGTGGTTCTAAACAGAGTGTTCATTCTTTGAAATATTGTCGTAAATAGAATAGCTTTCATTTTGTTCTCATGCTCTCTACATTTGCATTATACATTTGCATATACCAGGCAACAAAAGATAAAATTTAAGATACTATTTATTTATTTATTTAAAAAGCCACTGAGGATTTATTTTATCACAAAATGCTATTATGCAACAACCACATACCTGGAAGACAGAATACTTTCTTTTTAGTGTCATATGCTATTTGACAGAAAGAGCTTGTTTGCTTTTCTTGGTTTTCTCATCGTCTTTTCTATTATTTTATTCCATCAATCCCTGATGCCTCTCTTATTTTCTTTTTCTCTCTATTTTTGTGAAAATTTGATCTTATTTTTCTAGATTCTTAATTTGGAAATTGAGTTTAAAAATTGAAGATATTCTTTTTTTTCTAGTAATATTTGTTGCTCTAAATTTTCTTCTAAGCACTGTTTCATCTACTTCACAAAATTTTGATATGTTGCATTTTAGTTTTCTTGAAGTTATTTAAGTTGTGATTTCCCATATGATTTCTTTTTGGACTCTTGGCTTATTTATAAGTGTGTTGTTTAGTTTCCAGATATTGCTCTCTTATTAATTTAGATTTAATATCATTCTAGTTGAAGTATGACTTGAATATTTTAAAATTTATTCACTGTTTTTCCTGATCTATTTTCAAAAGTTCCTTGGAAACTTGAGAATTTTCCACAATCACTATCTCAAGGTTTCCATAAGTGTCAATTAGTTCAGTTTGTTTGATAGTATTTAAAAAAAAATTTATGTATATTGATTTTTTTCTAGATTTTTCTATTGAGAGTTTAAAATCTTATTATAATTTTTTTACTTGTGTTTTTCTCTTTACAGATCTCTCAGATTCTGATGAATTTTGAAGATCTCCTATTATGTTGATAAATATAAATGTTATGCCCTTTATTGAACTGACCCTGTTATTACCATTAAATGATATTTTTTCTGATAATCTTTGCTCTAAACCTGTTTTTTCATATATAAATATAACCACTTCAGCTTTTTATCCTTTTGTGTTTATCATAATTCTGTTTATCCTTGTATTTTTTTTTGGTATCATTAATATACACTTACATGAAAAACATTGTGGTTACTATGTTCCCCCCATTATCAAGTCCCCACCACATACCCCATTACAGTCACTGTACATCAGAGTTAAGATTCTATAGAGTCAAGTATTTGTCTTCTCTGTGCTACACTACCTTCCCCATCCCCTCCCACCCCACATTAAATGTGCTAATCGTAATGCCCCTCTTTCCCCTTATCCCTCCCTTCCCACCCATCCTCCACAGTCCCTTTCCCTTTGGTAACTGTTAGTCCATTCTTGGGTTCTGTAAGTCTGTTGCTGTTTTGTTCCTTCAGTTTTTGCTTTGTTCTTATGCTCCACAGATGAGTGAAGTCATTTGATACTTGTCTTTCTCCCCCTGGCTTATTTCACTGAGCATAATACCCTCTAGCTCTATCCATGTTGTTGCAAATGGTAGGATTTGTTTTCTTCTTATGGCTGAATAATATTCCATTGTGTATATGTACCACATTTTCTTTAACCTTTCATCTACTGATGGACACTTAGGTTACTTCCATATCTTGGCTATCATAAATAGTGCTGCAATAAACATAGGGGTGGATATGTCTTTTTGAAACTGGGCTCCTGCATTCTTAGGGTAAATTCCTAGGAGTGGAATTCCTGGGTCAAATGGTATTTCTATTTTTAGTTTTTTGAGGAACCCCCATACTGCTTTCCACAATGGTAGAACTAATTTACATTCCCACCAGCAGTGTAGTGGGGTTCCCCTTTCTCCACATCCTCACCAACATATGTTGTTCTTAGTCTTTTGGATGGTGGCCATCCTAACTGTTGTGAGGTGATATCTCATTGTGGTTTCAATTTACATTTCTCTGATGGTTAGCGATGTGGAGCATATTTTCATGTGCCTGTTGGCCATCTGAATTTCTTCTTTGGAGAAGTTTCTGTTCAGATTCTCTGCCCATTTTTTAATTGGCTTATTTGCTTTTTGTTTGTTGAAGTGCATGAACTCTGTATATTTTGGATGTCAATCCTTATTGGATATGTCATTTATGAATATATTCTCCCATACTGTAGGATGCCTTGTTGTTCTACTGATGGTGTCCTTTGCTGTATAGAAGCTTTTTAGTTTGATATAGTCCCACTTGAAAATTTTTGCTTTTACATCCCTTGCCTGTGGAGATATGTTCATGAAGAAGTTGTTCATGTTTATATTCAAGAGAGTTTTGCTTACATTTTCTTCTAAGAGTTTTAAGGTTTCATAATTTACATTCAGGTCTTTGATCCATTTCGAGTTTTCTTTTGTGTTTGGAGTTAAACCGTAATCCAATTTCATTCTGTAATATGTAGTTGTCCAGTTTTGCCAATACCAGCTGTTGAAGAGGCTGTCATTTCCCCATTGTATATCCATGGCTCTTTTATCGTATATTAATTGACCATATATGCTTAGGTTAATAACTGGACTCTCTATTCTGTTCCACTGGTCTACAGGTCTGTTCTTGTGCCAGTACCAAATTGTCTTGAGTACTGTGGCTTTGTAGTAGAGCTTGAAGCTGGGAAGCGAGATTTCCCCTGCTTTATTTGTCCTTCTCAGGATTGCTTTGGCTATTCGGGGTCTTTTGTGGTTCCATATGAATTTTACAACTATTTGTTCAAGTTCGTTGAAGAATGCTGTTGGTATTTTGATATGGATTGCATTGAATCTGTAGATTGCTTTAGGCAGGATGGCCATTTTGACAATATTAATTCTTCCTACCCAAGATCATAGAATGAATTTCCATTTATTAGTGTCTTCTTTAATTTCTCATAGGAGTGTTGTAGTTTTCAGGGAATAAGTCTTTCACTTCCTTGGTAGGGTTTATTCCTAGGTATTGTATTCTTTTTAATGCAATTGTGAATGGAATTGTTTTCCTGATTTCTCTTTCTGCTAGTTCATCGTTAGTGTATAGGGACATAACCAATTTCTGTGTATTGATTTTGTATCCTGCAACTTTGTTGAATTAAGATATTAGTTCTAATAGTTTTGGAGTGGAGTCTTTAGGGTTTGTTATGTACAATATCATGTCATCTGCAAACAGTGACACATTGACTTCTTCCTTACTAATATAAATGCATTTTATTTCTTTGTGTTGTCTGATTGCCGTGGCTGGGACCTCCAGTACTATGTTGAATAAAAGCAGGAAGAGTGGGCATCGTTGTCTTGTTCTTGATCATAGAGGAAAAGCTTTCAGCTTCTTGCTGTTAAGTATGATGTTAGCTGTGGGTTTGTTATATATGGCCTTTATGATGTTGAGGTACTTGCCGTCTATACCCATTTTGTTGAGAGTTTTAATCATGAATGGATGCTGAATTTTGTTGAATGCTTTTTCAGCATCTATGGAGATGATCATGTGGTTTTTGTCCTTCTTTTCCTTGATGTAGTGGATGATGTTGCTGGATTTTTGAATGTTGTACCATCTTTGCATCCCTGAGATGAATCCCACTTCATCATGGTGTATAATCCTCTTGATGTGTTTTTGAATTTGGTTTGCTAATATTTTATTGAGTATTTTTGCATCTACGTCCATCAGGGATATTGGTCTGTAGTTTTCTTTTTTTGTGGTGTCTTTGCCTTGTTTTGGTATTAGAGTGATGCTGGCCTCATAGAATGAGTTTGCAAGTATTCCCTCCTCTTCTCTTTTTTTTGAAAACTTTAAGGAGAATGGGTATTATGTCTTCTCTGAATGTCTGATAAAACAGTGGTAAATCCATCTGGTCTGTGGGATTTGTTCTTGGGTAACTTTTTGATTACCAATTCAATTTCATTGCTTGTAATTGGTCTGTTTAGATTTTCTGTTTCTTCCTTGGTCAATCTAAGAAGGTTGTATTTTTCTAGAAAGTTTACCATTTCTTCTAGGTTATCCTGTTTGTTAGCATATAGATTTTCATAGTATTCTCTAATAATTCTTTATATTTCTGTGGTCTCTCTCATGATTTATCCTTTTTCATTTCTGATTCTGTTTATGTGTCTAGATTCTCCTTTGTTCTTAATAAGCCTGGCTAGGGGTTTACCTATTTTATTTATTTTCTCAATGAACCAGCTCTTGGTTTCATTAATTTTTTTCTATTGTTTTATTCTTTTCAATTTTTTTATTTGTTCTCTGATCTTTATTATGTCCCTCCTTCTGCTGACTTTGGGCTTCATTTGTTCTTCTTTTTCTAGTTTCAATAATTGTAAATTTCATCTATTCAGTTGGGATTCTTCTTCCTTCTTTAAGTAGTCCTGGATTGCTTTATACTTCCCTCTTAGAACTGCCTTTACTGCATCCCACAGAAGTTGGGGTGTTGTGCTGCTGTTTTCATTTGTCTCCATATATTGCTTGATCTCTGTTTCTATGTAGTCATTGATCCATGATTATTTAGGAGCATGTTATTAAGCCTCCATGTGTTTGTGAGCCTTTTTGTTTCTTTGCATAATTTATTTCTAGTTTTATAGCCTTGTGGTCTGAGAAGTTAGTTGCTACAATTTCAATATTTTGAAATTTACTGAGGCTCTTTTTGTGGCCTAGTATGTGGTCTACTCTGGAAAATATTCCATGTGCAGTTGAGAAGAATGTGTATCCTGCTTCTTTTGGGTGTAGAGTTCTGTAGCTGTCTGTTACATCCATCTTTTCTAATATGTCGTTCAATGTCTCTGTCTCCTTACTTATTTTCTGTCTTGTTGATCTGTCCTTTGGAGTGAGTGGAGTGTTGAAGTCTCCTAGAATGAATGCATTACATTATATTTCCCCTTTTAATTCTGTTAGTATTTGTTTCACATATGTAGGTGCTCTTGTGTTGGGTGCATAGATATTTATAATGGTTATAACTCTTGTTGGACTGACCCCTTTATCATTATGTAATGTCCTTCTTTGTCTCTTGTGACTTTCTTTGTTTTGAGGTCCATTTTGTCAGATACAAGTACTCTAACATCTGCTTATCCCTCCATATTAGTTGCATGAAATATCTTTTTCCATCACTTCACTTTTAGTCTGTTTATATCTTTGGGTTTGAAGTGAATCTCTTGTAGGCAGCATATAATTGGGTCTTGTTTTTTTATCCGTTGAGTTTCTCCATGCCTTTTGATTGGTGCATTCAGACCATTTACATTTAGGGTGATTATCGATAGGTATGTACTTATTGCCATTGCAGGCTTTAGATTCGTGATTACCAAAGGTTCATGGTTAACTTCTTTGCTATCTATGAGTCTAACTTCACTCACTTGGTATGTTATTACAAACACAATCTAAAGGTTCTTTTTTTTCCCCTCCTTTTCTTCCTCCTCTATTCTTTATATATTAGGTATAATATTCTGTATTCTTTGTCTATCCCTTTTTATTACCTCTGGTGACAGGTATTTTACCTTAGGAACACTTCCATCTATAGCAGTTCTTCCATAATACACTGTAGAGATGGTTTGGAGGAGGTAAATTCTCTCAGCTTCTGCTTATCTGGAAATTTTTTAATCCCTCCCTCAAATTTAAATGATAATCTTGCTGGATAAAGTATTCTGGTTCCATGCCCTTCTGCTTCATTGCATTAAATATATCATGCCACTTCCTCTGGCCTGTAAGGTTTCTGCTGAGAAGTCTGATGATAGCCTGATAGGTTTTTCCTTTGTATGTGACCTCATTTCTCTCTCTGGCTGCTTTTAATAGTCTGTCCTTATCCTTGATCTTTGCCATTTTAATTATTATATGTCTTGGTGTTGTGCTCCTTGGATCCCTTGTGTTGGGAAATCTGTGCACCTGCATGGCCTGAGAGATTATCTCCTTCCCCAGGTTGGGGAAGTTTTCAGCAATTACCTCCTCAAAGACACTTTCTAACCCTTTTTCTCTCTCTTCTTCTTCTGGTACCCCTATAATATGAATATTGTTCACACAGTTCTCTCAGTATTCTTTCATTCCTAGACATCCTTTTTCCTCTCTGTGCCTCAGCTTCTTTGTATTCCTCTTCCATAATTTCTATTTCATTTATCGTCACCTCCACCATATCTAATCTGCTTTTAATACCCTCCATTGTGTTGTGCAGTGATTGGATCTCCATCCTAAAGTCACTTCTAAGTTCTTGAATATTTTTCTGTACCTCCATGCATGTTAATGATTTTTATTTTGAAATCTCTTCAGAAAGATTCATGAGGACGATTTCATTTGAATCTTTCTCAGGTGTATTTATAATTTTGCTTTGAACCAGGTTCCTTTGATGTTTCCTAATTTGTCTGTGGTGCCCTCTAGTTCCCAGAAGTTCTACATTCTGGAGCTGCTCAGACCCTGGAGCAATGTTACAGGTCACAGGGGATCATTGCTGGTGCTTGGGGGAAGGAAAGACCTGCTTTCTGCTTCCCAACTGCTATGCCTGTCTCCACTGCCAGAACAAGTGGGCCAAATGCACAGGTGTAAGCCTCTATGCTTTATGTTTGTAGCTACCATAGGTGGGGCTTCCCTCTGGCTGGCCTGATGCCAGAGCAGGAGTTGCCGGTTTGTGAGCCTGAGCCAGGTGCAGGCTAGCTGGGAGGAAGACACAGTAGGCTGTGTATCACGGTTGGGGGACTTGGAGCTGCCTAACCAGCCAGGGGAATGGGCACCTGAAGATCGTTTAAGCTCCCAACCTGCCAGGCATTGTACACCCAGACAATTTTGTCTGCCTGTCCTTTCTCCTGAGCAGTAAGCTCTGTGCAATCCTTGCCCCTTTAGCAGCCTTCTTTATTTTAGGAACTCTCTCAGTCTGCCCACCCAGATCAGCTGGATATGAATCCCTGTTTTACACAAACAGCTGGAATCTCCGTTTCTCCAGGTATTCTGCCTGTCTTCACTTTCCAACCCCACTAAATCACCAGATCAGTATGCAATGTAGGTTCATGCTCCCAGAGCAGATCTCCACGGCCAGGTGTTCAGCAGTCCCAGGCCTCCACTCCCTCCCTGCTCTCTTTCTCTTCCTCTTGCTGGTGAGCTGGGGTGGGGGAAGGGCTTTGGCCCCACCAGGTCACAGCTTTGGTATGTTACCCTGCTCTGTGAGGTCTTCTATTTTATCCAGGTGTATGCAGTCTAGTGCAGCCTTCTTTCCTGTTGCTCTTTCAGGATTAGCTGTATTAAATTATATTTTTATATTATATGTGGTTTTAGGAGGAGGTCTCTGTCTTACCTCTCACGCTGCCATCTTTTCTCATAGATTCTCATCCTTGTATTTTTAACTTCTTTGTGTTACATATTTAAAGAAGTGTTTTTATAGGAACCATATGGTTAGGTGGTTAGGTTTGACTTTTTTTACCCAGTTTGGCAATGTAGGCCTTTTAATTGGGGTATTTAGACCATTCATATTATTGTGCCACTGTCTTCTGCTTGAAGGACTCTTTTAAAAATTTTGTAGGGCAGACTTCCGGGAAGATGGCGGTGTGAGCAGGGCGGCAGAAATCTCCTCCCAACACTATATTTATCTACGAAAACACAGAAAATACATCTATTCCTAAAAGAGAGACGAGAATACACAGGAAAGCGCACAGCGTGCAGCTACACCCGAGAGGACTCGGCACCCCAAGAGGCGGTCTTAAAGAGCCCAGCTGACATACGTGGCAACTATCAGTGACCAATTATACAGCCATGAAAAGACAGAGGAATATGGTTCAGACCAAAATCAACCAGACAACCCCAGAGAGGGAGTCTGAAGGGATGGAAATGCACAGCCTCCCTGAAAAAGAATTTCAGAATAAAAGTCATAACCATGCTGATGGACCTACAGAGAAATGTGCAAGAGCTGAGGGAAGAAGTGAGGGAACTGAGGAAAGACAATACAGAAATCAGACAAGCGATCGACGGGCTTAACAGCAGAATGGATGAGATGCGAGAGACTGTTAATGGAATAGAAAACAGAGAACAGGAGTACAGAGCAGCTGAGGCAGAGAGAGATAAAAGGATTTCTAGGAATGAAAGAATATTAAGAGAACTGTGTGACCAATCCAAACGGAACAATATTCGCATTATAGGAGTACCAGAGGAAGAAGAGAGAGAAAAAGGGATAGAAAGTGTCTTTGAAGAAATAATTGCTGAAAACTTTCCCTCGCTGGGGAAGGAAGTAGTCTCGCAGTCCACCGAAGCTCATAGATCTCCCAACACAAGGGACCCAAGGAAGACAACACCAAGACACATAATCATTAAGATGGCAAAGATCAAAGATAAAGACAGGGTATTAAAGGCAGCTAGAGAGAGAAAAAGATCACCTACAAAGGAAAACCCATCAGACTATCATCAGACTTCTCAACAGAAACCTTACAGGCCAGAAGAGAATGGCATGATATATTTAACGTAATGAAACAGAAGGGCCTCGAACCAAGAATATTGTATCCAGCACGATTATCATTTAAATATGATGGAGGGATTAAACAATTTCCAGATAAACGAAAGTTAAGAGAATTTGCTCTCATAAACCACCACTACAGGATATCTTAAATGGACTGCTCTAGATGGAAGCACACCTAAGGCTAAAAAGATGTCACCAGAGGGAAAAAAAAATCATAGCAAAGAAAGCAGAACATCCAAATACCAACTAAAGGCAAAGAATAAAACACCTATTATAGAAAGAATGGAGGAGGAGGAATAAGAAGGGAGAGAAAGAAAGAAACATCAGACTGTGTTTACAATAACTTAACAAGAAAGTTAAGTTAGATTGTTAGATAGTAAAGAAGCAACCCTTGAACCCTTGGTAACCACGAATCTAAAGCCAGCAATGGCAATAAGTACATACCTATCAATAATCACCCTAAATGTAAATGGACTGAATGCACCAATCAAAAGACACAGAGTAACAGAATGGATAAAAAAGCAAGACCCATCTATATGCTGCCTACAAGAAACTCACCTCAAATCCAAAGATATACACAGACTAAAATGAAGGGATGGAAAAAGATATTTCATGCAAACAACAAAGAGAAAAAAGCAGGTGTTGCAGTACTTGTATCAGACAAAATAGACTTCAAAACGAAGAAAGTAGCAAAGATAAAGAAGGACATTACATAATGATAAAGGGGTCAGTCCAACAAGAAGATATAACCATTATAAATATATATGCACCCAACACAGGAGCGCCAGCATATGTGAGACAAATACTAACAGAATTAAAGGAGGAAATAGACAGCAATGCATTCATCTTAGGAGACTTCAACACACCACTCACTCCAGAGGACAGATCAACCAGACAGAAAATAAGTAAAGACACAGAGGCACTGAACAACACACTAGAACAGATGGACCTAACAGACATCTACAGAACTCTACACCCAAAAGCAACAGGATACACATTCTTCTCAAGTGCACATGGAACATTTTCCAGAATAGACCACATACTAGGCCACAAAAAGAACCTCAGTAATTTCAAAAATATTGAAATCCTACCAACCAACTTCTCAGATCACCAAGGTATAAAACTAGAAATAAATTTTAGAAAGAAATCAAAAAGGCTCACAAATACATGGAGACTTAACAACACTCTCCTAATTAATCAATGGGTTAACGACCAAATCAAAACAGAAATCAAAGAATATATGGAGACTAATGACAACAACAACACAAAGCCACAACTTCTGTGGGACGCAGCAAAGGCAGTTCTAAGAGGAAAGTATATTGCAATCCAGGCCTATTTAAAGAAGGAAGAACATTCCCAAATGAATAGTCTAAAGACACAATTACTGAAATTGGAAAAAGAAGAACAAATGAGGCCCAAAGTCACCAGAAGGAGGGACATAATAAAGATTAGAGAAGAAATAAATAAAATTGAGAAGAATAAAACAATAGAAAAAATCAATAAAACCAAGAGCTGGTTCTTTGAAAAAATAAACAAAATAGATAAACCCCTAGCCAGACTCATTAAGAGAAAAGAGAATCTTACACACATAAACACAATCAGAAATGAGAAAGGAAAAATCACGATGGACCCCACAGAAATACAAAGAATTATAAGAGAATACTATGAAAATCTATATGCTAACAAGCTGGAAAACATAGAAGAAATGGACAACTTCTTAGAAAAATACAACCTTCCAAGACTGACCAAGCAAGAAACAGAAAAACTAAACAGACCAATCACCAGTGACGAAATCGAATTGGTAATCAAAAAACTACCCAAGAACAAAACCCCTGGGCCTGATGGATTCACCTCTGAATTCTACCAGACATATAGAGAAGAAATAACACCGATTCTCCTTAAAGTTTTCCAAAAAATAGAAGAGGAGGGAATACTTCCAAACTCATTCTATGAAGCCAGCATCACTCTAATACCAAAACCGGGCAAAGACCTCACCAAAAAAGAAAATTACAGACCAATATCCCTGATGAACGTAGATGCAAAAATACTCAACAAAATATTAGCAAACCGAATTCAAAAATACATCAAGAGGATCATACACCATGATCAAGTGGGATTCATCCCAGGGATGCAAGGATGGTACAACATTCGAAAATCCATCAACATCATCCACCACATCAACAAAAAGAAGAACAAAAACCACATGATCATCTCCATAGATGCTGAAAAAGCATTTGACAAAATTCAGCATCCATTCTGATTAAAACTCTCAACAAAATGGGTATAGACGGCAAGTACCTCAACATCATAAAGGCTATATATGACAAACCCACAGCTAACATCATACTTAACGGCGAGATGCTGAAAGCTTTTCATCTAAGATCTGGAACAAGACAAGGATGCCCACTCTCTCCACTGTTATTCAACATAGTACTGGAGGTCCTAGCCACAACAATCAGACAAAACAAAGACATACAAGGCATCCAGATTGGTAAAGAAGAAGTCAAATTGTCACTATTTGCAGATGACATGATACTGTACATAAAAAACCCTAAAGATTCCATTCCAAAACTACTAGAACTAATATCTGAATTCAACAAAGTTGCAGGATAAAAAATTAACACACAGAAATCTGTTGCTTTCCTACACACTAATGATGAACTAACAGAAAGAGAAATCAGAAAAACAATTCCATTCACAATTGCATCAAAAAGAATAAAACACCTAGGAATAAACCTAACGAAGGAAGTGAAAGACCTGTACTCTGAAAACTACAAGACACTCCTAAGAGAAATTAAAGAGGACACTAACAAATGGAAAAGCATCACATGCTCTTGGCTAGGAAGAATCAATATTGTCAAAATGGCTATACTACCTAAAGCAATCTACAGATTCAATGCAATCCCTATCAAACTACCAACAACTTTCTTCAATGAACTGGAACAAATAATTCTAAAATTCAT